>CM068375.1:29898667-30498667 GCA_034769895.1 Magicicada septendecula
TTTTATATTTTACTGGCTATAATTTAGTTATTTAGTATTTTTATGAAATTTTAATTACATAACTATATTCTATTCCTATATATACAAATTAATACTAAACATGACCTAGTTTGGTTTAAATTAAACTCAAAAGTTACATTCCTTGAAATTTACTTCTAGGCCTTATCATGATTCACATAATTACCCATTAAATGGTTTACACTATGTTTTATGTTACCACTGTCCTCAAATAAGATCACTAATTAAATCATTATAATTTGCCTTCACTACTTTGTCATTATACTAAACATTTACTAATTTATTTACATTTTACTTATTCTTGGTTCATTGCCTAGGTATTATTTTGTACAATCAATATTTAAGTCAATTTTACTCTCTGACTGTTTTAATTACTACTATAGGTTGTTGTGATAATTATAATAAAGTATTTGTATGCTAAAGGGAATAATTTATATCAATTTGGTCTAGATTTTCATGAATTTATCCCCTCTGATTTGATTACAGGGTCAAAGTTGAATTTGGCATGATTATCAATTTTCATTTTTCCTATCAATATTATAATTATTTCACATTATTATTATTTTATTTTCTGAGTTACTATTTATATGACATTTGAATCAATATATTGCCTTTCCTTCCTTAACAAAACTCTGACATAAACTATCATTCTTTAAATACAATAAACACTTATTTTCTAACATATACTATATACTAATATCAACATGGTAGGTACTGAATACCCAGATAATAATTAAACATAATAATTAGATAAATAAACAAATTACGGTCTTAGCCTAATTACAACTTTTGCTGTCCTTTCACAATTGGTTTGGGGCGTTTCCCCTTAATTATACACTATTCACTTTATTCTCTCACATAGTTTGTCATAAGGTTTCTAATTTTTGGAGAATAAGGAATTTCACTTTATACACACTATTTATTATCCTTAATCCTTTTTTAATTTCCACTGTTTTATTTATAATTATGTTTACATTAAATCAACCTACTGGTATTGTATTCTCCTACTTTTTATATGGGTTTCTAATTTTTTGTATAATAATCATTTTTTAGTTCATTGATTTATTTTGATTGGCTCTTACAGAGTGTTCTGTCGTTAAAATAGGTTTTGTCCCTTTGATAATTTTATTTTAATTATTTTGTTCCTGGTTATATTTCCTTACTGCTCCTTATCTTACTGGGTATACTGATTATGTTACTGGGATAATAATCATCCTATATAGTTTAACACTTTTGTTCTGAATTGAATGTGCTTAATTTCTTTGGATTGAGAGTTTTTATAGTACTGTTAAGGCATTTATTTATTATAGTGATTAATTCGTTTATGTTACTTTTATTTAGGTTTATTCTACTCATTCCAGATTGCTTCTTCCTTTCATTTTCTATGTGGTATTAAATTGTAAAATAAGGCAAAATTTCCGTTATGCTACAACGTACTTAAGTCTGTGTATTTGTAAACGGCAAAGTGCGTGTGCTTGTACGTGATTTAAAGAATGATATGAAGAATGGTTACAGCATCTGGACAGAATAGACGACTACCTAACGTTGCGTTTGGGTATAGGCCCTTTGGTACAAGAGATGTACACGGAAGATATAGATAGATACAGACCAAGAGTGAGATGGGAAGATACTCTGTGAACACGGAACGGGTAAAGTGCCTACTCAGTGAGGTACAGCAGAAGAACAAGAAGATAAGATAAGCGAGTCTGGAAGACATTAGGGGTTTCAAATGAACACGAGAAAAAATTTACAAACAAAACAATTGCTCTGATTGTTAATGGAATAGGGTGTGCGCTATCGGTTACCGTGTGGTGTACACCGAAAATTGTCGTGTGCGTACTTTGTGTAATGTATTTGTGTTTTGTGTTATGTGGTTTTAATATTTTTTAATATATTGACGACTGTGCCATCGTATGATGGTATAAAGAAACCTTTTTTAAATATTCTGATGATGGGACAAGTGTCCCGAAACATGTCAATTGAATAAAAGACATTTACTTAAGCCACAGACGGTGAGTTATAGCGTTTAGTTGAATTGCTCTGAGGTTGTTACTGACATCTGCAAAGGCAGTATACGAAAATAAGTCACGGATCTGGCGTCCGAGGGAATCGCCAACCCTGGCTCCCGGCCACACAGCGCAACTCGGCTCCCGGGTTAAACCCAGTCTCCTTTCATACAGATGATACCCACGTTCCCAACCGTCAGCGTCGATTCGCCAAAGGAAAGTGTATCCTCTCAGCTCGAAAGCAGTGAGCGTCTGCTTGGATTCTTAGACTCGCAGGCAGAGACAAACGGGACCTGAACACCCCCTCAGAGGGTCGAAAAGAGTTGACGGATTTTGTTACTATTTTACTTTTTCAGGCTATTTTATTATTTTGTCAGCTGTGTACGCCGATAAAGTAGTACTAATTTTAAAAATATACTTACAGATTTATTACACAGCATTTGTGTGTACGTTTGAAATACAAAATACTGTATAGGAACATCAATTCTGTCAGTAAGTATCTTGTAAACAGTGTTTCAATAACGCGCATTATTACTGTATCATTGCCGTTCTCTTTAATGGAATTAATTTCAGGATGTTATCTCACGTTTTAAATAACTTTAAAGATAGTAATGTTGATTAATCTGAACTTGTTTCTGCTTTTGTATGAAGCCGACTCGACCGGACCTCCCCCAACCACCCAAGACCAGATTCTAGTTACGTCGTTGCTCACGGGCTGACGCTTCCCGGCCACTGCTATCCCGCAAAGGTCGCTCCTTGGCCACGCATGCCGTTCGTGGATGTTTTCACCCCCTGGCGCCAAAGAACGGACAACCGGAAAGGCTATTGGCTTAGAAAGAGAAACCAGTTCGCAAGGCACGCACTGTTGGCCTGGCATACAGCCTAAGTGCCAGTTTAACTTCCGCGTTGTGGCTGTGTGTTCCGGGCGGGGAAGGCGATGGAGGGAGAGCACCCCCCAATTCCACGGAGTCCCAGGTGGCAATGTTAGGAAGAGTTACATGCTAGACTACAGTTGTATGCTTTAAGAAATGTAACAGAAGGGCAATAGAACAGGAACGTCGTAGATGCAAGGTAGAAACAGATTCGTTACGCACAAAAAGTAAGAAAATATTAATACGATGTTTGATAAAAAAGTTCGTGCCATTTTGCAATTTCCACCGCTAAAAGTGTCCGATTAAAAATCTGTTTTATGTGGTACTCATGTTACTGACAATTGTCTAAAATGTTACCCCTATTTGATGCATAGTTTATATTTCACAGCTAACTGAGTAATCGTCTTTAGATGTATTAGGCGATTTTTTTTGTCATTCTACAATGCAAGATTGAAGAACGTGGATTAAATTTTGTGTAAACTGTGACACAAACTGCTCTGTCCTGGAAAACGTATTCAGAAGACTTCCGGCGACACTGCTGTGCGTGAGCAAGTGGTTGACAATCTTCAAAGACCGCCGTAAATGAGTTTGTGGTTGTAACATGAAAATTATATTTTTGTGTTCCACTAAATTTCATCGCTAGGCGCAGTGGTAAATAAAGAGTACTATTCGGACATGTTACGCCATTTGAATGACGCTGTCCGTAAAAAACGTGCAGATTTACGGAAGAATAATGTAAGAAATTTGCATCTCGATATTGCGCCTGGACGCACGTCATTGCTTGTTAAGAATTTTGTCAGGCTAGGCAAAAAAAAGCGTCATATTAATGACGCCGTATGAACCAGATGTGTCCCAACGCGATCTTTCCTCCTCTGAATAGCGAAAATTTCCACGAAAGGAAGCAACGTTCCGTGATCGTTGAAGACGTAAAAAGGAAATCTCTACGAGCTCAAGGCTGTACCAAAAAGTGCATGCTTGAAATATGTTGAAGACAGCAAAAAACGGCTGGCTTAATCGTGTTACATTCGACTGAGACTACTTTGAAGAGTGGCAGTACAAGTGTCGATGAGTGAAGGCATAATTTTTAAAACGAACAAGAACTGCATGAACGTTTTGATCAAACCTCGTATATTATAATTTATTTATTGTTGATTAGAGAAGTTCAGTCACGCACGAAATAACAAAATTTCCACTGAACAGTACACTGGCATGACACGTCAGTAAGCCTTACTTTGTATCTACTATACGTAGGCTATATGCAAGATGAATTTCAACGCAGTGTTGCCTTTTGGTCATAAATACCGACTGCCGATATCAGACACAAGGAACTGCTGGGCACACGCCAACACTACCGTCACAAATAGCCGTATTTATTAACAGCCGCATACAGCCGCATGATTTACTGAGATACACGGCTCACGGCACGCCTAGCCGCAGATTCTCCCTTCGTGTTACAAAAACGTGAAATAATATCGCGAGGCCGTTGTCACATTTCGCCGGTACCCCATACTGTTGGATCGAGATCCGACAGAAATCCTATCCTGTCTGCTGTACCAGAAACAGCATAAACTCTGAGTGCCTTTCCGTATAATTCACAAGCCGCCCTTCGCCGAGGCATTGCACTCTATAAACACGGCAATTCTTTTCTTATTACAAAAGGAATTATCAGAGTCGTTCAAATTACTTGAGACGAATTGAAAAACATTTAGGCCTAACAACTGGTTGCTTTTCCTTACTGCATTATACGAGCTTCTTAACGAATACTACTCGTGTGAACAAATATTTCCTTTCTACAGCTCACAACATAGGTCCATGAAAACTACACGGATACTTTAGATTCATCAATTACATCCATCTGTACGCTCTCTATGATTTATATATAAAATAAAGGTTACAGATAGTTAAATATATATTGTTATGACAATTACGTAACACTCTCGAAAAGACGAGAGTGTGGTTTCTCGACTACCCGAGAGCAGGTGCAGTGTCTCGGTCAAGTAGCTTCCACGCTGCTCGAGTCTTGAAACTACGCAAATTATGTTGGAACGCGGCCAGGAGTATGGGGAATTCTTCTGGAACATCTGCGGCATCTATATAAGCGTCTACGGCCGGTTTACTTACGTAGTTACAGCCGGCGACGTTGTAGAGTGCGGATCAAGCGATTGTTGCGGACTAGTGTTTTAATTAGTGCGGAACTCTAATAGGTGACACCATTATTGGGCATTGACAAATTTACCTTAAATTATTGTACGAGAGTACCTTGCTGAATTTAAATTGTTATTTGTGACTAATTAAAGCTGGTGATTAGTAACTTCATTGGTGTCTGTATTTTGTTTCGACTGTACAATACGACGATGCGTGACACCGTCGCGCGTCGTAACAATATATTATTTCAAGAAATTTATAATTTCGAATATATTATCATTTTTCTATTAATTTGGATTTGTTCCTGTATTATTTTTTATTGTTTTTATACAGTTCTAAATTTTCACAAAAGTTTATTTTTTTCTTTTGAATACAATTTATATATTTTTATATAAATATATATCGTATACAAGTTTTAATAAACTAACGTTATACAAATCTGGGACTGTATAATTGCTTTTCAACGAGTTGGCAGTAAAATTTGCGCCAATTTGAGTAGCTAAATCTATTACCGAAAAAGTGTAATACAAAATGCAAATAAATAAAAATATATTCTTGTAACAAAAACATTTTATATTATCAATAATATTAAATAGTAATCTTCGTAACGTGGACCTGATGTACACATAAACTAAATCAGTTAGTTGCACGGCTGCATAGAGTTGAAAACAATTTAACAAAGCGTAGTCATAAATATTGAAGGCACACGCAGGACACCTGCTCCACTGCCATAATTTACAGTTTCCATCTGTAAATAAGAAATATGATTCACTTTTAAAAAAAGGTTTCTGCTCGATGAAACTCAATAAAGAACGAACAAATGCGCCGGCCGGGGAGAAAAAGAGAAACAGAACAGGGATTTTTCAAGTAATATAACTTTATAATCTAAAACTTATTTCGTTTCGCATTGTGTTGGAGTAAAAACTTTTTTACCGTGGGCGATAGTACAGTAATATAGCCTTCAGGCACAGAAACATGAAATTAATATAGTCTTCTCTCCGTCTTGTTCGTAATGTAAAATATAAATTTACTGCTTACCCGTCGGCGCTAGGCGGCGAAGGGCAGAGACTCAGACAACATAATACTGTGCTTAACGAACTAATCCGTTGTGCGGGAATCGACGCCACGGCACCGCTAACAGACAAACATTTCTCCGAATTGTGCGCAGCAACAGAAGAAATAATCAGTCCTTTCTAAATAACAGTAACTGCACTAATTTCCGATATTTCGAATATGCGACCGTCGATACACAGCAACATAAATAGGTACTGTGCCATTATCCGTTCCTGCAGTCATTTTCGATATTTCGATTATGCTGTCACAATCGATTATAAAGATTCCTTTTGTATGTTGTCATCTTTAGTGAATATCGCACAATAATTTTATGTAGGTGAAAGAATTTCGTATGTTGCAAAATAGTTGGCTGGCGATTGCAGTTGGTGAACTTAGTCCTTTGTTTAATGAAAATTGATTGCAGCAGTAGTATATCACAGTTGCGTACCTGTGACCCCAAAAGTTGCTGTTGTTAGGTTAATACAAGAACTGAAACTACACATGGAAAGCGATACGTGTGTAATGTAAAACTCGTTTTTTTTGCGGAAACTACGAAAAACCCCAACTCGAAAGTAAGGCGGGTTTACTATTACTATTACTATTACTATTACTATACATGTTACTATTGCCCTTGCCTATTACTATACATGTCTCCTTTTTAGCTGTAGAACTCGGTTTTCAGTAGAACTCGTTTCCTCATTAATACTCGATCTGTGAATAGATCACTGAAAAACTATCGAACTCGAAAGTAAAGTCTATGCCTATTAATATAAATACATAACTTTTTTTTGTGTTTCGGTAATATTCGTTTTCCAGCTAGTACTCGTTTTCTGGATAACCAAAAATAAACGTCCATTATGTAGGCTACAATACGTAGAGCACAAATATGTTGTCATTCCTTAATACACTGGTTTCTGTGTTTTCCATTAACCATAAATATTTCTATTTTTCACTTTACATTCGCTGTTGTAGTTTTGTTAATTTGTGAATTCAAAAACGTTAGGTTCTTTATTTTAAGTATTACTGTGTTATAAGCATTGTATATACACAATAAACGTTATGTTTTCCTCAACCATGGCTTTTATTTATTTCAACAGTAAACTGAAAACCGAAAACCGTTGTCACCAAACCTCACAAATGAAAACAACACGTATGTTCTCTTTGCATTAAGAAATAGGACAATTTATAATTAGTACACTAACTTCTTCTTTTCCGCATCGTAATATATCGATAAAATCGCACATTAAAAACATCGAAAATGTACTGCAGATAAAGGTACGGATAAAGGTACAGTTCCCAGAAATAATAATCGGTACTTCTCAATAACCGTACCTGCGCTGACTTCCGATATTTCGAATATGCGACAGTCGGTAACCAGCAACTGAAAGAGTAGGCCTAATCGGTACTTTCTCAATAACCGTACCTGCGCTGACTTCCGATATTCCGAATATGCGACAGTTGGTAACCAGCAACAGAAAGAGTAATCGGTATTTTCTCATTAACCGTACCTGTACTACTTTTCGATATATTGAATATGCTACAGTTGGTATCGATGTGTATGAATATCACTTATACGTTTAGTAAAATAATAAAAGGCGCGTTATGGGATTGTTTCTTACATTTAAACATTTTGTTCATCGAATGTTATCGATTTTTATAAATCGTGAGAAGCGTTTGTAACAATATTATAGGTTCAACCTGCTTACTGGCAGCAAAAGATGGTGTCGTTAGGTTTACAAGCAAACTGAAGGAACATACAGACACCAATCCACTTGAAAATAATACTCAACTTTTTCTCTCATAGTACTAATTTTACTCTCATAGAAGCGTTACATTGTACTGTCAAAAAGTTCTGTTTTTAAATTATTAGAACTGTTCCAATTTGTGTTTTTCAAATGTTACTAAATTATAATCATTGCATTTAATTATTAAACGTTTTAATTTGTCATAACATGAGTATCGTTTCTTTTCTATAGTGAACCGAAAACCAAAACATTCTTTCCTACCCGCACGCATGAAAACATAACATATTTTCGCATGAAATTAAGCAATACAATCTTTTACAATTAGTACACTTCTTCTTCTTCACAGCGTTTTCTTATATCGTTAGTAACGCGTAATCAAAACATCGAAACTGTAGTGCGGCCATAGTTACAGAGAAAGTAGCGAATAGTTAACTCTCAAAACCGATCTTCAATACTCAAATCATGTCCTCCTGATTCGATCATTTCTGACTCAGCATATTACTGCGACCGACCTTCAAATGAGGTATATTGACACCTATTCAGTTATAAAAACCTTCCAACTACAATATGTGAAGTTACAAGCTGATTCCATCAGGATTTCATCCGGGCAGTCAGACCATGGTCCAACTCCATTAAAATTAGAGGTATTATTATTATTATTGAACGTGGAAGTCATAATAATAACAGTCAACAAACGCTTAAAAAAACAACAGCAAACACAACAAAACCAAATATTCGGCCTACTTCCGTGATGAGGGGAAAATGTTAGCAAACCCCCGTAAGACGGGGTAGTATGGCAAGTTTACCGTGAAACGCACTCATATTTATAACTTCAACAGGTACAGGAACATTGTGATTATCAATCACATGACGATCGTCTCTGATTGGCTCGTCTCAACGCCGGAAGAAACCGCGAGGCCTAGTGAGAATCGACAGAACGTACCTGCCCTGGTCTACAAAGTCAAGTACCTCGGTGTCCACCACCTTGATCGTCGGCTCACCTGGCGTACCCATGCCCAGAGAGGCATTACAAGAGCCTCAGCTCGTCGTTTTCAATACTTGCCAACAAGGTTGTGACCCGTAAGTTGATCGTCACCAACGCTGCCCCGCTCTGGGGATACCTTGCCGCTATGTATACAAGAAAGTTCCAGAGCGTTCTCGACTGGGAGCTTCGGCTAGCGGCCAAAGTTCCCTATCGGTTCCCATCTCTTGAGTCTCATCGAACAGCATCGTATGGCCTTCGTTGGACAAAGCATGTTCGGTAACAGCAGATTTCTCTGGCAGTGTCACCTAGCTCACCGATGCAGGGTGTTCGATTTAATAGATTCAGACCACGGCCTTAGAGCCCTTCCTGATAATTTCAATCAATCAAATTCCGGTCTTGAACCCTACGTTCTTTACTTAATTTCCAAGGTTTTATAACGACTTCTGCACGTCTGAAATCAATGTCAGATTGTCTGAAATTTCACATAACTGGGATTCAAGTGTACTCTCCAATTTTTTTCGTGCTGTTTGAGACTTGTCAAGAAGGACAAGGCCCGGGCTGATCTGGGTCAAGCCCCCTTCAGCCGAATGGAAGGACGTGAGGAGACACACGCCAGCGCAGACCGGAAGGGAGTGGTGTAGAGTAGTGCGTGTGTGTAGCCAAATAGGTAATGGAAGTGGCATAAAGTTTAAACATGAGGCAGCCAAGACGGGGACGAGTAACGCAGGTCGCCAAAGCTGTAGGGAAGCGACAGAGTAGCGTCAAGGTAGGGCGGGGGGGGCACAAAGAAGAGGGCTAAAGACCATGTAAGTTGTTAGGGAATATTTAAACTGTTATGTGGTCATGACGGATGGAAGGTTGAATATGTTTGAAGATGGGAATTAAGTGTTTCTATTTCTTTGTATCTGACGGCGAGGAGTTCTGGAAGGTGGTCCATCAGCCGTGGTAAGGAAGCGATTAATGAGGAGGAAGGAACTTCGTCCACGCTGTGTTTAACTATTTATGAATCCCTCAGTTCCAGCGAAACATTATTTTAATCAATTTATGTCCAATCACAGCCCCCCCCCCCCCACAGTAAGTACGTTCGCTACTCGAGAGCAGTTAAACGTGCTACATACTGGCCTTCCAACAAACATACTCGTACAATATACCGCTGACTTTACTGGGTCACCTGGGTACAATATCGAATTACACCGAATGCTCTCTCTCTCTCTCTCTCTCATAACGTTTTATTTTTTCCCAAAAGACATACATTTTACGCTATTGCAGTATTCAATAAAATACAGAATATGGTATCGATTGGCTGCACAACACTGCTGTATGGTGTCTCTCAATGTCACTGCTAACCTGCAGTTTATCAAACCCCCCCCCCCACAATCTACAGTTTTATGAGGTGTATGGTTTTGCTTTTTCGATAAATTTTAAAGCTATTTTTAAAAACAATCGTTCCATAGTTTTTCAAATATGATATTAACCTTATTTAATAGTACACTACAACCCTTACTTTCATTTTTGTAAACTTCTACATTGACCCTCAACATACACTTAGAAATTAAGGTTAAAAATATGTTTGTATTACAAAAGAAAAAGAATATCAACTGCCTGTGCTTAACGAAACGAATCCGTTGTGTGGGAATCGATGCCGTGGCACCGCTAACAGAAACAAACATTTCTCCGAATTGTGTGTAGCAACAGAACGAATAATCGGTTCTTGTTCGATAACCGTACCTACACCGAATTCCGATAGTTCGAATAAGCGACAGTCGGTATCGATACGTAGTGAACATCAGTTATACATTTAATAAAATAGTATAAGGCGTGTAACAAGTTAGAACAACAGCAATAAAAAGGATACAAAAAATGTTTCCAAAATCAGTTGAGAGGTTAATTTTTCAAATCAGGTATTGTTCTCCCCTGCTCTGCAGCAAACACGTTTACAATTTAACTTCGGGAAATTAAACCTATCTCAAAACTGAACAATATTTTTG
Organism: Magicicada septendecula; assembly: GCA_034769895.1. Classification (NCBI taxonomy): domain Eukaryota; kingdom Metazoa; phylum Arthropoda; class Insecta; order Hemiptera; family Cicadidae; genus Magicicada; species Magicicada septendecula. The sequence continues at coordinate 29,909,480 of CM068375.1, forward strand.
ATTTCGACTAGCCCACCATGCCTCGTCTTTAGCATGATCAGCTAAACGTTTTTGTACAGTGTGTAAGGCTGCTTTTCCTTGGCATACGCTGATCATCCATCCGCTCTAGGTGATCTAACCATTGTATTCGTTGAGCCTTTATGAATATTACAATGTCTTCGTGATTCAATAGCTCATCTATCTCCTGATTACTTCTGATTCCTCCATTCGTCATCTTCTTTAACCGGGCTATAAACACGTCTTATGATCTTTCTTTCAAACCTTCTTAGTGTTTCTTGATCCTTTTTTGTCAATATCCATGTCTCGTCTCCATAAGTAATAACCGGTCGGCTAAGTGTCTTATATATTTTTATTTTTGTATTACGACTAATGAGTTTGCTTCTCAATAGTCTACTGTTGGCATAGTATATCCTATTTCCTATTAGTATCCTGTCATGTATTGTCGTCCTTCCTTATGTATTGCTCCGTTTCCTTCATTATCTATCATGTTACCCATAGAAAATTCCAACGCAGACTGATAATCCGCTCTAGCTGCTTCACCTGTTATTTCACACTGTGAAGATTTGAACGTTTTTTTAAACCTATCAAACCATCCTTTACTAGCTCCAAATGTTTCTGATTCGTCTCCTTTTTCGTCCTGAATGTAAGTAAAAATGCTTCTTGCCTCCTCCATGATGGTGAACTCACTTATCGACATGTTACGTTGTGTTTGATGATCAACCCAAATGCTTAGTCTTTATTTCATTTCTTCAAGCACACCGCTTCTCGACCGAGTTGTTTTAGTAACAGATAATTTGTTGACGTCGACGCTGATGTTTTTATAATTACAGAATTTTTGAAAAATGCCCTAATTGTCTATCGTGCCAAATTTAATGAACAGGTTACATCCACTTGATGAGGCTCACTAGTTTCTAATCGTCTTAACACTGGTAATTTCCCATCCAAGCTGTCGCATATTTTTTCATCTTATTTACAGGGTCAAGCTTTAAAACCTACACGATTGGCGATTGAGTTAATGAAAAATTTTCAATAATAATACGTAAAAATAACACGAACTACCGCTAAAAATAATATTGTTACGACGGTCTAACTGATCGTCGTATGGTACAGTGGAAAACAAAACACCAATTAAGTCAATAATCACCAGCTTTAATTATCACATTATGTTTATTTAATTAAACAGTTTGTAATCAACAAGATAGTCTCTTAAACAAATCAAATAAAAATTGTTCATACGCGATAAAATGTCAACTAATATAAAACTCAATTGTAATAAAATTCTCCCGCAGAAATATAAAACAAGCCGCCACAATACTACGAACCGCACTCGAATATATCGCAACTCAAACGGAAACTGAGCGTCGCTGAGTACTTGTATTTATACCCCGCCGAAAATCCATAAACATCCATAATACGCATTAACTCTACACCAGGACGCGATTGATTACTGCCTTGACACAGTGCGCGCGGCTGGCGGCGTATAGAAAAGTCTCGCGAGCGCATGTTGAAATCACGTACGCACACAACATTACAGCTGGATTCCTCTGAAACATTCGAGAAACACGAAGATTGTTCTGTAATGTTGTAACAATATACATAGTGCCTAACTAAGTTACGAATAAATAAAACTGTTCGTATCGATAAAGAAATAAAACTCAGTTGGCCTCGATTTTCCATCCAAAGGTGCTGTGACGAATCAGCACTAAAAAGGGCACGGCTAAGGGTAGTATTACTGTATTGTACGAACAAGTTTTGAAACCGGTGTGGGTATACGGTGTGCAACTTTGGGGTTGCACAAGGAAATACAACATAAAAAAAATCCAATCTTTTCAAAATAAACTGGTTCATGCACCGTGGTGTGTATCGTGGAACGATGACATCCATCGAGGCCTGAAAATACCTGTGGCCACTGATGAGATCAAACGGTGTGCAGCTAAATACGAACAAAGGCTTCGTAAACATCAAAATAATGAAGTACTACAACTACAACTTGGGCGCGGAAAGCGAAATTTATTATCATTGAAATTAATTGTAGTTGTGTGGTTTAAAAGTTAAAACTTGTATCAGTTTATTACATAGAATTTATTTTTCACTTTTTCTAATCTCCAAAATTTTTGTTATACAATTGCTATTCTATAACTTTTATTTTTCATTTTTTTGTCGTTCTTTAGCCTTTGATAATTAACAATATATTTTAAAATTTAAATTTTATACGTCTAAATTATTTAATATGATATTTATTTATACTTAAATAACAAAAACTTTTCATCTGTAATTATCTCGTGTTCTATTCACACAGTACTAAAGCATGCGTGTGTATATATGTATTGTGTGTGTGTGTGTGTGTGTGTGTGTGTGTGTGTGTGTGTGTGTGTGTGTGTGTGTGTGTGTGTGTGTGTGTGTGTGTGTGTGTGTGTGTGTGTGTGTGTGTGTGTGTGTGTGTGTGTGTGTGTGTGTGTGTGTGTGTGTGTGTGTGTGTGTGTGTGTGTGTGTGTGTGTGTGTGTGTGTGTGTGTGTGTGTGTGTGTGTGACTTATTTGTAAATAATCTTTATACATTCTTTTTTATTAATTATTTATCGCCTAGTAGGCCTATTTTCTCCCCACGCCGACCAGCTGGCTTGCATGTCTCTTGTTAATATACAGTAGTAATTGAGTTGTATATCATATGGCATTTCCGCGCGCGAGCGCGCGCGCGCACACACACACACACATTACATAAACGTTTTATATGCATTCAATGGAACATAAATAATCTTATTTATGATCATTTGAACGTGTACGACTTGTTATTCTACGATTGAAGTGACAGAAACAGTTTGCACTGGTGTAGGAAACTGAAGTATTTATAGAAAAATCTACACATAAACGAGGCGTTAGTTAAAGTGAGAAGTGCCCCAATGGGAGCACATTCTACACAATGCTAACATAGTTGTTAGAATAAAATTGCTCGATACTTTGTAACTAATTGCAGTATGAATAAATGAAAAAACGTTCTGTCATGTCCTCGTAAGGTTAACGGGACTGGGTACGCCCTATGCTGGTAATGGTGAATTGCCCACATTTAGGTACACTTTTCTCTGAAACTGGATAAAATAGAGTCTTCAAATTTGTCTTCGTTTTATGCAGGCTATATGTTGTAGGCTATTACGAGTGAAACAGAATTGCTTAATTTCTTTGTCCGAAACAATATTTCTATTTATTTTAATTTTTAAACTTTTCAAGGACGATTAAAAAATATTTATTTTTACTACACCCAGAGTATACACTTTAGTTCTGCTTCGGCAGATAGAACCGAGTAGCTTACACGATGCCTGAAAATTTAAATATCCATAGTTTCTGAGATATATGGATGGATCTAACTGTTGCAAAATATGAAAAAACGCGTTCAAAGTAAAGTAAGCACTAACAAAAAGCTAAATTTATGACCGAACACTATTTTTACGAACAAAAACAAAACATATGTAGCCATATTACATATTACATTCATATTATATTCAGAGTTGCAAAATAACCGCATGACTGCAACATAGAGTACAAAATGGCCGCTTTTACACAGTGAAAACCACATAATTTTATGTTAACCCGTCTACAAAATATGTACTATTGAAAAGAAAAGTGAACAAAATTGTACAGATTATAAAGACGTACATTAAATTATACATAAAATGTGTTTATGATTTATTTGTATCGTAATTACATACCACTTTATTCATAAAAGTACAAATTTTAATAAAAACAGTCATTTTAAGAAAAAGAAAATTTCTCAATTTTTTACCTTCAGACTCTCCTTAATAAGTACGCAATAAATTAGAATTGCCTGGGGAAAGAGACTTCGGAGGCGTGCACAACAATAATGCACAGAATTCGTTTGGCCAAAAATGAGTGTTATCTAATTCTAAAGATTGTCATTATTCAAACGTAGACCAGTTTCGTAATCGTCACAGAAATAATGCGCGGACAGAAATATTGTGACAACAAACACGGCAGAGTTAAAGTTAACAGCAAACAAACAAACGTCACTCTGTGTGCGCGTGCGCGTGTGTGTTAGCGCACAAGTTTATAACTAATTACCGGCTCACACAGCACAGTCTGGTTGTGACAGCAAACAGCTGACGGGGCGGACTGCTGTGTTTGCACAATAATTTGGTTAAAGTGTTTGCGTCGCTTACCGCTAGTGTGTCCTTGTACGATATGCTTTTGTAACGAAAGTTTTAATTAACATTCTTACGTAATTTAATCAAAATTTATTCTTACGTCAACGCGATGACAATGAGATTAAGGAAAACTGTATTGTGCGAGCCCTCTTCAACTTGAGGAGGGAAAGGTGTCAACTATTTTCCAAGTCGACGACGTTCCTCAAGGTTATTACGAGGGGCAGTAAGACAAAAGGGAGTGCCCGAAGGCTGTAGCATATGCATATCTGCAACACTGTTTAATATTGTAACGAGAACCCTATCGACAGCCTAGAACGTCCTCCACCCGTCCCTTCTCAAGCCGAGTAGGTGTGCGTTTCAGTTAAAACTGCACTCAAGTACGTTCCAGAGTACTCTGGAGAACACCTGAAATACGCATTAGCTGACACACCACGCAGCCGGCTTTTCAATCAGTTCGTTGAGCGATTTTCCTTAGTGCAGATGGAGTAGTGTTTGTCGAAGTATTGTGGCGAAGTGTTATTATGTTATAATTAGTGTGGAACTCTATTATTTGACATTGCTATTGCGTGTGGATAAATCTAACTAGAATTATTCGACGAGTAGATTACAAATTGAAATTAAAGCTAGTTATTATTGACTGCATTGGTGTCTGTAATTTTGTTTTCCACTGTGCCACAGTGAGACCGTCGTGACAATATCTATGTTGATGACACAGTTAGAGAATGGAAATTGCGAGTGGATGCGGAAATAAAAATAAATAATAGAATACACATGGATACAATTCTGTTTGCGTACGATCAACTAATCGTACAAAACAACGAATGCTAGCTCCCAGTGGCGGCTGGTGGTTGAAAAATTTAGGGGTTGCAGATGGGTTGGATGGAATAAAATTGTCTTATTCTCTGAACAGAAAATGTCCAAGTCTCCTCTCCTCCAAACAATACACAAGGAAAGCAAAATACTGCAATTTTAGTGTCACATCCAAGTAACCACGAATATTTATTGTATAGATCCTTTTTAAATTTACGATTAAATATCCTGTTACCTGATTTTACACTTTGATTAAAATCTGAAAGGTCTAGTATAGGCCTACCTACTCTCTTAATTTCAATTTTTTCCTCAATAGGACCTAAACTGAACGCCGTTTTCGTTAAGTTTTTCGACAGAATTCATTGCGTCCTACCAGTTAAATATAAAAATATATTACACTATGACACTTTAATCCTTTATACTTACTATTATTTACATTTGACGATGAATTGTATTGACACTAACAACAAACTTACAAATTCCAACCTGGCGCACCACGTGTTATTTACCAACAAACAGACTGGTGGCGCCGTGACGTACAAGCGGGGGCTGCAGTCCCTAATCACACCAAGCGAGCCTATACCGCTGTAGTAGGAACAACCGAGTCTAGGCAGCCAGAGCACTACTCCATTGTATTTCCCCATACACAATGCAGTTGGTGAATACACCGCGGCAAGAGCGTGTACGGTTTTTAGTATTCCTCTGCGCTTTTCTATCGAATCGGCAAATGATTAACTACGATGATTTAGATTCAAAACACTATTATTAGTTATTGTTTTATTCATAATTCTATAATTTAAAATACAATTCGGGAATTATTGGTGGTTGTGCAACCGTGCAACCTAAGCACGGGCCGCCACTGCTAGCTCCAGAGATCAATGTTCCAATTACAGCAAGTGTGTTCAAATTGCAACATAAAGATTCCAGTGCAGAAAACAAAAACTGCGGCATTTACGGTCAAATACCCCTTACGAACTTAGATTGTATTGGATAATACGGATGTAGAGCAAGTGTCACATTTCCGCTATCATGGCTGTGACATCACCTAATGGTGTGGAATATGATGTTGATCACAAGTTGGCTAAGTTTCAGTCAATATGTCGCACAATTCGTCGAGTACTGTCGAGAAAACAAGGAATGAGACTCGACTTAAGTTTTATAAGGTAACTGCTGTGCCAGTGTTATTGTAGAGTTCTGAAACTTGGGCTCCGACGAAAAAACATCCGACTGAAATACAGGTATCGGAGATGAGATTCTTGGGACCTGTTAAACGCCGCACACGAAGAAATAGACTCTACAGTGAAGACATTCGTAAAGAGTTGAAAGTTTTTAATATCCAAGATCCTATTGCAGAGAAAAAAGAGAGAGATGGACTGCTCATCTGAAAAGGATCCCAGATGCCAAGTTGTCTAAGGAAGTTTATCAATACAAGTCTGTTGGAGAGCGAAGTATAAGAAGACCTAGGAAGCATTAGTGGAGTGGCCCTAGGAATCCTTTGGGACAGCAGCAGGTGTTCCCCTAGTCACTGGTAGAAGAAGAAGACGTGTTCATGCATAGTTGCCACTGTGCATACGTGTACATGTATTTGTATATATGTTTTTGTTTAAAATGATTCAGAAATTATACACATTGCCTTTGTTCAAAAAGGTAAAGTAATCGGGAAATAATCCAACTTGATAGTGTTTGTTCTTAAAATGTAGGCCTTTGTGTAGAGGTCGACAGCCAAAGTCAAATTGCAAACGGTTACAACAGAACCTTTTAATGTCACGAAAGGGTTGAAACAGGGGGACGGGCTCACACCAACCCTGTTCAACCTAGCACTCGAATATATGATCAGAAAACTGTCAATTAATAGGAATTCAACATTAGAACATAAAACGGGCCAGATCGTAAGATATGCAGATGATATTAACATTATGGTAACATCCCGAGGAAGAGCAAAAGAGACCTTCCAGGAACTAAAAGGTGAAGCAGAAAAGATAGGATTACAGGTGAATACAGATAAAACAAAGTTTATGATTACCATTCGAAGGAAAACTAAGAACCTGAACAGTTTGAAATCGAACCACTTAACCTGGAAATAGTCAATCGGCTTAAATGTTTGGGATGTTGGATTTCAGAAGATAATGAAGAAATAAATGTAATAAGGAAAAGGAAAACGCCCCAAATAGAGCATATGCTTCGTTGACAACTATATTCAATAGCCTACAAGGAATATCCACCGTTAGTCCAAGGTCACATTAGACCGGTCACATTAGTCCAAGTTATAATTAGACCGGTGATAACATATGGCAGCGAGACTTGGACTCTGAAAAACGAGCTGCTAACATGGTCAATACCTTTGAAAGGAAAATTCTGAGGAGGATATATGGACCAATCCAAGTCAACGGAATATCGAGAATGCGTCACAATGAAGAACTATACAAGCTACATAAAGACAATGATCTGGCCACCACCATCCGATTGCATAGATTGCGATGGGCAGGACACATCATTAGAATAGAAGGCAACCGAATACCTAGGAAGGTACTGTTTAGACAAATCGAGGGTAGAAGGCCTGTCGGAAGACCCAAGCATCAGTGGATTGACGCAGTGGTGAGGGATGCTGATACACTGCTTAAAATAAAACGATGGACATCGAACGCCAAGGACGGGGAAAAATGGAGGCGGATGATTATGGGTGCTAAGGTTCGACTTCGAACTGTGACGTCATAGAAGAAGATGTGTTTAGGTACACTGGTTTTACATTCATAATAAGCACCTAATCATAAGAGAGGGTTGGACATAACCATACGGACGAAGCACATATTTGTAAACGCGGTGAAGCGGTAAAAATGTACGCGTTGACTAACAAATTGAATGAATGAGTATTTAATAAAAATGAATCTGGCGTTTGTTCGTTCGTTTGTGTGTGATGCTGCTGTAAAGCGTAAGACTTCATAAAGAAAGGATCCCGTCGCGCCGCCGCTCACTCGAATACATAAAAAAGCCGACTCGAGTCGACTCAGTTCATTATTTTGTTGTGCTCTGCTGCTCAAACATAATGGCCTTAATATTGTGATATGAAAAAGCAGCTAAATCCCCACGGTTTCGTCATTTTCTAAGTAGAAAAATTCCCTGTTTACCGAGACTTGTTCAAGAGACATTCAATTTACCCCGGCGTACGGTATATTTTTTATTCAGCCGAGCCTTTTGTTGTTGTCGTCGTCGTCGCTTGCAGATATTGCTTGCCAATTTCATTAGCACAATACACCAGTTACGCGCATACTCGTCTCACAGTCACATTCTCTCCAGGTTTACCCAGTCCTATGATTCTCAGAGTTGGCGTTTCAAGTCGGATCTGTGATTATTTCCGGAACGAAACTGCAGTCTGCTGAATGCCGAATAATTAGTGGTTCGCCGTATAGCCACATCTCAGGGCAGAATTTCGTTGTGAAGACGTGCGGAAAGACCAAACGGGTTGGCCATGTTCTTCGCCGACGACACGGCCGTGTATGCTGTCGATCGTAGCGCTGAAGTGACCAGCTGGACAGAAACTCTGAGGATATCGGAGATGTTCCAAGCCAACGCTTATACCATCCGCGGCTGTCCGTTCAGCTGGAGGACTATTGTTGGGAACGCTGACCAGGCGCCTGACGGTGTTGTGTTTGAGACGTGCAGTTCTAATCCTCTACGGGTTACTGACTATCTCCTACCAAGGATTTATCAGCAGATACTAGCATCCAACTCCACCGCACAAGGCGGACACAGAGTCGACGCCCCACAGGCGAACCACAGTCCAACCCAATACATCGGGCAGGTTACCCCGGACCCACCCCCGATGCCGGTCAGGGCGAGCCCTAATCCGCCTCTGGACAGCTGGACGTATACGTTGAGTGGGCGGACAAATGGAGGCCCTGCATTAACGCGGCTGTAGTCTTCTCCAAACGCAGAAAGCTCCCGGCCACATTCTAGACAAGGGATACTCAACTCCCTCCATCTGCAGGTGTGGATAATATAGAGCTTTACCTCGACAGAAGTCTCACCTGGCGGACACATTCTGAACAAGCAGCCCGCAAAACTTCCCGTCGTGTATACCAACTCCGACCCCCTGCGTGCAGCAATCCGCGTAGGCAAACTCGTCATCTCACCGCGTGCGAGATACCGAGACGGAGAAGACCTATAAGCGGAATCTTTATTCTCTTGTGAACTGAGATTTGCGCTGGGGCCGAAAAAACCATTGCCTAACTTCAAATCAGGCTGTCCGCACTGGCCGCATTCCGTGCGCGCGATCCAACAGAGGTATATACAAAGATTGGCCGCAAGATGGCGCCTCGGTCGTGCCAGCCAAAATAACAAAACTGTGCCCGTTGCGGCTAGCTGCCCGCACCGTCTTCGTGTGCGTTGGTACATAGGCCTACACAGAAAACGGTATGTTCCATACGCACGCGGCAACCGCTGTCCTGGTCGTAGCCGTGGCCGCAGTAGTGCGCCATTACCCAAAAAACGAGTAAGAATGAAAAACATACAAATATGAAACATATAAGAGAAGTTTAAACGCTCAACGTATGACAAATACTTAATGTTGATATTATTGTTTGTGCTGAATATTGTTAGATAGTGTAGTGTAGAAGATCGATGGTGTGTGCTGCACGCGCCCCATAGGCAGTAGACAGGAAAAGCTGCCACGATAACGATTCTCTACTCATGTGTTATCGTCGTCTGAACGAGACTACGCGCGTCGCAGAACTGAGCACATTACAGACATGTGGCGCTGCCTAGCAGAGAACACAAGAACGCGTTACACTCGGCCACATCAATGTAATCTATTACTGCACACAAACACTCGTTTACGTGTAGACGTAATGCAATTAGCGTCGGCTATTCGTTGGCTACATAATACAATTCCGTTCCAGTAAACATAACTCCACTGGTTTTCAGTTACACCTTATGTTATATAATTCCAGACATTAGTGTATACAGCTGATTTCTATTCTGAGAAAACTCTCAGAATGTTTCTATTGAATAAAATCGCTGTATAGGATTGAAAACCTGTTTCCGCGGTTTGCGAAATCTACAACACGCGGACTTATTCCACCGAGTCGAACCAAATGAACTAGCTCGTCGGCCAGAGGTCGCGCAGCTAACACTGCAAACATTTACTCCCCTTTGCTTGGAAGTACGGTACACAGCTCTGCGGTTTAATTGTAGATCAAATATCGTGACAATACAGCGTTTCTCAGTACGAAGTACTGCACGAGACTGAACTCTGTGTCTCTTATGGAGGGGACAAAGTATGAGTGAGTGCGTTTGGATTAGGAGCGTTAGTTTGTCGAGGCCACGCCTACCTCACAGTCAGGATAGCATCCACTTGCATAGGATTACTGTACTTTCTGTTAGTGAGCGAATTATCCTTTTATTTGTTTATTTTTACGTGTCTATTCGCAATGTCTCTTCAAGGGTAATCGAAAGAAAGAAAATGAAGTTTCGTTGTTCACAGTGAAGGTCGCGAAAATAATCAGTAATCAAATTCAAAAAATGGTGAAGAAAAACAACCTAACTCACTGACACACACAACTGAATCAAGCAACAAAACAAGTGCGTATTACTATCATAAATCGGAAGGCTTCGTTAAATACTTGAGAAAGCACAAGAAATGCAGTCCAGAAGGAAAGCTCTCCACACCAGGGAAAAACGTAAAACATGTGAGAAAAGGAAACTGGGTTTTGATGATTTCGTTAAGTGTGTAGTACGAAATACTGTCCAAAATTTTTATAAAAATCAAAACGTTGTGCCCACTGTTAAAAAGCTTCTGTCTATCGTGAACGAAAGAGTCCATTTCCCATGGGGCGCTAAGTCATTAACGCGAATTTTTAAATGTATGGGATTCAAGTGGGAAAAAATGTAGAAGTTAAAGAAAAGTATTAATAACGTTATTGAAAACCATAAATTGTAATGATCCGTCAAAAGTAGGCCTACCCTGTGAAAATTAAAACGTTTTTGAGAATCTGTGAGAAAAATATTTTTTTAGATGAGAGAAAAGAGAGCGTTGAGTGAGTATTGATAATGTAATGTGTATCGGTATTTCTCAGCAGTCGATGGTTAGTTTACACAACTGCGCGTGCCCATGCGTGCGCGTTGTCATGCTGATGTCCAACATGGTTACAGAGCGTGTACAGTTATAAAGTCCAGGTAACAGACATTCGTCGGCCAGGGAAATAAGCGTAATACCCTGTGCCAAAGGTAACCTGACACCGAAAAGAACTCGCTCAATTAGACAGTGCTTGACAAAACGGCCAAATATATATACTTACCTTTAAAACCATTTATTTGATCCCACTCCTCCAATCCAATCTGCAACCTCTCGGAACAAAATGTTTGCTACGTTCCTGTCCACAGCAACACGACCAGAACCCACGAGAGTACAAGCAAGTGTATTAACACTATAGACCTCTTTGTGTCATTACGTCAAAAGAATTCTCCAATATAGTCGACAGAATTGTACCAGATAGTAACTGGATTGTCCGTTTGATACTAACCTTCAATAGTCACAAAATAATACGTCAACTTCAAGACGTCAGAATACGTTCTATTTATTTTACGCACTAAATTTCCATGACGTACCATAAACAAGTTCCATCATCGACACGGTACTCTTACCGTTACGACACAGTCAACTGATTAAGAACGTTAATAACAAAACGGAAATGGAGACGCTACGAATTGTTCGTGTCTAGTTAGCCACACGACTTGACTGATCTAATGATGAATTTCGTTCGCAAAAAATAAACAAGAAACATTGAGAAGGTCTGAAGGAAAGATCGTGCATCGTGTTTATGCCCCGGCCGAGGAAGATTATAAACGGAGATTAAGAAATAACCAGGCGACAGATGAGCCACTGAAGCATGGGAACATCGTAAGATTCGTAAAGGCTCAACGAGTATAATGGCAAGGTCGCCTAGCCAGCGAATGGATGATCAGCGTATGTCAAAGAAAATCCTAAGGGCACAGGTGTATAAAAGCAGAGAGAGGGGTCGGCGTAGGACAAGACGGTCGGATGATGTGCTGGAAGATCTCAGACAACGGACCAGGAGACAATCGAGAAGATTAGTGTTGGAAGCCAGGGCTCGCGTTGGGCTGAAGAAGAAGAAGGGGATGAAGAGGGAGAGGAGGAGGAGGAGGAGGAGGAGAAGAAGAAGAAGAAGAAGAAGATGATGATGATGATGATGATGATGATGATGATGATGATGATGATGATGATGATGATGATGATGATGATGATGATGATGATGATGATGATGATGAGGACGACGACGATGATTATGACGGCGACGATGAAGGACTGGTTTGCTTTAATTTTTTTATAAACAAAATGAAAGGTTTATATAAAAGGATTATATTAATCAAATTAATTTTTATTCGTGAAATAGGACGACAGGGTGAATGGATTCGGGAAAAAGGTATTCGGGCAAAATGATTTTGGGTATCTCGTCATTCGGGAAAATGACAATTCGAGAAAGTGGATTCAGGTAAGTGTCCGGGTACCGATGAGAAGAATTATGAACTTCTAGACTACATGTATCGACAGTCCAGGTACACTGAGACCAGCTATTATATTAAGACGAGACGTAATTTTTTTTTGAGAATTTTCTGAGCAGAAACCACATAGAGCACTACCTACGAGAAGACAGTGTCTTCTCGTAGGTAGTGGATAGAGCAGGGTCAGGTCAAGTAACAGTTTCCCGAGTAATAGGGGCTACAGTAATTTAGTTACTGTGTACACCTAACGGAGCAGAGAGCAGCGGTTTCAGCACAGAGTAAGGTAACAGCACTTTGCAGAACACCACTTGGGAGCCGTTACAGACGTCTGCCGGTACTGCTGTCGACGAAGTCCCACAACGCGCCGATGTGTGTGTGTGTGGAACGCTCGCATTATTTATTCAAAACGTTAAACACTCACAGTGCACACGCAAACTGACCTGTACAGAGTACGCTGACATAGACGCGCACGCGCGCAGCATGCGTCGCGTGCAACTCCCTCCCCCTAGGAGTAATGTTATACACTTTATCAACAGGCTCATTTCCATACACGATGAATTCATTATTTTTTGTCGTTCGTTATCAGTGACGTGGCACTTATTACTTCTGAACTGGAGAGACGACGTATTTTAGTTTAAAATTTATTTTTACCCTGAACGCAACGGGCAATGTTACTAAACGTTAAAGGTCCGGGTCTGTTCATTACCAGAGTTATAAATTCTTGTTAAGGCGCATACAACGAGATAACAAACGACAAAACACTCGTTCGTGATGGCCTACTCCTTGCACGTAACGACATTTATACCCAGTACAAGCCGTGTCGTGTGTACTGCCTATCTACACTTAGCCTATGTTAGCGGAGGCCTAGATAAGTCCGCGCTCTTAGTAAATAGTTGTTTTATGACTCAACTAATCACTTTAGTAGATACGTTACTGCTAACAACCGAATAATTATTTACCTTTCCCCCTCTGCTTTCTTTCCTCTACCGTTTCAGCCATCTACGGACTGAGATGATAAGACTTCCTTCGTATTATGAAGTTCTTCTTCTTCTTCTTCTTCTTCTTCTTCTTCTTCTTCTTCTTCTTCTTCTTCTTCTTCTTCTTCTTCTTCTTCTTCTTCTTCTTCTTCTTCTTCTTCTTCTTCTTCTTCTTCTTCTTCTTCTTCTTCTTCTTCTTCTTCTTCTTCTTCTTCTTCTTCTTCTTCTTCTTCTTCTTCTTCTTCTTCTTCTTCTTCTTCTTCTTCTTCTTCTTCTTCTTCTTCTTCTTCTTCTTCTTCTTCTTCTTCTTCTTCTTCTTCTTCTTCTTCTTCTTCTTCTTCTTCTTCTTCTTCTTCTTCTTCTTCTTCTTCTTCTTCTAGGCTTAGGTTATATACAAATGTTCTGGCACCCATCTCATCCTCGGAGACCCACGTCTCTTCTACCAATGGCTTTATAGTTCAGTGCCGCTTTCGCCAATCGATCCTCTGTCATCCTTTGCAGATGATCCCACCACTGTCTTTCGTAAACTGCAATAATTTCATTTACGTCCTTTACTTCGAGTTCTGCTCTGACATCGAAACATCAGGGATCCACGGGTTTGGCAATCCCGATGTGGATTCTCACTTTGCTTCAACTTGTCTTGGGTGAGATCCCTCCCTTTCGTCTTTTCTGTCTAGTCTCCCTTGACTGCCTCTTGTTCTTTTCTGACCCCGACGTTATTAGAGTAATCGAGGGCTAGGACGTCTTCCCTTTTCAATTCTAATTTCTTAATTTTGGGTAGCTTAGGATCTTAGAGTGCTCACTAATGCCGATAGGTGAGCATTGGAAGTTATAAGAAACTTTCAGTATCAGAATAACTGATACAAAGCCACCAACTCCTACCTCAGAAAAGAGAAGTATGAGGGCGAATGTCCTGCGCCCCTAAACAGGGGCCTATCGGCTAAGTTATGGTAACCCTGATGAAAGAGTCTCTGGCTCTCCTGGTAGGGGGTTGTGCAACAGGCCATAATACTTGTAGTAACCAAAGCAGCCTCGGAGTAGGTGTGGCAGTACGACCCTGGCAAAGTTCTATTCTCCTTGCACAGTATTCCTTCATTCTCTGGTTCATCCTTCTTCCGATAACACCGTGTTGATTCTCCTTGATTCCGTTACGGACAGATACATTACCTCTGCAATTTTCTTCCCGAACACTTCTGTTTCCTATACTTATTCTCCCCTGATTCCATATTTTTCTAGACCCTGATAAGATTTCTTTCACCCGTGGTCCGTTTTTCTTCCTACTCTCACAGAAATTCAGAATATTAACCTATTTCTTAGGTTTTCACGGCCTGTGTCATAATTATTCAAATTATCATCCGCGCTGTAAGGCCGTGGTCTACAAAATTCTCATCCTGATCGATGTTGATGTAATAATCAGACATTTCGGCCTCACCTCTGGAGGCCACCTTCAATGAAACGTTGTGCGTCGGTAAGCCACGGTACTGTGCCAGCCTTTATCAGTCGTTTCAGAAACACTTCACTGAAGATGGCCTCCAGAGGTGAGGACGATACGTCTGATTATAACATCAACATCGATCAGGATGAGAATTTTGTAGACCACGGCCTTACAGCCCGCATGATAATTTGAATAATTATTGAGGATCTTGTTCGCTATCTTGTTTTCGACATTGTAAGACTAGTGTGCTTCGTTAGAAATAGAGAAAATGGTTAAATTCAGAGGTAGTCAAACCGTATAATGCGTAGAGTCAAACGGTACGGCAGTAATACGGTCTGTGCAGCAGAGACAACAGCTGCTATAATACTGTCCGAAATAGAAACGAAAGAAAGGAAGTTTCTCAGAGAAATTCTGAAACCTAGAAAAGCCACGGCAACTGGGTTACAATTTTGAGACAAAACCACGAGTTGTACGAAAAGATTGTAAATACGTCGACCGTGATAAAGAAACGACGACGAATGCCTTACTACGGGCAGTTAGAAGTATGTTGGGAAAATAAATTTGATCTTTTCTGAACAAATCTCTCGTTTACACCATGCATGCAGCTATTCTCAATAATAAAAAGTTCCTTGCTAATCGACTTTTTGCCCTCAATAGAAAAAAAAAATTACCCGAATGTAACAGAATATTTCTTTCCTTGCTTCAGTCAATACGTCAATGACTGGATGAGTGAACATTATTTGGAGACATGAGTTGCCATGTGGGCTAAATATAGCGTTACGTAATACGGAACGTTCTACAACTTTATCGAATGTTCCAGTGGAATCCGGCTGTAATGTGTGTGTGCGTACGTGATTCTCAACGCATTAGCTAGACTGTACTAGAATTCGCGTGGCCACGCGCACTCTGTCAAGGCCGCAATGAATCACTCTCTAATGTGTTCCTTTATTGTTAATGCGTAGTATCGATGTTTCTGGATTTTCAGCGGGATATAAATACAAGTACTCAGCGACGTTCAGTTTAGTTTGAGTTGCGATTTATTGGAGTGCGGTTTGTAATATTGTGGCGAAGTGTTGCGGGACAATTGTAATACAACTGTGTTTTATATTCGTTGACATTTTATTGCGTGTGAACAATTTTTATTTGATTTGTTGTAAGAGACTATCTTGTTGATTACAAATTGTGTAATTATGATAATTAAAGCTGGTAACTAGTGACGTAATTGTTGTCTTGTATTTTGTTTTCCACTGTACCATACGACGATCAGTAGACCGTCGTAACAATAGTATTATTCAGCAGAAGGAGAAAATCGTTAAATCGTGAAATCAACTTGAAACTGTTATATGTACTGTTTCTTGTGAAATTTACAATTAAAAATTTCAATCCGCCGCCATTTTAAAAATGTTTAATTTCATTGTTTTGTGTCTATACGAAATGGTAAACGTTCAGTGTATCATTGCTCATTCCGTGAGAGTAATTAATAAACACACGCGCGCGCGCGCGCACATACACACACACACACACCGGTGGATAGAAAAGTATTTTCCCGCACATGTTTATTGGACATTTTTTCTTGAGTTTACTGAGTAGAATCATTTCCCGAAGTTTGGCACCTCATCTTTGGAACACGCTGGATAATGTGCAAAGTGCAAAGTATAACTAAAATAATAATTAAACATGAAACGGGTGTCTGTGTGCGCGGTGTCAAAAGACCTCATTGCGTGTGCGTAGCTTCGACGCGTTGTTTTCGGACCAACTATTATTCTGTGTTCAGAACAGCTGCACGGTTGGGCTGTCACATGGTCGTGTGTCGTGTTTCGTCACCTCACACCCCTCTTCTCTCACTACCTTCCTGCCCCACCACGATCTGCTCGACAATTTCATGTCTTAATATTTCATCTTCACGTAATACAGGTGAAACGTAATTCTGCCCACGTAGGCCTGTATGACGTGCACTTCACCTATTATATACCACGGTTACTAGACTACTACTAGTATAGTAACCGTGTTATGTAAGTAATTACGAGGCGATGACACACCTTTGCGAACAGACAACAGACATCGTTTAAAAAGATTTGTCTTTTAACAGAGCTGTTGGAAATGTTTCGCTTTCTGCGAGGAAGGGCAGACGCAGTGTGAGCAAAGTGAACGGAAAGCAATATTTTTCTCCAAACGACGACAGACTTTTCCACAGACTTCACCCTCTCCCCGAGTCTTACGTTTGCCTTTGTCTTTGTTCTATTGTTTCTCATACTTCCCCCAGCCCCACGTTTTTTTTTTTTTGTTCTTTATACTCACCTTTTTGACAGACGTTCGTATGATAATGTCACGGCGGGCGTATTGTATTGTATTAGACGGTGTAATTATTTCTCTTTTTTTTGTCTTGTTTTGTGTCATTTCAGTTTAGTAACGCTATAAAAATGGATGACTAATGATCGCCAGTTTTGAAGCAGTTTTGTAATCGTTTGTGCAGAGCAATTATTTTCCGTGAAATTCCTTTTGTAGAGAGAGCCAATTTAATTTTCCAATCCTTTTTTTATACTGAATACCGTCATAACTTAATATAACTGCTTTCTTTCCATTAAAATTGATTAGATGATTTTTTCATATCCGAATATCGTTTACGTATTTTTATTTATTTAACGTTTTCACCTGCGCGTTTTAATGACTATTTGAGAAACGACTGTACTTAATTTTGCATTAAAAAATAAATGTTCGTTTCTGCGCAGATCATTTGTATCTAAACCTTTTAAGTACTTACACGGTCTGTATTTTCAGGCGTACGGTGTTTTGATAATATTACTGGACTATGTGAAGAGTTGTAAATAAGTGAAGAACATGGCGTATGTGGTGGAGAAGAGACGAAAATGTTCTAAAAAGACTCAAAGGAAACCCAAATAGTGATGTGAACCAGTACAAAACTAGGAGCTGATCGGGGGGGGGGTGAGACTAGCTTAAAAGTTGGATCCTCATTCTCCGCCGGACAAATGAGAAATTCAGGATTATTCCCATATAATTTTATAAATTCTTTTAGTCTCATAGTTTTTTAGTAAAACTAAAGTCAGGCATAAGGGTTGGGGAAACGATTTCAAAATATTCTATCTTGATTAATTGTTATTCTTATTAAAGGTAATAAATGTCATGCCATTATGAAATGCGTACAGTGTTTCTAAGCTTTCACTGAAACTGAGACATTCTGAAGATGTTTTGAAACACGAAGTTTTATTATCGCTTCGCACTGTAATTTAAGACCGTTATACCAAGAACGTTTAGAGCAAGTTACAGTACGTTATCTTTTTATGAAAAATACACTAATAAGATCTTCCCGTTTTTCCGAATTAAAGTCAAGAAGCTACTAGGTTACCTTTGCAAAGACGACAGTTCAAGCCATAGGGATATTAGTCTAGAGAAGTCATGACATAGAGAACCCTTTAAGGGGAAATGTGTCTGGCCGGAAAGGATAATGATAAATCAATAAGCTTTGTCTTAGTTTTCTGGCGCGTGCATAATTGTTTTTTACTCCATGTTCCATAAGGAAATTGAAGTATGGTGATGGCGAAAAAAAAATCGTGTTCGAAATAATGGCTGATTCTGTTTGTACTAGCTTCAAAACATGAAGAAAAGTCATTTTCCGAAAAGTGTCTGTGTGTAGAATGTTTTCTATGGCGAACGATAACTGCCGCAAATTCAAACAGAATCAAATAATTTTTTGCATATGTACCTGAGTTGTAGAGGACTCACTGCTTATCGATTTTGGTGAAGATCGGTTAGGGGGAAGGGGTAGTTTACCGGCAACGTTTTATGATTTAACAAGAATAATTTTTTCTATGGCGAACGATAACTACCGCAAATTCAAACAGCACCAAATAATTTTTTGCATATATGCCTGAGTTGTAGAGGACTCAAGGCCTATTGATTTTGGTGAAGATCGGTTAAGGAGAAGGGGTAGTTTACCTGCAACGTTTTATGTTTTAACAAGAGTAAAGTACTTAATTTTGATAAATAAAGTAGGCTATACTGAAAAGAAGGTCATAACAATCCCAGATAAGGGCTGATGTTGATTGTACTACCCTCAAAACATGAAGAAAAGTCATTTTCCGAAAAGTGTCTCTGTATGTGTCTGTGTAGAATTTTTTCTTTGGCGAACGATATCTGCCGCAAAGTTAAACAGAATCAAATAGTTGTTTGCACGTGTGCCCGAGTTGTAGAGTACTCAAGCCCTATAGATTTTGGTGAAGATCGGTTTAGGGGAAGGGGTAGTTTACCTGCAACATTTTACGTTTTAACAAGAGTAAACTACTTAATTTTGATAAATAAAGTATCCTTAAAAGAGGATTATCTCATAATAATCCACTGTAGAAAGCTAGATGAAATATCAATAAATAAAAAGGGTAGTTGAAGGGGGAGGGGGTTATTTTCTATAAATGAAAATGATAGTTTAAGGGGAGGGGATAATTATTTATATGTGTACTATGTTATCGCAACAAAGAAGTAGTTATGTTGCTAAAATTCCTTCCCGGGCTGTTTGGCCGTGGTCCAATGTTTTCTGCAAAACCAGACGTTTCGGCAGTGCCTTCGACTGCCATCATCGTGAAAATCGAGTGCGCTAACGTGAGATGGTATACGTTAGTGACCACAGTACTGTGGTTAAGGCTGAAGGAAGAATTAGTTTCTATGAAAATATTTCATTTCGAAAATGATTTTAAATATAAATCTTAGAACACGGAAGTCATGTATAGTTCTCCATACCGATATTTTGTGCTACACATACGTACGTTATGTGCTAAATGTTGAGTGGTTGTCATCGTTAAGAAAACTAACTTCACTGAATAAATGAAACGAGTTCTCAGTTTTAACTCGACCGTTTGACACTTGTGTGTCTATTGTTTATATTTATCTTTTTTCGGGGGGGGGGGATATGTGTCGTGATTGCCATAAAACTTGGCATGCGTATCAATACGCGCAACGTATTAAAGCCTATTTTTTGAGGTTGATCCCAAAAAAAGTAGGGTAAGGGGTGGCTAAAATATGGGGACTTAAAATTTAAAACAAATTGCAACATGCTCGTGTGGTGTAGCGCTGGAAACGAACTTTTAACCACAACCTGAGTTTAGTGTTCAGTTTTGAGGCAACCAGAGTCCAAAAAATCCAAGTAGGTATTCAAATTAAAGATATTTTAGCTATAGTGTGAATACAGTGTTTATGTTTGAAAATTAATAAATTTTAAGGCACCAAAAACCTATTAAAACTTAGAAAAACATGTAAGCCATTGTGCCGAACACCAGAATACACGAAACGTTCTTAACTCAAATCCGAATGTAGTATTTTTACGTTAGAAATTTTCATCTTCAGGGGCACCATAAACTGAAAACGGAAATCAAGATTTTTCAAAAATTTTTATAAATTGTGAGCGAGTTCTGCAAGGAGCTTATTAGTTTTATTAATTTACAAGTACGACAAATCTTTTTACTTCTACAGTTATTTATAAGCTTATTTAACTCATGCAACTGGGTCACAATAGGGTTATGATGTTGAGTGATATGAAATTTCGCTGAAATTCCATTAGCTTCGATGGGGGAATTGATCATTTAATCTGGGGGGGGGGGGGCTGTGTTGGAATTTTATTTACAGGGATTCAGTTTACTTTTGTTGTTCAATTGTGAAGGTCTAACGTTCAGTACCTGACATGGAACCGTGATCTGCTGTGACTTTTTTAGAATTTCAACAAGTAGCGTTAACTCAAAAACGCTAAATTCTTTATTTTAGGTGTTACTGTGTTATAAACTTGTATAACACATTAAACGTTACGTTTTCCTCAACCATGGCGTTTATTTATTCCAGCAGTAAACTAAAAACCAAAAACCGTTGTCACCTAACCTCACAAATGAAAACAACACGTATTTTCGCTTTGCATTAACAAATAGGACAATTTACAATTAGTACACTTCTTTTTTTTCCACATCGTATTATACCGATATAATCGCATATTAAAAACATAGAAAATGTACTGCAGGAACGGAAAAAGGTACATTTCCGATGCCGCTAAATAGCATTTGTTTATTTACTTCTTACTATGGTATTTAATTCTGGTCTCCATGGTGTTTTTGACATCTTTATACGCGTCACCAAAAGGGCATAATTAAAAGGGCCTAAACTATGCGAACGGAGAAAAATATCAAATTCCAAGTTAGACAGTACCTGAACAAATACAAATCAATACAAAACATGACACAATTTTCAAAGCACTCAACATCGAAAATACACAAAATACTAATACATACACCACAATCACACACAATAATACCACTTTAAAGTACCAGAGACCAACAAGAAACCACAATAACGACAAGCCAACACACAAGTACTTCACCAGACGCAAAATCACGAAGCCTGAGGATGAGAACACAATGGTTCTCGAAACATGTTCCTAAGAAGGAAAAAAATATCTTGAGGTAATTTCTTTATAAATATTAAATATAATATATTGCGACAATACAAGCATATGCTGTAATGCGCATATATGAAATAAAATAAATATTTAAATTAATTTTAGTAATATGTAATAGACAAGCAGGTGTGAAATTGGAAGCTGGCTTATAAACATGAATCAACAGGAACATCACGCGATTGCCGCTGAGAGCGTGTACGCAAGTAAATAGTGTGTGTGCCTGAAGCCTGTTAAAGCCTGAAAGTTTGCAATCTCACCCCAAATAGATGCTAAATTAAAGTTTTATTTAATTAGAAACGAACCATAAATATTAAAAAGACTGTAATGACTTCTAAAAATGCATAAAAATCAGACACGTGTGCAGTGCGAATTCTGTGCGATTTTTAAAGCATAGTAATTACACTAATGATGCGATCATTATGATAATTACGTATAATGTGTATAATTAAATTATACAATGTTAGATCACCTTGAAATCCGCATTAGACATTGCAATTGGCAAAAATGTGCGAATATGTGAAATTAGACGAGAGTGGGGGAACAGACGCTGTGGACAGCTTCTGACCTGTAGAATTCTGTAGCGACAGGTGTGGTTTTTTTTGGTGAATATAAATACGAGCCCAGGAGAGCCAAATTTACTCTTCAATCAGTTTTCAATTGCAGCGGTACGCTATGTCCATCAGAGACGCGAAATTTTAATTACTTCAGACATTGTTAGACGCTATGTCCAATATCGACAGTATCTTTTATTTATAAACTATAAAGTATTACGGACAACATGTTAGTTCAAGTAATAAAAAAAGAACTGTAACTACAATTATTGGACGTCTACAAAGAGTCTACAACGACAAACATCTACACTCTATACGCAGAGCAATAGAGGCGGTTTATATAACAACAGCAACCGATGGGACCATGAAGGACGAGAGACGATAGGACGACCAGCGGAACCGGAAAACCCAAGAGGACATCCAGTAGGAGAGGACCGACATATCACTGGAGGACAAGGGACAATCTGCAGAATTGAGGTGACGAAAAACCAATTTATAATTATAAAAGAATAAAGACATTGAAAGACGTTAATAAAAAAAAAATATTTTAAATTAAAGAAAAATTTTGTAGATAGAGATAAGAGAATGTAATTTGCTTGTAATAAGAATTTTCTTTAATGATATTTTCTTTAATGATGAACAGAAAATTTAAAGATAATTTAAATCCTTGCTTGGAGAATTAACAATTGATTTAATACTTTAATTTTTTTCATTAAAGCATATAAAGTAAAGTAATTAGAAACATTCAATTAGTTGTTTTTAAATGATTATAAAGCCGTAAAAGGTATATCAAGTATAGAATAATAATGTAAATATTAACAAATTTATAAAGCACACATTCAGACTGAGTAGTCGAGAATTTATAGTATAATGAAGAAATGTTTTACATAGAATTCCTAATATAAGATATAAGATATAAAATCTAATTTTATGATGAGTATACGGCCACAAAGAAACCTTGAAACAATAGATAATGAATATTTTATTGCGAAGTAAATATTATTATTATTATTATATTATTATTTTTTATATTTTGTTTGTTGAATAAATAAATGAAAACATATTACGATTCCTAAAAGGACTACTCTTATTACGATTACACCTGAACCCCAATTTATACATACACGGTATCAGTAATGTTGTATGAATGTATACACAGCAAAAAGGTATTGTTGTATAAATTTTGGCGTCCCAAAGAACGTGGGGCTCCACAAACATAAATTATATTAAATAATTTGTGTCGTTCTAATATATATATTCTATACCAACCGCTGTTACTGAGCGATGTTTAGTTTCATACATTTGATTGAACATACCTACTTGTTTTGATATAAACGTCCGTGATTATTTTATACGACATCTTAAAGACAATGTAGTTGAAGACACTGATTTGCTAAATACGTTTAAAGTTATTTATTATTTTTGTTCGACCGATGGCTGGTCGACGAAAAAGGAAGACATTTCATTTGTTAACCAACATAATCTGTCCGTAATCAGAAGATGTGTTGCATAATGGTATAAGTAAATTCATAGATATCTGAATTCGTAGATAACATGTTTGTGTACGATAAAAGCGGTGGAAACATAACTGAGCGCGTTGTAAGAGTGGAAACGGATACGCCGTTGGGGTTAGCGGTAGCGGGGAGGGAACGATGCCGTCAGCGCTCCTCCTCCTCTTTGAGTACATTCTTGTGTATACAGACTTGGAAATTTCTACTTTTTACTTGGTGACAGCAGCGAGAGTACAGCTTTCTTCTGTTTCCACTTCCGTCACAACTTGAGTTATCTTACTGTATAGGCTACACGGGCGGCGTCACGAAACCCGAGACGTTGCGGAGTCAGTAACCTTCTCGCCCGCTTCATACCCGTACCCCCGTTTGCGACGTTTCTGTTCGCATAGTAAACTACTTTGTGACATTAAGCCGCGTTTGCACCGGTGTTAGTAACAAATGTTACGAGGAGCGTTCGAATTTAAATTTAAATTTATTATTTATTCAAAAAATAACAAAAAAGGTAAATTACACACTGTTATTTTTTAACATAGTCTCCCTCCTTTTCAATGCATAGGCGCCATCTTTTAGGTAGCTTCCGTATTCCTTCAGAAAAAAATTCCTTTGGCTGCTGACGGACCCACTCTCGAACAGCTTCAATGACTTCTTCATTGGAACAAAACTTTTTACCCTCTTAGAGCGTCTTTCAAGGGTCCAAACAAATGGAAGTCAGAGGATGCGAGGTTCGGACTATACGAGGGATGTTGCAGAATAGTCCACTTTAATTCACGGATTGTAGCCATCGTGTGAGCGGCCACATGAGGGCGCGCATTATCCTGTAAAAAACAAACAGAATGTTGACTTTTTCCGCTTGTTTCGGATGTCTGTTTTCACTGGAATCCTCAGTAAATTTGAGTAATACTCGGCATTTAAAGTACGCTGCTCTGTTAGGAAATCGATGTGTAGAACACCCCGCATATCCCAAAAGAACGAAGCCATAATTTTTCCTGTTGAAAAAGTGGTTTTTGCTTTTTTCGGTTTCGGAGATAAAGGATGTCGCCACTGCATCGATGCTCTTTTGATTTCTGGGGTAAAATAGTGTACCCAAGTTTCATCAGTAGTGACAACTGACTGTAAAAATTCATCACCCTTTTCTTCATATCGTGCCAACAATGTGTGAGCCACCTGCAGGCGTGTCTGCTTGTGTTCGTCCGTTAGCATTCGTGGAATCCAACGTGTGCATATTTTCCGGTAAATAAGTTGATTTCTGATACAGCTATCCACACTGCCAACACTGATATTGAGTATAGAAGCAATACACCGTACTGTAATTCGACGATCATTTTGAGTAAACGTGTTAATCCTGTCAGCCATTTCTTCTGTTGTCGATGTTTTCGGACGGCGAGAGTGCGGTTCATTCTCTACATGTTCTCGACCGTCTTTAAAAGACTCCATTTATAGATGCTTATGTTTGTCAACGTTTCCTCACCAAACTGTCTTTTAAGTCTTTCACAAATTTCTGACGGTTTCACATTTTATTTCGTAAGAAATTTTATAATAATACGCTGTTCCACGCTTGGATGCACTTCTTTTTCAATCGTAGTTGTAAACAAATAGCATATAACAGCTGAGTGCTGTATGACTAGAATAGGTTAATGCTTGTTTTCAACAATCAAACAGTGCTACCATCTTCGACTTTTGTTTCTTTTATTTGGCGCCAAATTCAAATTATAATTTAAATTTGAACTCCCCTCGTACTAACTTTTTTGTTAGTAACAACGTTTAATAACAAATGTTACTTACAAATGTTGCTAACAAAATACTAGTTGACTTTTTGGTTGTTATTAACATTTTTCCACATCAACGCCTCGGCTGGTCAGTATGCAGAAAAACGTCGAGTGTTGAAGACGTTGTTCTCACTGCAGCTGCGTGTGTGATTTTAGCGAATCAGAAAAGAACAAGAAGATTCTGGGTGAGATCTGCACCGCAGGAAAGAGGCAGATACAGTGAAAGTGACCTGTTAAGTGACTCGAATGAAGATGACGTCGATCTAAGGCGAACTAAGATGTGATGGAAGCTTTACAAACTTTTTAAGAATGACGAGTTATGACTTTTAATATTTAATGTCAAGGATAGCACAGAAAATTGGTAAAAAAAGACACTAATTTAAGGAAACCATATTACTAACATCGAAGAGGCGCGATAACACGTGTTACTAACAAATGTTATCAACATTCTTTGATCTTTACCGACTTCTAGTGGATAAGAAAATTCTTGTTAACGACATGGTATTTCTGTTGATAACACAGCTTGTTGATAACAAATTCAGAAGCGTTTTTCAAAATGTTACTGAAAATTGTTTGTAACATGTGTTAATAATACCGGTGTACACGGCCCTTTACGTTTAATCATTGTTAGTTCATGCTTGGAAACAGATAGCTGCGTCAGTGCCTACGGAGCAGAGGCGCAGTGGCGTAACTGTGCGGGGGAATCACGGGGATCAATTCTCACCACCCAACAGCTATTAAACCTTTTCAGCAAAATTCCATAATTTAACGTAGCCCTAAGCGATTTGCGTGTGTTAAAATAAGGCTGATAAATAATTGTAAAAATATTAGGAATTAGAATATTTGTAAACAAAAACATAAATATTTCTTACAATCACTTAACATTTGTTGAATCCTTAAAAAACTATTACGCACGCGCCAGTAAACAAAGTCAGAGCCTGTTAATTTACCTTTAGGCTTACCTATTCCGTCCAGACACATTTAGTCTTACAGGATTCTCCATGTCTTGGCTTCTATAGTCTATTACCTTTCTGAACATAATAAGGATACATTTGTTAAATCGAATCTGCAAAGACCCTGGATTACAAATATCCACACGTAAGACCAAGGTGACGGCTTTACGTGGAACTGATCCCGTACGGGCAAAAATTGTTACAGATGGTACTGTCCTGGAACAAGTTAGCAATTTTGAATACCTGGGCTACAGTGTGTCTTATAATGCAAGCAACGACGTTGTGAATAAGTTGCATAAGTTCAACCTTATGTGCGGGACCATTAGGCGAACCCTTAACTCAGCAAGTAAAGGAATACCCCAAAACTTCTACAAGGTGATGGCTCTTCCCACATTTCTTTATGGGTCTGAGAATTGGACTTTAACGAAAGGCCAGGCCAGTCGCATCCAAGCGGCTGAAATGAGATTTCTCAGCCACGTGGCAGGGTATACTCTCCATGATCATAGAAGAAACACACATATATACGGCAGGAACTGAATATTATGAGTATACTCGACAGAATCGCCCAGTATCGGCTGAATTGGTGGGAACATCTTTGCCGAATGGATGACTGCCGCATCGCCAAACAACTACGGAACTATAAGCCGAGGGGACGGAGAGGCGTGGGACGTCCGAGGATGCGATGGAGTGACCAGCTGTAATCTTTGCCTATTTGAGACCGGAACAAACTATCCTTGGTTTAATCCTTGAAGATGATCTTGATGATGATGATGAACATAATAAGGTGTCGTGGGGGGGGGGGGGCAGTTGGAAATCACTGTTCTAGACATTTCTACACCTTCCAGAGGCTGATCGATTATTCCGCCAATATCTAAGCCGATCTCCTAACGTACCACGTCACACACACACACACACACACACACACACACACACACACACACACACACACACACAGAGTATAAAACGGTGTGTTTCGGGAGCAGCCGGCAAGTTATGAGCTGCGTACAGGGGAATCGAAGCGACAAGACGTGTTAATAACTCTGCGTTGTTATTTGTTAAGAATGGCTGCATCTTATTTAACGGTGGTTCAATATGAAATATTGTGTACGGATACGTGTAACTGGTGGCTTGAATTATTTATTGCGACAGAGTTAAGCAGGTGAAATTTATTGTTTGTTACATTAGCGTCTGTTGGACAACTGCGGTAGTAAACTTGGAGAACTGTGTCTTAGATTATAAAAGCTGTTATTGAAATTGAGAGTAACACATTCTCTGGTTCGTTCTTAACACGTTCTTGTTATTGAGAGTAACACGTTCTTCTTTCGACATTTCGGAATAGGAAAAAATAATCCAGTTTCTTTAAATTGTTACCAACGCAGAAAAAATACACGGTTCTTAAAAGGAAATCCGACCAAATGTTTTGTTAGGAAAGCATTGTAATAACTACGTTCTTACTTATCCGAATAACACAAGCAATATCTCCTTGAATTAAAAAACAAAAAGGTGGTTTTTTATGTAATACGAACGTATTTGTAATAAGTTCGGTAAAATTTAATGCTTGGTAAAATTTTAAACAAAACGTTTCCATTTTGATAAAATTCAAGATAATACTTTGGTCTGTCTTGTACTTATAAGAAATAGCACACATAAGGTAAAGGCGGGTGAATCAGATTGGAGGGTGAATCGGATCAAAATTTAAAAATCGCGCGTCAGTAATTCTGTAGTGATGGTAGGGTAGGGAGCTACTACTTCTCCTCGCTATTCAGTAGTGAGAGAAGAGCAGTACGGTACGGTTGTAAGTGAATGTTTGCCACGTTCCAATGCATTATCAACGTTTGTTTTAGACGTGTCGCTAAGTCTGCGTTCAATTTTTGTTACTTTCTTATTTAAGCTTACTTCCTAATAAGCATTATGAGTGTCTAAAGGAAATGCCAGTAATACTGCCGTATAATACAGGTTTAGAGAGTACATAACCTACACTTTTAGTTATGTTTTGCAGCCAACCCACAAATTTTCCCAACATAGGCGGGCGAATCCGATCGGTTCTAACAGTTAATAAACTTACAATTTTGATTTATTTCTTCGATTTGTTTGTAACAGATGGGGAAATACAGAAGAAAACAGTGTCTTTGTTAACTGAGATACACTTGGAAAAGGCGGTAGAAGCAGTTCGAGTGGGAATGAGCATGCACAGAGCGGCAAGAACGTATGGAGTCCCTTACACCTGCATTAATCGAAGGCTGAAAGCAGTCACAGATGTCACAAAAAGGGAGGCCAGACCGTTTTTTCTCCGGCACAAGAAGTGTCCGGCCGGAGTCGACCGAAGCAAAAAGGTTGCCTCCTAACTTCCACAGAAAATATTGAAAAAACAAAGACTGCCAGGAATCTTATCCAAGAAAAAAAAAACGAAAAAATGTTGGAAAAGTATCAACAAACATGAAACCTAAAAAACAGAAAACAATAGACCCAAGATAAGCTTAAAACCAGGGAAAACCAGAACAACCTAACTTCTTCAAGCGAAAGTGAAGTAGCTGAGGAAGATAAAAACAATGAAGACACGTGTCAGTTTTGTTTTCTGAAATATTCAGACCTAAATCAATTAGTAAAGGTAGCTGGATTAAATGTCAAAGGAACGGTGAATGGTACCATGAAATTTGTGTAGGTGCACAGGGTAAAAAGTCTTTTATTTGTGGAAAATGCATCTAAACAGATGAACAGTTTAAATTCCAAAATTTAATTAATGATTGTTTTATATTTTTATACCCGGAAATAATTAATAATTTTCAAATAATATATAATTTTAACTAAATAATCACAACCAAATTACTTTTAGTTCTGAAAATATTTTAATATTTTAGGTTTATATTGAGAATGTAGAGTCATTTGTATGTTAACTTTTATAATATTTTCCCACATATACTGATGTTTATTGTTGCTGAAAATGTGTAATTTTATTTTAAACATACACTACGTTTACTGAAATATTACACAAATAATATAATAAGCATGGATAAGTGTTTTTAATGAATTTTCGTGTCGATCCGATTCACCCGCCACCTGCGGGCGAATAGGATAATTGTAATACTTGTACTTAAGTTCAAATTACTACAATTACGGGCGTAATTTTCTTGTAATATAAGTAACTGCATAACAAACTACAATAAATAAGCTATACTTAACACCATTTACATTAGAGAAAACAACGTTTTACGGACTTTTACACAGATTTTTAAAAAGTTTGATCCGATTCACCCCCAGTTACCTTACTGTGAATATTAAACTTCAGCTCCACATCTCATTCCATTCAGCAGTAATTAATTAAAAACATATACGCGCGCGCGCGCGCACACGCACACACACACACCTAGAGACTTACCAGCGGAAAACGAAGCATTTCTGGACATATGTTTGTTGGAAATATTTTTTTCATTACTAAAGTCAGAAATTATCCGTTGGGCTACGGAGGAGGAAGAGGAAAAGAAGAAGAAGAAGGAAGAGGAGGAGGAGGAGGAGGAGGACGACGACGACGAGGAAAAGGAGGAGGAGAAGGAGAAGGAAAAGAAGAAGAGGGAGAAACTGAGGGGATGGAGGAAACAAGAATGATGACTGGAACGCATGTAGGTGGATCGTAAAGGAGGCCAAGAGCATAGCACTGAGTGGCAAGTAGGTTAACATTAACAAACGGCACGAATTAAATTCGTGCTCAAGATCATAATTAAAACAGCATGAATTTAGCGTGGTTTCAGACAAATGAATACGCAACCGTAACTTAATTTTTGGATTCACGACAAATTAACATATTAGCATATACAGTTTTTTGCCGAATTAAGTGAAACAAGGTCGTTTTTGAAACATGGTAGAATTCTCAAGTTAATGAATAATTTACTTTATTATTTGTGGCGGAGCTTTTATTTTAATGCAAGTGATTTTATTCTCCCTCTCTAATATAATGCTGCCTTCTCGACGTACAGTGTATGGCTCTCACTATACGGACCAATTTAAGTATCCCGAGTACGATCCTTCAAACCATCGCTCCACCGTAACACGAGCGCTAATAATAATCTACTACGTTTTAATTCTGTAGCTCTCTTAGGTTTGGATTGGCTGACGGAAACGAGACAACTGTCATCCGTTTCTTTAACGCCAGGCATTTCTGGTCCACAGCCAACTCTGACAAAAGCAGTTTTGTGTCGGCGCTTGAACAACAGTGTGACGGCAGAGGGCAACACAAGTCGGGCAATGATATTAAAAAAGAAAATGTTGCTGTTTCAATTAATTAAACTTCTTTCGTCACTGCAAGTTGCTAACGCGACAGTATGATATAAGCCGGCTATGCACTAACCATCCCCGCTGGACGTCATGACGGACAGCAAGTCAAAAACGACACTGGGTAGCTTTGACATCCATCCGGACGTCGTGCATTTTTTGAAGGATGTGCACGACGAAAAATGAGTCCAGCAAGACCATCAGCTCAAGCCGCATGACGTGCGGATGGATCGTGTGTAGTGTTGACGGATGTCAAGGAATCGTGCATGTTTGATCATGCGTACGCTTGCTGTCTATCAAATCGTCATTTTCGAGCAAGTACAGTACATGTTTTTAGAGCACATTCGTTTAATAAATGTTTACTGTTTAATTTTACTTACATTCATTCTTTAGTTTATATTTAATAAGTAATGATTCAGATAAGATTTCAGTTTAAAAATTAGTTTAGTTTATTCTTCGTTTACATAATACATTCAAATATCATTACCAGTTATTATTTTTAATATTGTTATTATTAATTTGTTTTAATTACAATTCATAATGAGCCATGAAATAACATCAAAATTTATCGAAAAATATAAATTAAATAGGTGTCGTGCGACGTATTCTAGCAACGAGAACGTCTGGTACGCTGGACGAGTTGCACGACAGTATGGTGCGCACATCCATTACCGACGTCGGGCATGCTGGACAGCGGCGATGGTTAGTGCGTGACCGGCTATAAGTTGTAATACTGCTTCGGCCAAAAATGACGGCACTTGGAAGCGTTTAATGTAATAATCTGTTCTCCAATAAGGCGGCACTGCTCCGACACTGCCTCTGTGCACCAATCATATCGTCCCAATAGTAAAACGACTTTATCGTTCTTAGTTCACGTGGACTCCGCCTTGCCTCAGTACAGTATCCATCAACCGCAGTACATCGCCTTCAACAGAGCCGTCCCGTCGTGTCTTCGTCATTCTTCTGTCGGTGTAGCCGTAGATTGACGACGTGCAGAAACATGTCAACATGTAAATACGTGGATGAGGCGAACGGCAATACATCTGATAGATAAAAGTAACTTTGAGTGCCGCGGTTAATCTTTAAAATTACATAAATTTACCAAGGCTACAGAAAATTAAAATGGTCATGAGATTAATGCTTGAAAAGATGATAATAATTATGATGATGATGGCGGTGGTTGTGGTGATTCATGATGGCGGTGACAGGTGAGGTGGGAAGGGAAGCCACACAAGGTCGGCGAAATGGACAGAAGATGGCTTAAGGGGTGGGGGGCGGTCATCGATCAGCGCTCGGGGGAGTTTATGTCTTCTAGGTGGAGAGCCTACGTCCATGCTAAGGCGGCGGAGATGGGTGGAGGTGGAGACATGAGTGAACAGTTTAAGGGCTAGTGATCGAACAATTCATCAACGTTCAACCCTCGCCTTATAACATCATTTCTGACAAAACACGAAAAGTTAGAGGCGCAGCGGAGGGTCCGCGATTCAGACTGGTTGCCCCCTCCCCCCGACTATGTGGCGTAGTATGTGACAAAACTGACCTGAAAGCCGGGTAGAATACTCGACCACTATCCGGAAAAACGTGTCCGGAAAAGCTTCGGAAGGAGCGCATGGATTGCGAAACCCTGTCGCTCTCACAGCGCGTGCAAAACGTCACGTAGCCACACATTTTGTCCACCTCCTTAGCGGTAGCAATATTATAAAAGTTAAAAGGATTCGGTCTGCAATAGTCGGGTTCTTTCTTTAGCAGCAATGACTGCCCTACAAACGCAAAACACTAGGTTGCTAACTGTGTTATTAATGATGTAAACGCGAGAGTGTAATTACACTCTGCAAAACAATAATTCCATGAGGGAAACGCTCAAGAGACAAGTACAGTCTCTCTGTACTACTAGCCGCGAACAATGTTCCGCCTGTGTGAACATTAAACCCACACGCAGCGTACTTTGTTTTCACTTCATACGGCAATAACGTCTGGTACTGTTCACTGGGGTCTCCTTACACCGCTCTGTATGACTGCCTTTCATTATTATTGCACCGAACTCGACAATAAATTTATATTATGCATACCGTAGCGGCGGTTGTAACCGCTTCACTGACTACTGCTTCACGTTACCGCACATTTTTTTAATCAAACTTCCATAAACTACGTTTCCTATTGACCATATTTCCTAAAATCCTTTTCCTAATTCATTATTCCAAGTGTGTAGTTTTTTTTTTAATTACGATTGTTTTTAAAAATCATAGTAACAATAACAAATTTTAACCATTAAACCAAATCACAAAATTTCGGCAATTAAAGACGCAAACTCATATGTTTATGGGGTCTGGCTTTTGCGCCAGTAAATGATGTGAAACGTGAACTTTATGTCACGGGTCGTCCAGCAAGAGGATGACGGCGAGCCGTTGCACCTAGGTACCCAATATCCAATCAATAAATGGAATCAATATCCAGCGACTTTGAACGGTTCACAACGCACAAACAATTCAAGTGAAGGCTGGCACGATAAGTTTAGACTGGTCGTAGGAAAGCATCAACCAGATTTATACTCCGCGTTGGGTGAGTTTCAGAAAGAACAATCGGAAACCGAAACCATTATTAACGAGTTGAGTTTAGGGCGAACTATCAAAGCGGGACCCAACAGAAAGTGGATCAACAACGAAAAAAGAATAAGACGCATAGTGCACGAATATGAAGTAAATGCAAGTGAAAATAATCAATTAGATTATTTACGTGTATTAGCGCATACTATTGTACAGTAATAGTAAAATAAAAAAATTTCATTGATATTAATTAATTTAGGAAAAATGGTTGTAGGAAAATTAGATTAGGAATTTTTATTTTAGGGAAATTTGTTTTAGGAAAAATGTTTAGTAGGAAAATTGGATTAGGAAAGTGTCCGAGAATCATTGCTTCACGCTCATGTTGTTTTTCATCCTCTTCATTAAGAAGGAAGTATTGTTATCTGAAGAGACGATAAGTACAGCTTTAGATAGAAGCGGTACTATAATACCTGGAAGACAGGAGAATAAAATACACAGATAATTACATCAGAGAATGAAGGCGATTTACAGAAAATGATAAGACTACAGGAGTTTGGGATGGAAATAAAGTCCCAGATATAGAACTATTAAACGCAGTACAAACATTATACGAACAATAACAAGTAAAAATTAATTTAGAAAAATACCACTGTCACACAAGGATTTATAGTATCAAAAGGACTGAAACAAGGATGCTGTCTGTCACCAAACTTATTTAAAATATATTTGGAATAAATATGGACTACTACACTGATTGTCACTTATAGGCTAAAGGAGAAAAAGAAACGTTTGACGATCCAACCATGTACCTTGAATCGGAGACAAAGAGAAGATATCTCAAAAACATAGCCTATATACTTCGCGTCCCGATTACCCTGGCATACGGTTTAATATTCAGTTACTCTGTTGTGAATTAACGTTTTTGGCTGCCGGAATCAGTCGCGTAGAGGATACAAAGTTAGATAACCCAAAAACATTTGTCTGCCCGCCCACACATATAAAGCTGACGGGTTACAAATGCATACAGCACGTATAGTGTACAAGATAAATGGACCAATACACGTATAGCATTTACATTGCTCCAGCTATCAGAATAAGTGTATGAAACAAATGGACGGCCATTACGCAGACCCGTGTTGCTATATTTCACGTATCAAAATTCCGTGCCCCGACAGACGCATGATATACGAGCGACAATATCGGAAGAAGATGCGCCGCCGCTCGTCACAGATCGTTAGATACACTACTGCGCAGACATTTGAAAACATTTATTACGTTTATATACAGGAACAGTGCAATCACTGAGAGTATACTGTCATGGCTAAACAAATTTCTATGGCAAAATAAATCTGCAGAACAAAACTGAAAGAAACTTCTGAAACTGACTCAGAGAGAGAGAGATAAGTTATGCGTTGCACAGTAGATATGCCCGGATGCAGCTCTACGGGTTTCCAAACAAGACCGTATGTCATCAACCTGACAACACGGCATAAGTAAGGTCCAACCTGTTCCGCCTTCAGAAATTCTCCAGCCATCTCTTCCTGTGTGTTCTACAGGTTTGTATTTCCACACTTGTTTGGCCAGTCTGGAATCTTGACATACTTCCAACGTGTTCTTTCCGCCGTTGTTTGTAATCTGTCAATTTTTCATTCAAGTTAAAATCTTGTAACTCTTCTCTTATGGCCTCATGTCTTATACGGCCCAAGTTTAGAATATCTTTTATCTCCTCTTAAGAACGCCATTTCCGACGCTTTTATTTTACTGTCTTCTTTCTTGGTTGTCGTCCACCATTCACACCCACAGGACAGTACAAGGACCGCCATAACTTTGTAGAACTTCAATTTTGTCTCTTGACGCACCTTGTTTATAAAAATACGGTTGATTGTCCCACAGAACGTGTAGAACTTACCTAACTTAGCACCAATATCATGACACCTGTCATAGTCAATATTGTTTCCCGAATAATTAAAGTGGCTCCCCTGTTCTAAAATTTGAACATTAATCATTATTTTTGTTCTTATTGGTTGCTTGCCTCGAAATGCAAGGAACCATTGTTTTTATAGTGGAAACTTTTATACTGCACTGCTTGCAAATCTGACGAACTTTAAAAACAGATTTTTGCAAATCAGATTCTGTATTTTAAAGTACAAGCAAGTCGTCAGCAAACAACAGCACATTCCAATATCTGTCTCGTGATAACTTAATACCAGGGTTCACTAGATGTTTCTATTTCTTACCAGATTTTTAATATAAATGTTAAAAAGAGTAGGTGATATACTGCGCCCTTGTATAACACGTTGACTGACAGATATTTGTTGTGATATCCTATAATTATTTTTAACAATTACTCTTGTTCCATTATGTAGGCCTTGTATAGTTCTTATAAGTTGCTGAGGGTATTCCCGTTCTTCTAATATATGCCACAGCAAAATTCTATCTACTCCATTAAAGGCCGTACGCTACAGCCGTTTCTTTATTGAACTCACGATGCTTCTTGACGATTTGTGTAATAATAAAAGCATTGTCTGTACAAGATCTGCTCTTCCTGAAGCCGTTTTGTTCTTCCAAAATAAGATGCTCGGAAATAGTCTCCAAACGGTGGTTTATCATCCTTATATATAACGGATGTCTAGAACCAAAGCATGAACACTTGACTATGTTGCAATTCGTATGCTACCGACTTGCAGTTCGTGGACCATTTTCACATATATATCAATCAAATAATATCGATTCTTCATCAGTAGGCCCTAATCGTCAGTATATCGTTGATCTGTACCTTAGAGTCAAAGGTGATAGATTGAATTATGTGAGACAGCACCTGTCTGACCTTCGCACTGAGCAATATGTGGGGTTGCAGGTGTTCGCCTTACAACGTGGGCGCTTTGAAAGCGTTACTACTGAAATGATTCTTGTTTCGCCTTCATAATTTCAGAGTAGTCCACGTAACATGACTCTTCTGAACCAGGATGCAACGGCGATCGTACGCTTCCAAAGAGACGCTTTGTAATACCACGATAAACAATTAAATGATGATGATAATAACGCGTTTCTACGTTTACAACCACGTTTTAGTGTCATAATTGTGCATACTAAACGTTTGACCAATTCTATTACGCTCATCGTCATTGGTGAAGTTCAATTTCACAGACTGTCACTTTTAGCCTACAGCTTTATCACTGAGGACGACACATCATACAATGGAAAACAGTGTTGTATTAGCAACGTTATTAATGAAACACGGTTGTCAAACCGGAAAAGGTATTAAGCACGACAGTTAACGAGTGAAAAAAGCAAATTACAATCAACACAATTTAATATTATTTAATAACATATAATGGCTATAATATTTTAGGCGCCTCGCCCGTTCCCCCGGACAGCTAGAGCTTGACGACTTTCTGGTAGGCGGTACAGCTGTTCAGTACTGCATCAACAACACGGCACAGGCAACGTGCTGCCTGTTTCGCCTTAAAAGATTCTCCAGCCATCTATTCTTGGGTCTACCCACACACCTGTGTCCTACAGATTTGTATTTCCAGACTTGTTTGAACAGTCTTGAATCTGACATTCATTCTAAGTGTTATTTCCACCATCGTTTATAAACTTTTAGTTTTCAATTCAAGTTAACAACTTGTAATTCTGCTCATATGGCCTCACTCTTTAAACGGTCAAGTTTTGAACACCTTTTAACTCCTCTTAAGAACGCCATTTCCGAGGCCTGTATTTTATTGTCTTGTTATTATTCGTAATTTACACCCATAGAACGGTACGGGGACTGTCACAACTTTGTCAAACTTTAATTTCGTATCTCGACGTACCTTGTGTCTAAAAATACGGTTGATTGTACAAGGATCGTCTGAAACTTACCTAAGTTAACATCAATGTCATAATTTCTATCATAGTCAATATCATTTCCCAAACAATTAAAACAGCTCACCCGTTCTAGAATTTGATCATTAATCATTATTTTTGTTCTTATAGGTTCACTACCTTTGTCTTTATAGTTGACATTTTCATATTGTAGGCCTACTCTTTGCTAATCTGATGAAGCTTAAAAACAGATTCTTGCACACCAATACTTCTTGTTCCAGTTCACTGTTTGATATTGTCGAAACATGACTTTCGTCTTCTCTTTGTGCTCCCCGTTGCCCAAGAATTCTGTCCTTCAGAATAAGTTGTAATGCCTTGTATTTCTCACCACGCAATAAGTGTGGCAAATAAACAATCTCCCTGAATTTAATGGTTGCCGTTAGTTCCGTTTGCTCTTCTACATAATAATATTTACATATTGAAAATAAGAAAAAGTTTCATAAAAAAAACTGTAATATTATATCTACATTATGCATTTCTAATAAAAATTATTTAATATTACCTTTTCTTCTTCTTCTACAGCCCAACGTTACCCCTGGCTTTCAACACCAATCTTCTCCAAAACCACCTACCTATCCATTGCCATCTCAGTGTAACCCCTCACATTTATTCTTCTGAGATCTTCTAGCCCATCTTATCCTAGGTCGGCCACTCTTTCTGCTTTTACAGACTTGCGTCCTCAGAATTTTCTTTGGTATAAGCTGATCATCCATCCACTGTAGGT
This sequence comes from Magicicada septendecula, assembly GCA_034769895.1. NCBI lineage: Eukaryota > Metazoa > Arthropoda > Insecta > Hemiptera > Cicadidae > Magicicada > Magicicada septendecula. The sequence goes on from CM068375.1 coordinate 29,947,004, forward strand.
GACCTAGCCATTGTATTCGTTGAGCCTTTATGAATCTTAAAGTGTCCTCATGATTCAGTAGCTCATGTATGTCCTGGTTATTCCTTATTCTCCATTCATCATCTTCTTTAACCGGGCCATAAACACGTCTTATGATGTTTCTTTCATATCTTCTCAGTGTTTCTTGTTCCTTTTTTATCAGTGTTCATTCTAATTTAATTTAGTCCATTTAACATTATATTGCGTCATTATAATTGGTTACTTTTAATAAGACTAAATTTATGTAAATATTATTTTATTACATCTTACCGGATAAAGTTTACAATAACGTTTACGTGGATACAATCAAGAGGAATAATATTAATGAACGCTGAATGTGTTTTGTTTACGTATCGGGTGGTCTAAGCGTGCACGTGAAATCTGACAAGGCAAAACGTACTGTGAAGGCCGACCAAACTGGTCAAAACTATTTGTCGACCAGTAGGAGAGCGTATGTTAATACCCCTCGCCGACCTTGGCCTTAACGGTTTCAAGGAGATGGAAAGTTTCACTTGTCCGAACTGTTAAAATTAGGGCGTGTCCGCTGTTGTCTTCACGGCTGTGTAAAACTAATTGCCGCACACATACAACCGACACGCACCTCGTGATTGGTGTGTGTGTGTGAGTGAAAATATAAGTACATCGTTATCTAAATTTACGTAAAGCACGCACTACGGTGACGCCATCTTGCAACGTGTTTCTTAAATCTTACTCTACTTTACACTACTTTTGCATGAGCAATAATTACTTAAAATATAGCCTAAGTATATTGATATCGAAATTTACGTAAAGCGCGCACTACGGTGACGCCATCTTGCAACGTCTTTCTTAAATCTTACTCTACTTTACACTACTTTTGCATAAGCAATAATTACTTAAAATATAGCCTAAATATATCGTTATCGAAATTTACGTAAAGCACGCACTAAGGTGACGCCATCTTGCAACGTGTTTCTTAAATCTTACTCTACATCACACTACTTTTGCATGAGCAATAATTACTTAAAATATAAGTATATCGTTATCGAAATTTACGTAAAGCAAGCACTACGGTGACGCCATCTTGCAACGTGTTTCTTAAATCTTACTCTACTTTACAATACTTTTGCATAAGCAATAATTACTTAAAATATAGCCGTATTTGCAAAGTGTTCTTTAAAAGTTGTGGGTAAACTAAATTGAATTCCCCCTTATAGGGTACCACGGGTAAGTCAAGTGGAGGCGCTGCCCCTTTACTGGCCATGACTTTCGGTAATTTCTACTCAGGGTTGTGTTCCCCTACTAGCCTTTGATACCCCAATACCCGACTGTAAGGCAGCAGGAGTATATAATCCTACTATAACAATAGGACGCAGTATCACGGCCGACTAAGTGCAACTAGATTCCTGCCAGTAATGCTTGAAAGATAAGCCGCTCCAGAATCATTTCCCTTACGACCTACCTTGGTACTGGTTGGCTAACAAGTCTGCAAATACAAACCTGTAGGACACAGATGCGTGGGTAGACCCAGGGAGAGAGGGCTGGAAGATCATTGAAGGCGGAACAGGCAGCACCTTGCTTATGCCGGGTCGTGAAGATGATGATAATGATGATGATGATACTTGGAATGTGCATTAAAAAGAAATGTCGAAGAAGTATCGTTTACCGCTGAACAAGGATACATTCCTCATTCGATTTTATCTTGTTAAATGCATTTCGTTCCAAATAGGGAGCAACTCGTGCAGCTGAGGGAGCTTACTAGTTTTAAATGAGTTACACAAGTGCTGTGAAAAATTATCAACACTCGCCATTAAAGTTGTTGAACAGGTTATAATTGAATTTACAAGTGTAATAGTACACAGTGTCTATAACTCCGGGAAAGACAATAAGATAAACTCGTAAATTGGTGACCGTTAGTAAAGCGAAAGTTTATTGAAAGATATTATAAGGTAATGCAGGTGCCGGTGTTATTGTGTGATTCTGAAACTCGGGTTCCGGCGACAAAACATCTGATATAATCTAGAATCTAGAATACAGGCATCGGAGATGAGATTCATGCGATCTGTTAAAGGCTGCACACGAAAGGACAGACTCTACAATGAAGACACTAGTTAAGAGTTGAACATTTTTAATATCCAAGATCCTATTGCAGAGAGCAAAGATAAATGGAATGCTCGTCTGAATAGGATGGCAGACGGCAGGTTGCCTAAGGAGGTTTGGCAATACAAGCCTGTTGGACAGCGAAGTATAGGAAGGCCTAGGAAGCGTTGGTGAGTGTGTGTGTGTGTGTGTATGTTGTCACCGGACAAAAGGCACCAATCGTACACTCTAGTGTTTTTGGTGCCCCTAAAAAGGACCTGGTGGCGAGAAAGCTGACGTTGGTCGTGCCGCGCTGAGATGTTCGGCGGCTGCGCCCGCTGTTCGTGGCGCACTGCAGTCCTCCTCTTCTTTCGGCATCGGGTGTAGAGTCGGTTGCCGGCCCAGCGACGTCCTATCGCTGGCGCGGAACTGGAGGGCGAAGACGCAAGAACGCCGGTTCTATTCTTCGGCCGTTCCTTCCGGCTGACTCCGCGCCGATGTCGTCCGAGAGAGGTGAGGGTGAAGTGCGTCCGATGGCGTGGCGATGAAGTGTGCGTAAAATTTTCTGCCGGACGTTGGTCACGTCTCGGCGGCTGCTGATGCCGGATTGGCTCGCCTCGTATTCTTCAGGTGTCACGCGCCGTGTCGCTGCTACCGGAGAGAAGATGTAATGAATCGCTGTTGCCACAATATATATATATATATATATATATTCATTTGGGACCAGAACAGGTGATACGCCTTACGGAAGAAGAAGAGAAGAAGATAAGGTCGCGGGTCGCATAATAAAGATGTCGTAGGCCGTCAGTTGAAAAGCACTGTTCTAAACTGTACGTCCATCGGTACAGTAGCCAAAATCCAGTCAGATAAGAAAGTCATCGTTCCTCAATATACCGCAGAGGGTGAGTAATGCCTTATGATGTCATTCCTTGATGAAGGGGAATATCCAGCCGCACCTCCAACTGGTGGGAGACGGGCAACATTTACAGATGGCTAACGCGTCTCTGGAGACCGAGTGACAGCCGATATAAGCTGTCCCTCCTCTACCAGTCATTGTCAAGTAGAGGTTAGAGCACCCTCTTGCCCTTGGGATGAGAAATTGCTCCTGAAGACGGATGACCTTCCATTGGGCGACGACGCAGTACGCGCGAGCCTTACGAATTCCCAACACGGAAATCTGGTCTCTTTACTCTGGTAAGACAGCAAGTTTATGGGAGAACACCCAGACAGAAAATCGGGCTGGACGTTAAGCCTGAAGATGGCAGCCTCACCATAAGTCTTACCCTGTGATATGGTAGTAACATATCCAGTGGACATATTCATTACTAAATTGTCTCAAATAAGGACTAGCCGGACGGATCGGCCGAACTGGTGGGAACATCTTTGCCGAACGGCTAACTGCCGCATCCACAAACAACTATGGAACTATAAGCCGAAAGGACGGAGAGATGTGGGACGTTCGAGGAAGCGCTGGAGTGACCAGATCTAGACTTTGCCTGTTTGAGACTGGAACAAAACCATCCGTGGTTTAATCCTTGCAGATGATGATGATGATGAGAAAGTCAGCTACGTTCAACTGCTAAAGCGGATCGGTCTGACGTCAACAAAGTACGTACAGTATAACACGACATTCAGTCATACACTATTGAGACTCAATGAGGACACACAATATGTGTGCTGCGTGTCGACACATAGGCCTACGTCTGACGTAACCACCACACCTTTGTACGCAATACACAGTAGTACAATATATAATCAGACAATCAATCGACGTGCTGCTGATTAATTAAAGAGCTCACTAGCGATGACGCGGCGATACGATACGTAAAAATAACGCAGAAGACGGGGTATTACGCGACGAGGAGACACTGACAAATTGCTCGCCGCTCAGCAGTACACGTCTTTGCCACTGCGAGACTCCATCAATTCTGCCCAGCTTTGCTCCGCTCTGCCCTACAAAAACATCATTTGCTTATAGACGTTTTCCTAGCGTCATACTATATATATTTCATACTTCATACACACAGCATATTGCTAATACTGAGCACTATTTCGGTTTGACACGCTGGAATACTGAACAAAGCGTACTTTTAAAGAAAACATAATTTTTCTTAAAACAAAATCAGATGACAAAAATATCCTTATTTTTGCATTGTCCAATTTTAATCAATTGAAACATAATTACTGCTTCCTTTAATTACCTTGGTTCCAAATTCCACAATTTCCTAGGCCTACCTGCACTTCCTCTCCCATCGTAATATTAAATTTTCTGTAATTGATAACATTTAGTAGCCTACGCGTGGTTTCTTGACAGACATCAAGAAACTACGTAGCAGCAACTCACTACAGATCATAAAGATGGTTTTAGATACCGGTAATACAAAAAGATGGCTGGAATAAATACGATACTGTGAAGAACGAGGAAAGGAAGATTCAGGCTGCAGAAATGAAGTTCATGTGAAGCGTTCAGAACTGCTTCCTCCCAGATAAAAGACGGAATACGGAAATCAGACAGGAGTGAGGGATCCAGTTCTTAAATGATAACAACAAGGAGTAGTGTATAGGAGGGGATGATGTGAACATTTAAACCTCGTGCCAGGTAAAGGGCTGCCAGTATCAGTCTATCAGTCTTAGCATACCAGCCGACTGGAAGGAGAGACGTCGGCAGGCCGAGGAGGAAATGGGGTTAAAATGTGATACGTGTGGGTCCAAATAGAATCTCTCGAGCGAGCAATTAGGGTGCAATAATAATAAACCCAAGAAGTCTATTTTACAACGTACTCTATACCTGAAGCATCTTCCTCACGGTCATCGTTGTAAGAAACATTTATAGTATTCAGCCGTGAAAAAGTAACAGTTGACAACACAAATCACGGTCAATACGTACCCTAAAAAAAACCTCCTTCATTCACATGATATTTCTGTTGTTTATTTTAATGTCTTTATTTTTTATTTTTATGATATTCATTTTTTAAATATTCTGAATTAGGATTATTCAAAAAATATTTTAACGAGTATTTAGAAGGATAATAGGTTTTAATCGCCTTTGTTATGTCTAAAAACAGTTCTCTGTTCAATGCATGTAAATTTCTCCACTGATACTGAATAAGGTATTTGTTTGGAATCAGCAAACACCAATCCTACCTGTTCTTCTCGCGTGTCTCCTTTTAACTTAGACCACAAGCATTCGATTTTTGTGTTTGTGAATCTTTCTGATCTGTGGGTCTTGTGGCCAAAGCATTACAACTACGATTTACACAAAAGTGGTTGAAGTTTGCGTGTTTTAACACTTATTGTAGCCTCTCTGACCGTCCTTACTACTGCAGTTACGCGTACGTATCCTTTAACAACGTTCACGAGAGACTATAATCAGACGTATCGGTACATTATATAAGGAACTAGACAGTATGTTTCCAGAACGATGAACGTGAGACAATACTTGTAGGTACGATAAGAGGCTCTAAAACTGTTCCCCAACACTCCTCGAGGGATACATTTATTGCGGGCCTAAAGGAACACTTTCTGGCTCCACATGTATCACCACTTTTTGTCGGAGACGGGTCTTGGAACAGGCGAATTGGAGCCTACTCCTTGGAGTAGAGATGACGATGATGATAATGATGCACAGCACAATACTGGAACACAACAGATAATGCACAACACATGAACGCAAAAATTTCTGAAAAAAAAAGAGAGAACGTCTTGGAGTCATTTAGTAAATTGTTACAGGCTTACTCAACTCAGCGTATGTTTAATACGGTATAGTGTACAGTACTGCGAAAATCCGTCCGTTTGTCGAGCAGTAGTGGTAGTCCAACAGTCATCATCATCATCCTCAAGGTTTAAACCAAGGATAGTTTGTTAAAGTCCAATTCTTAGACCCATAAAGAAGTGTGGGAAGAGCCATCACCTTGTAGAATTTTGGGCGCGTTCCTTTACTTGCTGACTTAAGGGTTCGCCTGATGGTCCCGCAGATAAGGTTGAACTTATGGAACTTATGCACCACGTCGTTGCATGCATTATAAGTAGGGTTCCCAACTTTTTTTGAGGAAAATAACGTAACTTGTCTGTTGGAAGAGGAAAAAAAAGTATTTGTAAGAAAAAAAAAGTATTATTTAAATTTAAGTTTTTATTGCCTTAAATACATATTTTTTGTGCTTTTAGCACAAGCTAACAATTTTTGGTTGTCTTTGAGAGTTTTATAGCTAGTATTACAATCTAAATCTAGATTTAAATAAATAAATAACTCATTTTTTATTAAATTTATGGACGCTCTGTTTCTCTCTTCTCGCCACTTTACATTCATCACCGAGAAAACTCTTTCAGTGAAAGCTGAGGTTGCGGGAACAGAGAGCAGATAAGAAATAATTTTTTTTTATTTGGTAAGTTATCACACGCATTCTTAAGTATATATTGCCACTTTTCAGCAGTATTTTTTTCTGAAAATTCTTTCTCATTATTTGTTGATTGTCTTTGGATTTCTTTAAGTCTTATTGACTCGGAATATAAATCATCCATTTTAATATTTAATCTTTTTTACAACAACGTATAAATCATGATCTAGAAAGGAAACCGATATGGACTGCCATCTGCCGTTTCGTTCAACGATAAATAATCATTGTTAATCGTGTGTGTTCCGTTCTGTTTTATCTTAGGCATCGATAAATCGTTCGAAAATTACGTATGAGAGTGTTTCGTTTCGTGCATTACAGTAAAGACTCAAAATAAAGTATTTTCGCATACTTTATTTTTATGCAAATGTATAAAGTATATTCACCAAAAATAAAGTAGGATACTTTATTATAAAGTATGGTTGGCAACCCTAATTATAAGACACACTGTAGCCCAGATATTCAAAATTGCTAACTTGTCCCAGAACAGTACCATCTATAACAATTTTTGTCCGTACGGGATCAGTTCCACGAAAAGCCATCACCTTGGTTTTAATACACCCAACAGTGGACGCACAAATAGGCAGCGTGTCCTTCCACCGACAAGGAAGTTTCGGATCACGTTAAATATCAAGGTCGGCATTCTGTGTTCCGTGGCAGAAATTTGGTATTACATCCGTTACAGGCAAACAGGTTTTCCTTCCCTCCGATGGGTGTGTATAACATCACACTACACTAGACAACGACCGTCACATTACTGGGCGACATATTCAAGTAGCAAGGGTAGACATATTCTGAATATTCTGCCACTACGACAATAACAACGTTAGTCGTAACTATCGATGTATACTATATGGATCGCGTGCTGCATTCACTGAAAATTCGGTCCGACCGCTGCACCAGTGGTGGGCAAGATACTATGTAGGCCTACCTGTACAAACTCAGACTTTTCTGCTTTGTTATAGCTTTTGTTGCTTTAGCGGAGCATATTTTGCGTTAAATGGCATAGCTATGTCATTTTAACAATTAATGACTCCAACGTGGGAGGTTTTTAATAAGTCCTTTTCCAAAATAAACATATTTGTTTCACTGTAAGATTCCAGTATTCTGACACATTAGTTCAGTTTATCGCTTAGTTCTGTTGCATTCTTATTTATGAACATTTAATGTTGAAGCCAGACGAATAAAGATAAGAATAAGGGAAACAAAGAATAAAAGACGTGAGCCGTAAACTTTAAAATGTTTATTGCGTAAAAGAAGCTGGCGTATACCCTCGCCATGGTCGTTAAAAAGTGTTGAATAAGCAATGCTAATTTACAATATAAAATTTAAATTAGCTAAATTAAATTTAAATAATGCTAATAAATTTTTTTATTTTATTTAATTAGCTACGTATTAACTGTACAAAAACTGTTTACGTTAAACACTACTAAATAATACAAATTTATTTAACTTTTGGCGGACACCAAGCTTAGAGAAGATAGCTGCAGCGGTTCTTTCCTTAGCAACATTATAGAACAAGATTGTCTTCAGAAAAATCATTCTTCGTATTTTTTAAATTAGCAGCCATCCTTACTATTTCTTTTATGAATTTGCTAACTGCTATAATTTTTATTGTTCGACTAAGCTTTTCGTCATCACTGACATCATCAGGTCTTAAACAACGTCTATCAACTGCACGTTGTAGGCTTTTATACTTTATAAGGGGAGGGGCCTAAAGTATAAAAGCCTACAACGTGCAGTTGATAGACGTTGTTTAAGACCTGATGATGTCAGTGATGACGAAAAGCTTAGTCGAACAATAAATATTATAGCAGTTAGCAAATTCATAAAAGAAATAGAAAAATCATTGTTTGAAATTTGTATTCTAAACACTCTGTGGCTACAAAGTTTTTTGGAAGCTGATATAATAATTTTTTTTTTTTTGTATTAAGTTTACTGTCAGATATAATCAATAAATTATACATATATTTTACAATCTTTAAAACGTCTGGTGACGCTCTAATTAATTTTCCGCTTGACACAAAGTCAGTAAAATGAGTGTAAACGCTCCAAGTTATTGTCATCTGTTATCAGCAAATGAGTGCACTCTTCACACCTTAACTTCGAAATAATTTTTTTTACAATAAAGCTACATAGATAATACAGAATGTTATCCTTACAGTATGGCCTAACGTCTTTACCCATATTCATAATTCCGTAAAAGTTTTTAATTTCTTCAATATCCGTTTCATTGAAATCTTTCTCTACTTCTGAAAAACTCATTATTGAAGTTTGGTTAATGAAATCAAAATCTAAACAATTACTTTTGTTAGATACCCGGACACTGTTCCTGAACATAAGTCAGAATATATTTATAGTGTAACTCATCCAATAAAATATGCGTATTCATAAGCACAAATTTTCAGTAGAACCGTCCCAAATGTAATAACTGTAAGGTGTCAAAACAACTGCATTACTGACTGAATGACTCGTTTAGTACACCTGGTAACTTAGCGCCAAACGCTTTACTGCCCCCCATTGTGTGGGAAGCTGTACGTGCTTCGGAACGTTTTCTGCCGTTCACTTTGACTGTCAGCACGCGATCCGTATAGTATACATCGAAGGTCGTAACTGATAATAATTGAATAAAGAATGTCTATGTAATATAACATGAATATAAATTAAAAATTAAAACCATGAAAAGGCCCTGAATTTTTGCTCTGGGGTTGAAACAATGTGCACTCGCTTATTAACGGGTGGACAAACAACGATTCGTTTATACTGTAAATCAGATATTAATTTATCTTCAGGATAAGTTAATACCAAAACCTAATTACTTAGGATAGCATAAACATTACTGTTTCAATCAATTCATTGCTTTGCTTCAACATTACGATATCCCACGACTGACCTTCTTTGAAGGCAGAACGCGTTTAAACACAAGAGTCCACCAAAGTCACGCCTCGGATACGGTCCAACATTTGACATATAATTTGCCTGGTTAATACAAAGCTATTCAACTTTAAAAATTGATTCAACGACGGCTAACGTTCTTGAAAATATAATTAAAAAAATACATTAGTCCTAACTTAATTTTTAAATATCTGGAACGTTTAGTTACAGAGGACATGCATTGTGATCATGAGGTGAAACATAGAATTACTTTAAACCCTTAATAGAAATAAAAGATTAATTAGCGTGTAACTAGACGTAAAGCTGAGAAAAGAAGATGGTGAAATGTCTTGTTTGGGGCGCGCTTCTTCTATACAGTGCAGAAACTTTGACACTGAGGAAAAGAAGAGGAGAGGAGGTTACAGGCCTTCGAGGCGTGGACATGGAGACGGATGAAAAAGGATAGAGTGACGAATGAGGAGGTGCTTGGAAAAGAGGAGAGGGAAGATGGGATTGGATATCATCACGGACAGGAAAAGAAATTGACTGGGACACTGTACGTGGCAAACACAGGGTAGAAACACTGAAGGGGCTGGTAAATGGAAGGCGGAATAGAGGACATAGGAGACACCAAATATAGACGATAAATGGATGCGATATCATGAAATGAAGAGAATAGCCAAGATAAGAAAGCATGGAGGAGTATGCACTGTATGACTTGGCCTTGGCCAAAAAACACGTCACAATGATCCAAGTTGTGAAACACTTCTTTACAGAGTAAAGTCTTGGTAAAATTTGTCTATCCTGACGGATATAAGTTGACAATCAAATTCAAATTGCAGAATCACAAATTTCAACATACCGCTCTGTTAGTGTTTCAAAACAAATCTTATATGTCAAAAAGTATTCTATTATAGGACGCTAATAAGGTTATTTTCAGTCAATTTTCTAGATACGAGAAAACTTTGCAAAGCAAAAATTATCATACGGTGAAAATCCTGTATTCCTATAGTGACGAACCGTTCTCTTTGCCAAGGAGTAAAAAGCTTTGCCATCACTTTGTCATCAATTATAGAGAAGAAAGTGAAATTACGATGTCGAGTTCGGCGGCTGCACAGTGTTTATTTTTGTCTAATTCGCTTCTTTGCTTCTCTGCACGCCCGGATAATAATTGATGACAGCTTGCAGCTGGTCCTGCATTTATACAAATTAATTCTCAGCTGTTTAATTCGTCCTTTACTTGAAAATATGTTTGTTCTAAACTCGCTTACTTCAATGGAGAAAAAACACATTTAAAAAATAAATTTTCTTAAGACAGCAATCTGCATAATTTACAAAGACGATATTTACACTTTGCTTTCAAGAATAATATTAACGTTATTCATTTCTTAAAATGTCTTTTCAAATCGGACGCTTCTTTTTCAGTTGTAAACAATAAAATTTGTTTTCACTGAAACACACAAAACGTCGTTACGTCCAACAACAACGAAACAATGGAATCATAAGTTCGGGAATTTTGCGTTATTCTCATTGCACACAAAATTGTGGATACTGAAGTATCACAATGTCGGAATAATACCTGACAAAATAAATAATAATTACTTACTAAAATATCTTCTACACTGAAAGCTTTTTGACATCAGAAACCCTGCCCAGAAGGTCAAATTCAAATTTTTCGTCTCTGTTATTGTTGCGCGTTATATTTTGATAGAGTTGCACTACTGATGACTTAAAACTGCCCGGAAAGGAGGAGGAGAAGAAGGAGAAGTGTTTACCGTTGTCTTCGTTTGTTTTGTTTAATCCGTAATTAACGTTAACGACCGCCGTACCAATATCAAACTCACTTAATACTAATTTGGTTAAGCGGAAAATTTGTTTTTTTTTTTCAATTTATTGCAGATTTGTAATCTGTTCGACTAAGCGAACATTGAACAAATTGTCTGATAAAACACATACATGATTATGAAGAGCTGACCACTGACAGCTCTTCTTGTTTTTTAACAGATTAAACACATACACAAATTACAAGACTAAATGGCAAAACATGTAAACAAATGAACAAAAGTCACTTCCACTTGCTGCTGACATGATTCAGTAAGTTCAAAATGTTAAACACTGTGCCTATGAGGCACATATACTGGTTGACATTAACACTCAATGTTGACATGAATACAAAAGATACAGATATTACAGAACAGATAACACAGGCATTACAATACAGATAATACAGAGTACACATTATTAGTTGAACCTGAAGGGTAAGTCTAACAATTTGTGCCTTTTTAGTCTATCTTCACTGTTATCTAACAAATTAATTACTAGGGGGTTTGGATGCTTTTCTAATTTAGAGATGTGTTTCCTGCAGAGGCGCATGATTTCTTCTCTCACAGTTGGAACTTTGAGGTCTCGGTGTATAGAATCGTTGGAGACGAACCATAAAGCGTCGACCATTGATCTTAAAGTTTTGGACTGAGAGCGCTGTATAATCTCGATGATACTCGTACTAGCAGTACTCCAAAATTGAAGACCGTAAGTCCATACTGGTTTAAGAGCTGCTTTATATATTAAAAGTTTGTTGACTAGACTTAACCGCGATTTTCTGCCTATCAGCCTGTAGATATTTCTGACCTTGAGATTAAGTTCAATATTCTCAGAGGTTATGTGTTTTACACAGAACATGAGTAACAGTTTTCATATTCCGAGTCAAGGAGTAAAATTAGTTATAATATTCTATCAGAAGACGACGTAATCGAAGATATAAAGTCCCACTAGAGTTCTTACTACTGTCGGACAGAAGCTAACACGACCCTTTTTTGTCACCACCCCGAGTGGTGTGATTTAATAAGTGCGTTTGTTGGGGGGGGGGGGGGGTCGAGAACACAAATAATAATTCTGCGTTGAAATACAGTGTATGGAAGTGTGAGATAAAGTTATTATATGTAGCGAAGTGCGGTAATAAACAGAGAGGAAACCGCCCTTGAACAGGGGCGGCGGTGGCGGCCTGGCAACCCTTATCCAAACACATAAATGAGGGAGATTTATCGCCTCTAAACTATTCAGCAGAGAAGATCGGAAAAATCCCTTCCGCCGTAACAATACAGAGAGATCCGGCAACAGTCTAGTCTACAGTAGGCAGACCGCTCAAACAACCTTTACGCTGCTCTTCTCATCACGGTCCAGTTCCATAGTGTAGAAAGAATGTCGTTTATCACTGTATTGTAATTCAGATATCCCGCCCATCGCATTTACACAATAAATACACAGTACTTTAATAACCTCATCAAAATGTTAATCTAATAAGCTACCTTAGCTTTAAAACTGCCTAACAATTTCGAACGAAATATTTTTATTATTATTATTATCAAATGAATGAATTATAACTAACTGACTATTAACCAAATTTATGAATTGTTACATGCATTTCAATAACAGATCGCTTTTCAATTGAGGGAAAAATTTCGAAAATCCCGATTACTCTAGTACTTTGTAGTATAATGAATAATGAGTACTTCAAATAATGAGTACTTCTGCAATTGAACGTTTTATAAGTATACTTTTTCACCTGTCTCACGTTTCACAGAATTATTCTGTGTTTTCAGACTTTTCTTTAGGAATTAATGAAAAGGTTTCTTTATATAAACCATTGTTAGAAGTAGACTATCACGACTTACGCCTCAGAAGTTTGGACTACCAATATACACACGGACAAAATTAATGACAGCAGAGATGGACTTTTGGAGACGTTCGGCAAGAGTATCCAGACGTGAGAAAATTAAAAATGCAGTTATTAACGACAGAACGAATGTCAAAAATTCAACTGTTGATTTTATTCAAACAAAAAAGATTGCCAAGGGGAGTTATAGGACGGACCCCACCAGGAAGAAGGAAACGAGGAAGACCACCTATTACCTGGATACAAGAAATTCAGACTACAGTGAGGGAAAGAGAAATTTAAGAAGATCTTTGGATGGACAAGCAGCAGTGGAAGATGAGAATTCAATCACTTCTGTAATCTTTGGTTATGGAAAGTGTGTAAACATTGTATAGCCGGAATAATAATAAAACGAATAATCGATTGTTTCGGTTATTATATAAATTAATGAATAATCGATTTGTTTCGATTTAAATTTTCGATTGTTGTAATATTTGTTCACGTTGTCAGCTGTTTTTAGAATACATAATGTTTTTAATAAATGTATAATATTAAATAAATCATCTTGTTTTTTTAATGTGTTCTTTAATAAATAAGTTATTATTATTGTGTTTGCAAATATTGATAAATCCCCAGATACTCACTGTCTTACCTTTTTGTACGTTTTTAATTCATTTGACGTTTTGAATGTCTGGAAATTGATGTTCATTATTTAAACAGTGTGTGGAAAAATTATATTTGTAAATATTCGGTTTTAAAAACGCCTTACGAAGTTGAAGGAATCTATCTAGTATCTATGGAGTATAAAAACATATTCGTGTCATTTACGAAAACGAAACGCGTCTAGATGCATCACGATGCAAATTACTACAATCTTACTGTGTCTTCTACATCTTCGTCTAGCCTAAGCACAATGTATTTATTTTATTTTTGAATACAATAAGCACTGTACAGCAGACACTCATAAACATTTAAAATTCCGAACTACTGGATTGTTTTTTTTTTTTTTTAATTTAAGTTTATAAATGCCTAAACGAATAAACGACAGTATATTTTGTGTAACCGTTTAAGTTCTGTGTTATTCCATACCTATGGGCCGGTATTCTAATACTTTTAACAAAATAATATAAATAACTGATACGAACATGTCACGTTTCTGTACAACCACAGCTTACAGACATTTTGAAGGTGACCCAAAATATCAACAAATTCACAATAAACACCTAATTATAAGAGGAGTAGTGTGTCTTGTGTCGTCTGCCACAAATTTGTCGGACAATCGGAAAATGTAATACATCAGCATCATCATCACCACGGCATAGCCAAGGTGCTGCCTGTTCCGCCTCCAGCCATCTCTTCCTGGGTCTACCCACACACCTGCGTCCTATAGGTTTGTATTTCCAGGCTTGTTTGAACAGTCTTGAATCTGACATTCTTCCTAAGTGTTCTTTCCACCGTTGCTTATAACCTTTTAGTCTTTAACGCAAGACAAAAACTTGTAACTCTTCTCTTATTGCCTCATTGCGGTCGTACGGTCGAGTTTATAACACCTTCTAACTTCTGTTAAGACCGCCATTTCCAAGGCCTGTATTTTACTTTCCTTGGTTTTTTGGTTGTTGTGCGTAATTCACACCCATAGGACAGTACAGGGACTGCCACAAATTTGTAGAACTTTAATTTTGTATCTCGACGTACCTTGTTTCTAAAAATACGGTTGATTGTCCCACAGATCGTCTGAAACTTGCCTAACTTAATATCAATATCATAATTCTTATCACAGGCAATATCATTTCACAAATAGTTAAAATGGCTCTCACCTGTTCTAACAGGAAAAAATGTCAATATGTCAATACCTTGAAACATATTCGTGTCATTTACGAAAACGAAACGCGTCTAGATGCAACACGATGTAAATTACTACATTCTTACTGTGTCTTCTGCATTAGCATGTTGCGTGCGCGTTCGTAAACGTTAAACGGCACTGCCTGGAGCTACAGCGGCTTGCAAACGCCTAGACGGCTAGATGAATAAGACTTGCAACTACAGCAACTGGTTTCCCATTGCCTTACGGAGGGGGGAGGGAAAGTGGTTTCCAAAAGCCAGATTATGTTGTTTTAACCGTGGCGGGATGCGAAGCCCGGCCACGTGGTGTGGCAACACGACACGCAAGTTCACACCTGCTAAATGATACAACATTAATCACACATGTACTGTGTACTACAGACACTTCGCAAGATCCTCTCGAAAACGTAATCTTCGATAATGTCACTGCATTATGACTAGCACATTACGTGTGACCCAATTCAATGGTGGATCGGTCCAGCAGCGCACGCGCGCACACACAAACCATACGTTACAATATCCTGTAATAAACTCGGCACTCAGACTGTTGCGATTCATTACACTGGACGCGGCTTAGCGATGAGAAGCCATAAACACGGGAATCGATTTTGTGAACTACAACGGGATGTTTGTTGGCTATGACACAAATCGATTTTCACTCTTCGCCTGTTGTCACTTTCACTCCCCCCCCCCAATCACGCACACCCACACACTGGTCTAACATCGGGCACTATTGTGTATAAGTTTCAAATCACATACGTTAAAAATAAAGGTCTCACACACACGCACAAAAACGTAGGCGTAAACTGATGTCAAACGTTTCCATAATTGCCACACAGACCTACTGTACTTCGGTTATCACCAATTTTAATAAACATATGACTCAAGCTATGTTACGAATTTTAATAATAAGTTTAATTTACTATCCAATCGGAGTAGCACAAAAACGAAATGGCGCCTATGACATATTAAACGACTAGGTGGAAACAATGGTCTTTCATGACATTAAAAAAATTACCGACTACCACTGAACGGCAATGCAGTCCGGGCGAGAATTGGATTCCGTACGGGCTTAACAGAATGCTTAACAGATCTGCTGTACTTATAACATTTACACGTTAGCTATAAGCTAACCAACTACCTTGAGACAGAAGACGTTCGAGTATAGAATTCCTCATAATTACACGATAATAAAGTTATTTTTGCAAGGATAAATTTTCTTAAGCGACTATCGTACTGGTGTTTGGTGTATTTATAAAACTGAATTAAAGTAATTATCAATATTTATTAAACTCATAATCGTATGAATTTATTATAATATTGAACTCATAAAGGCGTGCATACTTGTATATACGAGCGTATGCACATGAAAATCCGCGGTACCAATACATAGCAGTGGCGACTTATAACTAGGTACTGCAGACCCCCAGAACAGGAACCATACAACAAAATATTAATACTTCTTCTTCATCATCACATCTTGGGTTATGGAACACAGCCTGTTTCGGAAACTATCCGGTCTTCCGACGTCCCACCCAAAAGAAGGAAGACGTATATAGTGATTCAGAGAGTGTCTTCGGAAGGAACGAAATTGCAAGCCCACCAATCTCTGGGTTGAGGAGAACAATCCCAGCGCTCACTCAATCAGAAGACAGAGGAAAACAATGAATACACGTGAGTCAACAATGTCTTAATCTTACAATTGTTAGATTCGCAAAAGCTCAACGAATACAATGACTAGGTGACCTATGATACAATGATGGATGATCAGCGTATGCTAAAGAAAATACTGAGGGTGGTCTAGGATAAGATGATTGGAGGACCTAAGGAGAATGGACACGAGGGGTTACACTGAGATGGCAACGGATAGGAGATATTGGAGAAGATTGGTGTTGGAAAAGCCAGGGCTCACGCAGGAAGAAGAAGAAGAAGAAGAAGAAGAAGAAGAAGAACAACAACAACAACAACAAGTATCAGAGAGAGAGAGAGAGAGAGAGAGAGAGAGAGAGAGAGAGAGAGAGAGAGAGAGAGAGAGAGAGAGAGAGAGAGAGAGAGAGAGAGAGAGAGAGAGAGAGAGAGAGACAGACAGACAGACAGAGACAGACAGAGACAGACAGATGAAATGAATTGCTGCTGATTTTCAATCGCTCTTATTTAGTTTTCGACACTGCATCTTTTTTTTTTAATATCGGTACATTTCTGAATTCATATTTACTTAAATGTCGACAGAAAACTGCAACGTTATAAGACTAGCAGAACATAAGTTTTGAGGACACATCTCTCAAACGTGGACTCATACAAATTACAAGATATTAAACACGTCTGGTTCATTTATTCATTACAGTTTATTACCTACTATCAGAATTTCACCTTTGCTACCGAACAAGGCATGTGGTGACGTATGCCATTCCACTGCACGCATCAACGTAATACTACGTTTAACACAGTATCGGCGTGACTTGACTGTCTCTCACGCGGTAATTTCTTGTAGCGAATAAAAAACACACTTTTACAAAATACTCAATAAACTACACTTACATATAATGTACGAACGTTCACTCTAATACGCACACAAAATTACAACTAAATACGCCTTCAGAACGTCTGAACAATGGTTTCAGAACCAGTAGACTAATACCCCACCAACACAAGCACGCACTATCATTGCGCTCCTCAGGCGTCCCGGCAGTAAAGCTGGTGTGCGTACAGTATATTGTGTTCTCGCTGACTCTTACTTAAGCAACACTCACGCCATCCGCTCGCATAAAGACAACCACGAAACTCTTCCCTGTGACGGGTTTAGACTAGTGACGTGTCCAAACACATGGACACAAACAGATTGGATATTCAGATTGTATTTCCTCTGTTGTAACGGAATACACCGGTATGCACGAATACATGCTGCGCTCAAGCAAAGTGAAAGGTATTAAGAAGGTCGGCCGCTACTGTTTTTATAACAAAACAACAGGTGAGACCAGTCGCAGCCGACACGCCCTTGCTACGGGCTTCAGTGTGTTGCTAATTACACACAATTCGGTTACAACCCCCCCCCCCCCCGCTGTTCGGTTGAGCACCCCCGCCAATCGAGGGGGGAGATTACTCCAAAGCAGCAAACACTCTCGATATATCTGAAAGAAAAATATTACGAAGAATCCTGGGGCCAATTAATGGCGTACACGGCTGGAGAATGAGATATAACTTTGAATTGTATCAAATGTATAAAGAACCACCGCTAACACGATACATAAAACTACAGCGTCTAAGGTGGGCTGGTCATGTAGCCAGGATGGGGGAAGACAGAATACCATGAAAACTATTGAACACTAGAATCCACGGAAAAAGACCAGTGGGAAGACCGATGAGAAGACGGGAGAACGCGGTGGATGAGGATGCGAAAGAAATACTGAAAGTGCGTTCCTGGAGGAGGATGGCTACCGACAGAAGAGAATGGGGGTCAGGGCCCAACAAGGGCTGTAGTGGCATAGGAGAGAGAGAGAGAGAGAGAGAGAGAGAGAGAGAGAGAGAGAGAGACCATGCCGCAGGTAACGCCAACAGAATTTAGGAGGGGGTGTTGGAGAAAAACGGAGGACTGTTTCAAACAGCTCAGTAGTATTTGTCTTCCCAGTAACACTATACAATTTTACATAATTCCATGGGAAAACAAAAACGAATGCTTATTTTTATTCCATTTTTCTTATTTCCCTCAAGCTAGTTAAAAGTTTTTTTAAAAACTAAAATGTTAAAAAAATCAAATTGTTTAAAAGAATTTATATCCAAGCTGTTTGGCCGTGATCGACGGCTTTGTTCTGTCATCGTATATACGTTTAAGCCACCCACCGGACGCCTTTTTCAGTACGGAAAAGTTTACAAAGTGTTCGACAAAAGGGTGGATAGCGGAACGTACCCCTAACCGAGGTAAAAGCAATCATTGTAAGTACCATATAGGGGTACGTTTGGCTCTCCACCCTTTTGTCGAACACTTTATAATCTTATTTCTACTTGAGAAGGTCTCAGGTGGGTGGCCGAAACGTTTATACGATGACAGAACAAAGCAGTCGACCACGGCCAAACAGCTCAAATATAAATTCTTTTATCAATGACTCCGCACGTGATTGGATACGTAATAAATCAAATTGTTTTTAAAATGATATTGGTCGAATAGAGAGGGTTAAAAAATTTAAGTATCTACGGGAAATAGTTCAAGAGAATGGTTTAGAAAAACCTGCTATAGAAGAAAGGATTCATAAAATGGAAAGAGCATATGGTATAACTGAAGATATTTACAATAAAAAGTGCATATCTAAGAATGCGAAAATCAGGCATTACAGTACAGTAGTGACCTCAGAATGCCTATATGCAAGTGAATGTCTAGCATTTAATATAATTTATACAAACTCGAAATATTGGAAAGACGAATTATTAGGAAAATATTAGGCCCACGAAAAACTTCAGAAGGCTGGAAATTAAGAAGTAATGATGAAATATATCAAAGTATCGAAAATGTAACAGAAACAGTGAAAAAAAGAAGACTATTATTTTTTGGAAATTTATATAGAATGGACGACAATAGGTTAACAAAACAGATCTTCAAATATCTGTGGGGAAAGAAGTCAACAACAATTTGGATTAAAGAAGTCAAAAAGGATTTAGAAAAAATAATATAAGCGCAGAAGAAGCAATTGAAAGAGACGTTTTTCGGGCAAAAGTGTTAAGAATGGAAGGAGTCCATGGTAGGAGAGAGAAAAACGCAGGTTCAAAGTGGACTGAAGACATAGTGAAAGACAAAGACTGAAGACTGAAGACAAAGGAAGAAGAGACATAGTGAAAAGATGAAAGAATATTGGAGAAAAAGAAATGAACAAGGAATAAAGAATTGAAATTAGCATGTGGTCCTCACATGGCTGATAACAAAATTAAATGTATTAAATTAAAAATTAAATTTGGCTTTGAAAGCTGAAATTGTGGTCAAGCATTTTAAAATTTAACTTAATTGTTTTATAGAGGTCTTACTAAATTCTCATACAGTATTAATTATAGTTTGTTGATTCTGATTGTAAATACGTGTTTTTTCTAGTGAATAATATAAATATTTCACTTTTTTTTGTAATTTACAAGAGTTATCATTAATTACATTTGAGGTGTAGACTGATGGTTAAAGTTGAGCGGCAAATTTAGGGGAGGGGCTGAGCCATTGACCTCGGGGCCGGGGAGATGGGCACCACTGGTGACAAGACAATGATTCAAACATTCTAACTTGTTTATAAAAAAAAAAAATACAACTTCTAAAAGAACTCTGTACACAAATGTTACCGAAAATATTCTATAAATGTTAATTGAGAATTAAAGTATTGTACTCTGTTTCAGACGGAAGTGTTCGTGTAA
Organism: Magicicada septendecula; assembly: GCA_034769895.1. Taxonomy (NCBI): domain Eukaryota; kingdom Metazoa; phylum Arthropoda; class Insecta; order Hemiptera; family Cicadidae; genus Magicicada; species Magicicada septendecula. The sequence continues at coordinate 29,967,221 of CM068375.1, forward strand.
TGGTTTAGCAATAGTAGCAAAACCTTTTACTGTATTTCCTACCCGGACTAGACTGTAGTGAAGAAAAGTCGCAGACGGCCTCTCATGTACAGAGACAAGACACTGGCTCCGCAGTGGCAGACACAGTGGCGATACACCAGAGATTGTGTCGCTTGGATTATTTGTAAACACCCACGCTCAGTTAAGCAAAATCTTTACTGCAACACCAAAGTCGAATTTTATTTTAGCGCAGGCTGAGCTGAAGAACACTTAAGGCGAGAACGATTCATATCGTTACAACAACAAAAAATCATAGTTAAACACAGATTGTTTAATTTGAAACAAAAAAAGATTTTATACACGAATGCTTATCGTTTCAAAAAAGAATTGTGAAATCCTCTCACGTCATATTTAGTCGACATAACACAAAAGCAAACCGAAGAGAGAAAAGAGAAAGACAAAAAATTCAACGGGGTGGGGGGGGAGGTTAGTGCACTGCAAAACAAAATCCTTTTCGCTAAAACTGTTAAGGTCGCCTTAACGTTTCCTCCCACGTAGTAGCGCGGGATTAGATTACAAGTAATCCTATTAACAAAGAACATAACTCAGTTTTTACCTCCTTTTTGTTGCTGTTGCTGCTGCTGCAGCTTTCGGATTAGCATTGTGTTAACGCAAAAATACACAATGCAAAAAACATCGGATTATGTTCCACAACAAAGACAGGGTATTTGTACTTAACACAATCCGTATCTAAAATACCCCGGCACTAACTCTCTCTTAGGACAAGACGACGACGCTTTATTCCGAACCTGTCTCGTGTAATGCGATAAACTAAACGATTCATCGCCATACAAACGACTACGGGTACGACGCTGAAGAAACGTAAACACCGTAATAAATATTTTAACACTTCTGGTCTTCATTTAACAAATGTTCGTTGGAGTATTCCAAGAAATACTTCTTCTTCTTCTTCATAGTCACCCTCTTCTACCCATCGGGTGTCGAGGTTTTCGAGAGAGCTCTCCATCTCATCCTGCCCAGTGCCAAAACCCAGGCACAGACCCAAACGCTCCTCTGCCTTCTATACTCTTCTTGATGTTATCCTCCCATATCGTTCTGGGCCCTCCTCTTCCTCTTCTGCCTTCTGGTTTTGCCTCCCAGACTCGTCTCGGGTACCTTTCCTAATTCATTCTACAGACTTGGCCAAACCAACGCTGTTGCGAGCTTTCAATTTTACAATTCAAAGAGAATATCTTCAAATTCTTCCGAATGTTAACGTTTCTCACCCTATCTCGACGAGTTTTCTTCTCAACGTTTCTCAGGAATCTCATCGCCGTTGCTTGTACTCTCTTTTAATGTCTGTCATTCAGAGTCCACGACTCCCAACTGTACGTCAGCGTTGGAGCATATACAGATTTGTATACTGCCAGTTTTTCTGTGACACTTCGCTTTTTCCCAGAAACTTATTTATTCTTTTTTTACGGTTCAAACTTGTTAGTGAACGTATCTCGGTTAAGCTTAAGTTTGTATTCAATTTAGTAGGTTACTTTACACCTGAAGACTATTTAGCCATCATTTCAAACAACTGGAAACATTTAAACCATTGGAGTCGACAAATATTGTATTTCCTGGAGCTCTAATAAACAAAAACAAGCTTTTTGTATTAAAATGTATTCAAACATCTAATTACACGAGCCCCTGTAAGTAATTCTCCTCCTCGTCCTCCTTCTCTCTCTTCTTCTTCTTCGTCTTCTTCTACCAACAACTAGGCGTACCACCTGTTCCGGTCCCAAAAGTATATAGTGTTACGACATCACAGAACAATCTACGTGTTTGTCGAATGTGCCAGAAGAATCTCGATGTAACGCGTGTGGCGTACGTGCTTGTCGACGCATTTTCGAGAGGTTTCTCGAAGGCGCCAGCCGCGCGGACTGTGTCAAGGCCGCAGTTAATTACGTAGTTCACGCGAGCGCTAAGACGCAATTAGGAACATTCTGGTCTGTGAGCGCAGGTACATGTAAATACATGGTGGCAGCGGCCTTAAGTTTCAGTATATTGGCGATATATTTACTGAGCGGATCGAGTTATTACTGTGTACGTTCAAGTGGTTATCAGTGAAGTGTTGGGTTTTATAATCGGGCGGTATAATTGTATTACAATTGTGTTTAAGATTAGTGACATTTTCTTGCGTGTGAACAATTTTTATTTGATTTGTTATAGTAGACTGTGTTGTTAATTACGAACTGTTTAACTGTAAAAATTAAAGCTGGTGATTAGTGACTAAATTACACCAATTTACTTATTTTGTTTCCACTGTACCTACAAAGATCGAGTAGACCGTCGTAACAATATTCACTTCACCATCCTTCCTAGGCCTTCCTATACTTCACTGCCAAACTTCCTTAGGCAAGGCAATCTGCCGTCTGACATCCAATTCAGATGAGCAATCCGTCTCTCTTTGTTCTCTGGTGGAATACGATCTTGGATGTTAAAAAAGTCATCAATTCTAACGATGGTAATTTTCAGACGTAACCCTTCTACTAACGGTCACGTACCATCGAAAATTAGGTTAAAAAACTATCAGATACTAACTATGCCTATACAATGACTTCAATTACTTACTGTTGCACTTTGCATAAAAATACATACGGATCTGGTGTTACGGAATCGAATCGGCCAGCACTTGCATCTTACCTGTAACACACATAAACTGAAATGAGTGACACCACATTAGCAAAATTATTTTAAAGCAAAAATTATCTCTACACCTTGCAATTCGAAAAAGTAACAAAAAAACACATACATTTTAGGGAAAAAATTTGAATAATAATTTATAAAACAGATCCGTTTATAATTCAGTATCGTTGCAAACATTTTCGAAAACGTTTATAATAATTATAAAGTAACCTTCTACTGCAGTGCACGGCAAGACTGCGTGTGCTCGATCGAAAAACTACGTGTTCACAGCGGCCATTCAGCAACTGTAATTGAAATGTTACTACCACATTCCAAAGAAATCTTTTCTATGTCCGCGATCCGCACTTGAGAAGTTTTTATTATTTTATTCTTCTGGAAATTCTTGTTCTGAATTTTTACAAAAACAATTTTTTCACGATCTCACCGTTGTTATTCTTGTTCATTATCTTGCCACTAAGCAAAAACGCACCAGTTCATTAGTGCTGCACGCACGCAAACGAAAACATATCCCAAGGGTCTAAGACAAACAAGACGTGACCCCATTTCCAGATTTAATTAAAAAAAAGAATAATTTTATTACTTAAATTTTATAAGAATAACAGTTATTGGAGTTAATAACAAGTAATAATAATATGGCTCACATTTATATGGATTTTGCCATGAATTTCCAAGACAATGTGAACAGCTACTAAACCGCATCAACAAACTACACAAAAACATAACGTTCGCTGCTGAATACGAAAACAACAATAGCATAAACTTTCTAGACTTCCCCATCACAAAACTAAAACACAAACACAAATTCAATAAATAAAGAAATCCCACTACAACTGACACACTAATACACAACTCCTCCAATCACTCAATACAACACAAACTATCTGCCTTCAGAACCATGATACACAGACTAAAGAACATCCCACTAGACGAAAAAGACTACAAAGATGAACTAAACACAATCAAATATCTAACAGAAGCCAACGGATACGATAAAATAATAATCAATACATTCCTAAACAAAACACAAAACAAACAACAGACAAAGACAGAACACAACAAAATCATAACACTAACACTCGTATATCGATAACCACACTGAAAAAAATAGCCCGCAAATTTAAAAAAGCAGGATACAGAATCGCATACAGAACTACAAACAAAAAAAGAACACACACTGTCAAAAAACACACACAAACAACAAAACAAATTTGGTTTACCTGGTGTGTACACATGAAACGGCTCAAAATGTAACAATTATACACAGGCCAGACAGGACGCAGCTTCAAACAGAGATACATCGAACACGTAAATGCATTACACTTCACGACCGAATCCACTTTTGTAAATCATCTCATTGAGGCAGACCACACATGCACAAACGTAAACAAAACGTATAAATCGTACACGTACACAAAAAGGCCAAAAACTAGATACTCTTGAACAACTAGAAGTATACAAACACACAAAAACGCGTAGAAACAACATCCTAAACGAACAGATAAAAGTTAAACCACACATAGGCCTACTATTTGAACATATTGAACAACACACGCACAAAAACGATTTCATTTTTAAATATACAAACATATTTGTTACACAGCATTTGCGTACACTTTTGAAATTTGAAATACAGGAAAATAGAATAAGTCTGTATCATCTAAACAATCTTTCAGTAACGCGTATTTATTATTGTGTTATTACTGTTTACTTGAACGGGATTGATTTTAGGATGTTGTCACACATTTTTCAACAACTTTAAAGACAGTAATGGTGATTAATCTTAACTTGTGATTTTTTTGTATGACGCCGACTCGACCGGACCCCGGACCCCCAAGGCCAAATTCTAGACACGTCTCTCTCCAGACTTAGGCCGTTAGTACACTACCCAAATGACCGCATGTAACTCATTGCAAAAGAAGCTGTAGGTCATTGGTTTAAATATAGCGTATTACACTTACTGCAATTGGTTGCACGGTCTGCAAGACAGTTACAAGCCTTGCAGCTCTTCGTACAACTTTCAGTTTCATGCACTCGTTGTGGGGTACTGTACGTTTCATATGTAGCTTATTACACTCAGCAACCGATTACATGCAATTCGCCTGCACGCGCATTCTGTAGACAACGAAGAAATTTCATGACATGGGACCGACACAACATATAAAATTTTTTACAAACCCCCAATATCTGAAAAATGAAAAGGAGGATTTTATTGAAACAAAAACCAAAATAAAATTTGTAACTTTTTCCAAATTACACTCGCTAACACCATTTAGCTATCTCTTATAGCACAAAAGTTTATCGCATGAAAAAATGTCACTACATGCAAATTTAAAACAAAATTTTATGACATGGGACCGTTTTAAATCTCTGTTCTTGCAAATTATTAAAGTTATTGGTTCAAATTTATGTGTCAAGCCATCCTCAGACTTCAAGGAATACGGTGGTGGAAGAAATTTTTTATCGGATCAGTAGTTTCTAAGGTCAGCCCAGACAACGATACAAACAAATTTTACCTCTTTATAATAGCAGTATAGACGCCATGTTTACTCTGCAACTGTGCAGACAGTTGCAGCCTGTTTATTCTACCGTCCAACTAGTTTCATGTAGGATTGAAATCGGTTGCATGCAGTCAGTTTCGTAGCGTAATAGAGGCCTTAAACATCATCGTCGGTTTCCAACAAAGACAGTTCATTAAACGCAACAGTGAGGTTCGACTGGGGGGGGGGGGGGAGTTTATCTTTACTTCGTGATGTACTGCAGCTAACGTAATCAATAATTAGCGACGTGACAATGATAAAGTAAATCAACCTTGTCCACGCCACGGTATTAATATCCAGAATATTCAGACAGTGTGTGTGTGTGTGTGTGTGTGTGTGTGTGTGTGTGTGTGTGTGTGTGTGTGTGTGTGTGTGTGTGTGTGTGTGTGTGTGTGTGTGTGTGTGTGTGTGTGTGTGTGTGTGTGTGGGCGTAATTTCTGTTTCGCGTGCCCAGCCAAAATGTCAGAGTTCGAGGGCCTCGCGCTCCGATATTAACATAGTGTATACGGCCAGACCAAAAACACAGAGTGCATGACAAGTAACATTTATAATAGAGGGCAAATCGCATTAACATCGGACGGATACGGATAGCTGTGTAATTTACGTGCTAGCTACACCCGGACTCCGATAAATATATTCTTACAGAATAATATAATACGTAATATAATACTAACTTCGGGTGGAGGCAAATTATTCACATCGGACTGTGGCAAACGTACGTACTTCGTCCAGAAATAAAACCATTTTTACACGAAACCACTGTATTCGCGCGCGCCTGTGTATCGAATAAAACACGTTACTAACTTGGCAGAAACATACTATCAGCAGTTCACCTGTACTACCGAACAAGGAATGTGGTGACGTATGCCATTCCACTGCACGCATCACTATAATACTACACATTTATAACACGGTTTAACACGGTTGCGGTGTGACTTGACTGTCTCTGACAAAGTATTTCTTGTAGCGACTAAAATAACACACTTTAACAATATATTCGATAAATTACACTTACATATAATGTACGAACGTTCAATCTAATATGCACACAAAATTACAACTAAATACGTACGAACAATGTTTTCAGAACCAATAATACCCCACCAAACAAATAATATCATTCAGTAGACCTCCTGCTCTTCAGGCGTCTCGGCAGCAAAACTGGTGTGCGTATAGTACCAAGACCCAAATAACTAGAAACTTATGCTCCCTGAGCTGCAGAACTCGCTCAGTATTTTGAACAAAGCACATTTATTATTGGATACATTTTGATATTACATGATTTTCCACTTATCAGAAAAATTATTAAAATCACGATTACCAACTATTTTTTGTTGGTCTGAAAGTGTTGGACTCCCGAGTTTTCTCAGGAAGAATCTTCTCATATAATTCTGTAAAAACGTTTTATGACAGATATAATTTTGTAAATATATTTTATGATATATATTTAAGGCTGCAAATACATAGGTTATTACGTCAATATTGAGAAAACTCTAACTTAATTGTATTAACTTTAATTTACAAATACTCTAACTCCTTTTATTTCTACGATTACTTATAAGCCTTGTTTAACACACGCTACTGCCTTAGAAAAAGACCTACGTTATGTGATTATGGAATTAGCTGAAATTTTTAGTAGCTCCTCGTGGGAGCTAGTGGTCTGTCCCCTCTCCCTCCCTCCCAGCAGGTACGCCACTGGTACAAATTATCGATCTGTTTTTGTTGTAACTGCTCAAAAAACACTTGGAAAAAACATGTTACAAACTTAAACGAGCAGCATTTATCAAAAACGAGATCCATAAATTAATGTTTTCATATTTGCTCTATTTCTTGTTTCCTATCTTGTTTTGTACTCTCTGGGTCTACTCTGTCGTTTTTGTCTGTACGTCTCTCAACGCCCCTTTCTCTGTGGATTCTTATCTTCTGTCTCCCTATCTGCATCTCCCTCTTTCTTTCTCGCTTTCTCCTTCATTTTCCGTTTCTAGGAAACGGTCTCTGCCTGTCCGTCTCTCTCTCTCTCTCTCTCTCCCTCTTGCTCTCTCTCTCTCCCTCTTGCCTCTCTATACCCTCACTTTATATCACTCAAATTACCGTTTCACTCTTTCTCATTTGTCTTCACAAACCGCCTTCTTGGACGAGAAGACGACAGGCTCAGATCAACGGATGTCGCGCATGAGTCACAAAAGTGCTTAATCAGCGCTGTTGCTGTACCGCACCAACATTATTTAGGATTTATCTGAAGGGAGTGTTAGAAAGTGGGAGCAAAAATATCGGCCAATGGGTATAGCGGTTGGAAAAGACAGCAGCCTTATAGTCTGCATTTTGCTGATGACCAAGTAGTGATATACAGTACACTTAAGGAATCCTTAGTACAGTTAATGGAGGAAATACTGTTACACGTCAATTGCATGAGATTACGTCTGGAGTAACAATATCTCTCTGAACACCATGATAATGATCTACAAGACAATTGAAGAAAGTATTGTAACATACGGTGGTGAAATGTGAGTAATTATTTAAAAAAAAGTCTGCATGAACATTAACAAACTACAACCTGTGGAAATGAACTACTGGCATAGATGCTGCCAGTTGATGAGAAATGAAGGAAGCGTCTGGGAATCAATCAATGTTTATATATAGTTGAATCGAAGAGGTTGATATACGAGTAGAAGAGGTTGAGGCAGTATTGCCATGAGAAGAGGATGCACGACGATATGTAGCCTAAACGAATAATCGAATAATAATAATAACAATAAATAGAATGATCACTGTTGCACACCACTATATAAAAATTATCCCGATTAGCGCTTTCAAGCTTCACAGCTCAACGTCAGATCGGAATTCCTTGTGATTTCAACCACTAACACAACTTTCTTCATTAATAATAATAATAATAATCGAATAATCAAATTGACTCCCCAGCGCAGAAGGAAAAGAGGCATGTCGAGGATTAGTTGCAACACAGAAGTGAACATAGTTTTAGAAAGTAGAGACAGGTACATGCCGAGTGGTCGGACTGCAGGCACCGGAAGCTACGAGGGTCAGTTGAAAAGTTCGCGGAGCGACATCTGTAGCTCAGTGGTAGAACTAAAATCTTTCGTATGGTGCAAGACGTATATATCGCGTGAACACCTGTTAATATCCAGATATATTTGTCAATTTATTCAGTCTTTACTAGCTGTTTGAAATTTTCCTGTCACGCGTGTTTTTAAAACTCACAACATCAAATATCGTGTTGTGATGAATACATACGCTGTTAAAAACGTTTTTGGCGCCAATCGGAAATCAAAAGGAAATTGTAAATGTGTTAGGAGATGCTGCGCCTTCAAAAAACAACGGTAAGTGGGCCACACTCGAGTTTAAACGTGGTCGTATGACCACTGAAGACGATCCCAGCAGTGGATGTACCAAAAAGTGCACTTTCTGTTGCACATTATTACAAAAATGTTATAGCGTGTTGGAAGACCGCGGATTGAGGAGTGGATGACGGTGAAATCATAGGCATCTCATATGAGCGTGTACATCGTACTTCAACTCAAGAACTTGGTGTGAACAAGCGTTGTGCAAGATGGCTTCCGCATCTGGAGTTGTTGGAATTTTGGCGTCCAGTGCGCGGGGGGATCATCTTCAATGCTCGTACGACCACTTACAAACTCAAGTGCCTACTTACAAACCGTTGGTTTTGAAGTCGCAGCATCTCCTGACACATTTAAAATTTCGTTCTGAATTTCCGTTGGCGCTAAACAATTTTTAACACAGAATCACACCACGATGTTTGATTTTGTTCGTTATTCAAAACACGCATGACACGTGTTTAAAGTATAGATTTTAAATGTATAGATTTTAAACAGTTTCTAAACTATGAATAAATTGATAGATAGATTTGGAAATTAATAGGAGTTGACATAAAATACAAATCTTGCAGCACACGAAAATTTTAGTTTTACCGCTAAGATATAGATGTCGCTCAGCGAACTTTTCAACTGACCCTCGTAGGACGCGAGCGATTTTAATATTCGTAATTACATATAAAAAAGCGTGTTTAAGTATACATAAAAACATTTTTCTGCAATTTGAATATTTATAGAAAACATAATGAGCGCATACTCCACGTATAGTATTTCAAAGAAATTAATATCGGAACGTTACACAGTACGCGCGTGTTTGGACACAGTCTACTGTGTTTGCGCTTTGTGATAGAATTAATTTTCCACAGAATCTTCAACAAAAAGCACAGTTGTAATTAATTAAGGGAGGAATATTACCAACCCTTTTGCTTGTTTACTTTAATTCTGCCGCGTACAGTATTCTACAGTTCTTTTCGTTTTCGTTATTCTTTTTCGTTTACCGCACAAACACACGCGAGCACTGGAGCGCCCACATACATAATACACACACGAATGGATAACTCATCGCAGAGCATATCAAGGTTTCGGTCTAAGTAAACATAATCTGTTTACATTTATTGCACCTTAAACCGGGTTGTTTTGAGCAAATTTTAAAATTTAAGTATCATAAAGTAGGATTCACACATTATTGTTTGTTGTTTTTATAGTATGATTACAACAAACAACAGAGTCGTATGTTGTAATCCCGATTTATCCCACCCGTTTCTCCTTTCCCCACACTATATATCCACTGGATTATCGCACTTTCGTGACAGTCTTACAAAGTCCTTCGTACAACGGTTATCACTCTGACTTCTTATCACTAGATATTCCTTTACTCTTCCAGTTCATTATCTGTAGGCATACTCTCTCCGTTCCCCATCAACAAGGAGGAGGAGGAGGGGAAAGACATTTATAAAATGTCACGTCAGACCACGATATATGTGCTTTAATCATCACCATCATCATCATCATCTCCACTTCCGTTTTAGGCATTGTTGCCTGTTACGGTTCCCATCTTTTTCTTAGTCGACCTGTGTTTCTTATTCCTTTTGTTTTATATGTTCTTGCTTTTACTGGTAATCTATTTCCTTCCATCCTTTTCAAACGTTCGTTCCACTTAATTCTGTTTCCTTTTATTTGTTTCATTTAAATTAAATAGTCGAAGTTCTTGTCTGACTATTTCATTCCTTATCATAAACTCATCGGTTACATCCTTTGACTCTTCTTAGAAACTTCATGTATTCTTCTCTCTTCTGCTTTGTTGCAATCCAGATTTCACTGCTATGCCGTACATAAGCGTGGGTACTGCGAGCGTTTCTCTCTTCTGCTTTGTTGCAATCCAGATTCCACTGCCGTACATAAGCGTGGGTACTGCGAGCGTTTCTCTCTTCTGCTTTGTTGCAATCCAGATTTCACTGCCGTACATAAGCGTGGGTACTGCGAGCGTTTCTCTCTTCTGCTTTGTTGCAATCCAGATTTCACTGCCGTACATAAGCGTGGGTACTGCGAGCGTTTCTCTCTTCTGCTTTGTTGCAATCCAGATTTCACTGCCGTACATAAGCGTGGGTACTGCGAGCGTTTCTCTCTTCTGCTTTGTTGCAATCCAGATTCCACTGCCGTACATAAGCGTGGGTACTGCGAGCGTTTCTCTCTTCTGCTTTGTTGCAATCCAGATTCCACTGCCGTACATAAGCGTGGGTACTGCGAGCGTTTCTCTCTTCTGCTTTGTTGCAATCCAGATTCCACTGCCGTACATAAGCGTGGGTACTGCGAGCGTTTCTCTCTTCTGCTTTGTTGCAATCCAGATTCCACTGCCGTACATAAGCGTGGGTACTGCGAGCGTTTCTCTCTTCTGCTTTGTTGCAATCCAGATTCCACTGCCGTACATAAGCGTGGGTACTGCGAGCGTTTCTCTCTTCTGCTTTGTTGCAATCCAGATTTCACTGCCGTACATAAGCGTGGGTACTGCGAGCGTTTCTCTCTTCTGCTTTGTTGCAATCCAGATTTCACTGCCGTACATAAGCGTGGGTACTGCGAGCGTTTTATAAAATTTCATCAACGTCTCCTTTCTTGTTTTATTTTTCAGACTTCGACCGAGTGTACAGCATGTGTTATTAAAACCTTCCAATTTTCAGTCCAGATCTTTATTGTAATCATAGTAAGTATCGCATCCTAAATAATCTCTTATCTGCTCCAATGTTTTATTGCCTAAGACAATGCTGGCCCATTACGGGATCCACTCCCGAAAACCTCACAATTTTTGTTTAGAGACTGATATTTTAAAATATTATATTTAATGCGTATTTCTTACAGTTGATGTCGACCTCTTTGCAATTAATCTTGTGCCTTGCCGAACACAGTCAGGTCGTCTGCTATACTAAAATAAATTTAGTACGGTGTTATTATAAAAAATTCCCTGCACTATATTGTTGTACTTTGTCTGATTAGAATTCTCCATTCTTTGTGCGGCTTCATCGATACATTAACCATTAACTCCGACAGCGTGCGTGCGAGTGTGCAGCGAGGAGCAGGCATTACTCGCGTGACACGGTGTAACAGTTAATTACATACACAACGCAGGCACAGTCACGCACACACAGATTACCGTATACACCGTTATGTGTTATAACGTTTTTTGTTTTACCCGTTTTAATGTTACATTATATTCCTCCGCCACTGACGCGCATATTCCCTTAATAATAACGGCAGCAATGCCCTGCGCTAATTATTTGTTCACAACTTGCGTGCCGCTAATACCTCGCCGTTTTCAATTTTGATTTTTTGTTGAAAAAACTCCGTTTCTGTTGGTAACGCAAATTACCGAAATTATGGATTAATACGCTTGGTAAATATCGTATACGTGGTTTTCCACATTCCTAGCAAATCGTTTGCACATATTTGCCGATCGATTGAGTTTTTCTCTCTTGTTCAAACTTCTTTAACGGTCAGATCTATTTGCATCCTCATAATACATCCTAATATCCTTACGTAATGGTTTACTTACCCTTAAGGCTAATTTACTCGGTTCCAGTAACTAAAATTTAGCACCTGTTTCATGTACAGACATACACTTAAAGTACTAAATTTGATATTCTCCCAGTATCCGCACCCGCACTACACTTTCTATGTTTTTGACATGCGATTGTATCGGTATACCACAACGTGAAGAAGAAGAGGAAGTGTATTAATCGTAAATTATACTATTTCTTAATTTAAAGCGAAAATACATAACTTTTTGGTTTGTGAAGTTAGGTAATAATATTTTTTGGTTTTTAGTTTACTGTTAAAGAAACAAGCAGTGATTCTAAAAAACATCACGTTTAATGTGTAGATACAATGCTTGAAAGAAACTACAGCAGGTACCCAAAAAAACTGTAGAAGCAATGAGTCTTCAAGGTTTTCAGTCAACATTTATGAAAACTAAAATAAAACCTAAAAACCCAGAGAGTCGAAAAAGTTACAGAATTCTGTGAATCTCTTAGCTTTTAGCATGTTTTATTACTTCTTCAGCTGTGTACGCTAATATAGGCCTAGCAGTGGCCCTCAAACAGGTTTGTTACACAGCGTTTGCGTATCCGTTTGAAACATAAAACATAGGAAAATAAGTTATCTTGTAAACAGTGTTTCAATGACGCGTATTTTTGTTGTGTTGTTGTGTTTTACTGATTTCAGGATGTTATCACAGGTTTCCCAACCACTTTAAAGACAGTAATGTTGATTAGTCCTTTGTATGCAGGCGACTCGACCGGACCTCCCCTCCCACGGGGTAAAATTCTAGTTACATTACTTCTGCAAGACTCCAGATTTGATAGGGTAGAAACCGCTTGTTCTGTCATACGTTCTTCTTCTGAAATGAAAAGGATGCATACAGTACCTATATAGGACCTCTGCGAACGCAGTTAAGTCCCAACCGCCAAAAAGTCTGTTGTTTATCGTCGACGTATCGCTAAACAAAACAAACAAGAGATAGTGAGTTCTAACGTTCACACCAAAACAGCGAGAAGTTTCCCAATTTCTCCGTTCACAAGTTGTTATCGTACAAGCGATAACGAGCAACGTCGTTTGACAACAACAACAACAACAACAACAACAACAACAACAACAAAATAATAGGGTACGTCATCGTAGATAACGTCTGACAAAATATAAGGAGGAGGGCTGGAACTCTTTGGGTCGATAACTTAACGTAGAAACAAACAACTAAGCAAATTATCGACTTTTTTTGTAAAATTGGCGTAACATAGCGAAAATAATAATATTATTTGTGATTGGCCTGCTTAACAAGAATAAAATAAATTTTTTTGCAATATTACTACGCAAATACTGTAGGTTGAAAAAGTGCATCAGGATCTACGGGAATGTGGAATCCGGGAAGACGATATAGGAATATACAAGTGTTTAGAAAGAGAATTGCGGGGAGGTGAAGAATCTGTTCGAAAAGTAGTGAAGAAAACCCAAATGAATGAACCAAAGTGAGAACACAAGTAAATGGCGAAATATCTGATTTCTTCTTCTTCTTTTTCTTGTCCTTCTTTAGCACAACAGCCCAACGTGAGCCCTGACTTCCAACATCAGTCTTCTCCAATGTCTCCTGTCCACTGCCATCTCCACGTAACTACTCACATCCATTCTTCTTAGATCTTCCAGCACATCGTCGAAACATCTTATTCTGGGTCGGCCCCTGTTTCTGCTTTTATAGATTTGCGCCCTCAGGATTTTATTTGGCATACGCTGATCATCCGTCCGCTCTAGGTGATCTAGCCATTGTATTCGTTGAGCCTTTACGAATCTTACAATGTCCTCGTGCTTCAATAGTGCATCCATCTCATGGTTCTTTCTTACTCTCCATTCGTCATCTTCTTAAACCGGGCAATTTTTATTTTTGTGTTTTAGTCGTAACGTTTTTGTGTTTGTGTAACTCTGTCTGTTTGTGCGTGCGTGCGTGTGCGCGCGCGCGGCCGTGGCCTATATATGTGTAATAGATGTCAGAAAATAAAGAACACATAGCGAATACAAAAGTATGCAACAGTACTTGCTTGAATGCGCTGTAGCGGGTGACGTAGTTAATTACGATGTAACTTCACTGACAAAGGACAGCGCAATTAATTAAAAAACGTACGATCAGGAGGTGACTCCACAATCGAAGCCAGACGTCCCATTGACAACAAGTTGTAAGCAATTACTGTAGCGTATTGTTTGTTTGGTACCGATTGGATGAATCGGACCAGACACTGCATAAACAGGTCACTGGTCAATCAGAAAACATGGTACAATAGCAACTGATATAACTGATCACTCGCCTTTCAGTTCTCATTACAAAAGGTCGGGTGTAGACATGAAAATGGTGTGGGGTATGCTGGCATTGCGTATTGATTTCGGTGATGGAACATCTGGCACTTTAACGAAGACAACGCGAATCTACAGAACGTGTCACACGAGAATATTAACAAAAAGAAAAAGTTTATTACACTAAGCACAGAGCTACTGATATTGCATCGACAATTACTCAACGCTCTCCAAAAAACGGCAGGCGCAGTTACGTAATAGTCGTACACGTTTCTCGGCTAAACGAGCAGGCGCAGTTACGTAATAGTTGTACACGTTTCTCGGCTAACCGAGCATGTACAGTTTCTCTATCAAGGCCGTGCACTCAAGTAGCTTCTAGACCGTTCGACTACTCTTAACTACGCAAATTATGCCGGCAAGCCGCCAAAACAATGGAAAATTGTGTTGTTAATATTTTCTGATTACGGGCTGTACATATCAGCATTCACCATGCCATTGACGGCCATCACCAGTGCAAGAATTGAGCTTCGACTAACGTAGATGTCACCGTCTGTCACTGTGGTAATGGCAGTACTCGGTGGTCAATAACGGCGACATGTACGTGAGAGTTGAAGCTCAATTTTTGCACTGATGATGACCATCAATGGCACGGTCGAAACACCTGCTGATATGTAGGCCTACAGCACTGGACCACGGCCAACCAGCCAGGAATCAGAAAATATTAACAACACTGACTGCGGCCGTGTAAGCAATAATGGAAAATTATTCTGGAACTTCTGCGGGATATATATATATATATATATATATATATATATAAGGGTCTACGGCCGGCTTAGAAGTTAGTTACACCTGGCGATACTGTAGAGTGCGGATCAAATGATTAGTGGAAAGTGATTATTGTGTTATAATTAGTGCGGAATTCTAATAGCGGACATTATTATTTGCGTGTGGACAAATTTAATTTGAATTATTGTATGTTAAAAATTATTGTTATTTGTGACTAATTAAAGCTGGTAATTAGTGACGTCACTGGTGTCTGTATTTTGTCTCCACTGTGCCACACGACGATCCGTGAGGCTGTCGTAACAATGTGTATTTCGAAATTGAACCAAGAAATAACTGAAGAAGTCTGAACAATCGTTTATCTTGGTATACGCCTAAATATGACAAGTTTTGTTGTTAATGTATGTGGAATCCTGTGCCCAATGTTGTATATTTGGAGGAGCGAACAAGGGATGGAAAGGCCATAAATCGATTTTGAAATTAACTGTTATGCACCAGAAACAAATACCAATAATATATAATCTATACATATGGATATTGCCGTACAATATTTATTGTACTGCGTACTGAGAGCAATACAAGTCTGAACTCCCAGTTGGAGAGCAATAAATTGTAACCGCGCGTTCCCTAGTCGTCCTGACGTCAAAACAAACCGTCTACCCATCGTCAGACGCACTCTCTTCGTCGTGGCGTGGAGTTTATTGAACTCTTTCGGTTCCCATACCGTGTAACAATTTCTCTCTTTCGGTTCCCATACCGTGTAATAATTTCTACATGATTTTTCAGTTACAAACATGCAATACTAGCGACACTGATTAAGACCCGGGGTGTTTACGGGACGGGGGACGAATGGGACCGGACTCCTCTCCAGAGAGTCGAAACAATTGACATTGAATTTTTTTATCTCTTAAATTTTAAACTTTTTAATTTTTTTTTTTTCCAGCTGTGTACGCTAATATAGTAGTGACACGTTTTTAAGTATACAAACAGACTTATAACACAGCATTTTCGTATACGTTTGAAATATGAAATATGGGAAAATCAATTCAGCCATCCCGGAAAAAGTTGTAATGAAATTGCCAAAAAAATCAAGGCGAATTAATATCAAAAATATTTTCGTAAACAATGTATTATCTTGTGTGTAAAATTTCCTTGGCTTATTTTATGTCTTTATTAATACTGTAGTTACAATTTTTGAATCTAAAGTGTCAGTAAACATTCTGTAAATACTGTTTCAACAGCATATATTTTTATTGTGTTATTACCGTTGACTTTAATGGGCTTCATTTCAGTGTGTTATCAACGTCTTTCCGCCACTTTGAAGATTATAATTATGGTTGGTCTTAACTTGTTTTTTCTCTTATATGAAGCCGACACGATCGGACCCCCACCCCCGCCAAGGCTGTTCTAGATACGCCACTGATTAAGATTGTTCAGCATAATATCGGCATTGTACAGTGGGGCCTCCCAGTAATCAGACAGTATAACAGTAAACCACTGTTAAACACTGGTATCAATACTCCATCTGATTCAACAAATATCGTTCATGAAAAAGAAAAATAATCCGCTAAACACTATTCACTGCAAATAAAATGTAACAATGATTATAAAAGAAGAGGAAGATGGAACTAGTTAAACGGAGAGAGAGAGAGAGAGAGAGAGAGAGAGAGAGAGAGAGAGAGAGAGAGAGAGAGAGAGAGAGAGAGAGAGAGAGAGAGAGAGAGAGAGAGAGAGAGAGAGAGAGAGAGAGAGAGAAAAGATATTATAATAGTCAAGGAGCAGGACACCTGGGGTGTGCCAATACTTCCTCGGAGTGCACCGGTGAAGCGGATGTAATGGATATGTATGTGTGCGTCTTTGTGGGCCTTTGAGGGTTACTGTGATATTAAACTCCGATTGACTTATATACACACGGATTGGTTACCACACCATTACCATAGTTACCATAGAGAGAGAACGACGACGAGTTCAACTACTACAAGCTCTCATAAGTCTTGGATCCTTTAAAAAAAATATCCGAAAAAAATTGATGATTGCGTGTACTGCATTCTGCGACTACTGAAGAGTAACTGAAGAATAGAGATGACCTGTTCTGTTCCCATCCACTTTACCAACGCTTCCTAGGTCCCTCTTCTTGTACTTCTTTCTCTGACAGACTTGTATTACCAAACTTTCTTAGGCAATCTGCTATCCGGCATCCCATTCAGATGAGCAATCCAATTTTCTTTGTCTTGGTTACTAAATATTCCCAACTTTTTCCGTATCACATCTGGGATCCACAACTCGCGGACACGGGTTTAGTACACCCGAACGAAACCCAGAGCAGGACCAGAGGCTGGAAGGTAGCACTCCTACCAGGTCTCACTCTATATGACACCGTCAACGAATTAGAAAACATTTATAGTCGTAAAAACTTAATTACGACTGATAACAGTTGCTTTGATTGTCGACGGCGACAGTATAAATGAGGGAGCACCGAACGTGTCCACACGATACGAGGCGCATTGTATTTCTGGGATATATAATCGTTTTGTCAACACAAAGTCATGTCCCAAATGAAACGGGTGTAAAGTATATGATGCGCAACATATAGCCTCTCATATACAAATGCCAACCTCACCTTCTCGAAGAACAGCTTCGGTTGTAAGATGCCTGTGATTGCCTGTTTTAACTGACGAGGAAATGGCGACGGAGTGACTACCGGAATAAGTAGTCTCCCGCTTGCTAGTCAGCAGCTTCGGGTGGATGAACTGGCAAGCGGTAGGGCACCTCGTTGTCCTGGAGTTGAGTAATCGGCCCCGAAGGCGGATGAACTAGTTACTAGTCAACGACATTGGGCAACAAGAAACCACTACATTAAAGATCGGTTAGATATCTCTAGTAATATCATCATGGCTATGTTCAAGGCAAAGTCATCCGGAGCTTCAAGTTCCCCAATCGGAACAGTTAAAATAGCCTGTATGATATCCAACATCCGAAACGGATAGGAGCTATCAGAAGAAGAAAGGCTGAACACCCTATAAGGCCTTCTCCAGAAGTCGATTTCCATTGCTTGGTGCTTGCAGGAGTTTTTCTGATTTATCTACTACGTTTCAGAGCCACACACACGTGACTATAGGCCTATATTTTAAGACAGCAGAGTAAGACGGCTGGCTTATCCTTTTCATCATCATCAGCATCACCACGACCCCAAAGATTAGGCCCTAGACATGTTAGGGAACCCATCTCCTCCTCGGCCTACCGACACCTCTCTTCCCAACAGGGTGATAATCCAAGGCAACCACGTGTAGACGGATATCACGCATGCGGTTCAAGTGTTCACACCATCTCCTTCTGTGGTCTTAAAAATTCTGGTAATGTTTAATTCGACTCGTTCCTTTTCCGATCCAGGAGACAATAACCTTGCGTCCCTCTTAGGAATTTCATTTGAACTGCCTGAATCCTCTGTACGCCCCTTTTGCCAAGAGTCCACACGTCTCACTAGCATACAGAACTGTGGGGACAGCCACAGTTTTGTAAAATTTCAATCGGGTATCCTTCCGTGTTTTATTTTTCAGTACCTATGAATCGTTCCACAGATGCGTCTAAATTCCGTTAGCTTACTATCCCAATCAATATCGGTTCCATATGACATGTCACAACCCAGGTAATTAAAATGACTAACCCGATCCAAAATCTGATTATTCACGACTATCTTGACTATCTTAGTTCTCATAGGATACTTGTCCTTAAATTCCGGCTTATAATGTTTACTTCCATGTTCCATAAGGAAATGGAAGTATGGTGATGGCAAAAAAATCGTGTTCGAGATTATTGCAGACTCTGATTGTACTACACTCAAAAAATGAAAAAAAGTCATTTTTCGAAAAGTGTCTGTGTGGTGTCTGTGTGTCTGTATATTTTTTCTATGGCAAACGATAACAGCCGTAAATTCAAACAGAATCAACTACTCTTTTGCATACAGCCCTGAATTGTAGAGTTCTCAAGACCTGTTGTTTTTGGTGAAGATCGGTTAAGGAAAAGGCGTAGTTTACCTGCAACGTTTTATGTTTTAACAAGGGAAATATTTTTATGACGAACGATAACTGCCGTAAATTCAAACAGAATCAACTACGTTTTTGCATACCTTTTTGAATTAAAGAGAACTCAAGGTCTGTTGATTTTGTTGAAGATCGGTTAAGGGAAAGGGGTAGTTTACCACCAACATTTTATATTTTAAGAAGGGTAATTTTTTTTTGACGAAAGATAACTGCCGTAAATTCAAAGAGAATCGAATAATTTTTTTGCATACGTTCCTGAATTGTATAGAACTCAATGCCTCTTGCTTTTGGTGAAGATCGGTTAAGGGAAAGAGGTAGTTTACCTGCAACATTTTATCATGTAACAAGAGAAATTTTTCCATGACGAACGATAACTGCCGCACATTCAAACAGAATCAATATTTTTTTTGCATGCATCCCTGCATTGTAGAGGACTGAATGTCTATTGATTTTGGTGAAGATCGGTTTAGAGAAAGGGGTAGTTTACCTGCAACGTTTTATGTTTAGCAAAAGTAACGTACTTAATTTTGATAAATAAAGTATCCTGATAAGAAGCTCATAATAATCCACTGTAGAAACCTAGATGAAATATCTATAAATGAAGAGGTTAGGTGAACGAGGTGGGGGTAATTTTCTATTAATGAAAATTATAGTTGAAGGGGGAGGGGAGAATTTGTTATATGTGTACTACGTTATCGGCAACAAAGAAGTAGTTCTTTGTTAAAATTCTTTCCCGGGCTGTTTAGCCGTAGTCCAATGTTTTCTGCAAAACCAGACTTTTCGGCAGTGCCATCGACTACCATCATCAGTGAAAATCGAGTGCGAAAACGTGAGGTGGTATACGTTAGTGACCACAGTACTGTGGTTAAGGCTGAAGCAATAAGTGGAAAGAAGTAGTTTCTATGGAAATATTTCATTTCGAATATGATTTTAAATATAAATCTTAGAACATGGAAGTCATGTATGGTTCTCCATACCGATATTTAAAGTGAAATACAACAAACAGTTACTGATACGGACGCATTTTAAAACGTTCCTTCATTTCTGGCGTTTGAAATTCAACAGCAGAGCGTAACACGTCACAAGACGCGTATCAAGCAATAAATGTCACGTCCATCGGAAGCGAGAGCGCAGCACACGCGCGCACGTACATACAACATACTCAGTATGCATATTGAAGGCGAGAAGTCTGGGTGGATACGCATCAATCCGTTCGCTCACACACGAAGATCATTATATTCATTTTATTTTGGAAAACAACGTTCTTTAAGGGACGTAGAAGAGACGGCGAGAGAGGGGGGGGAGAGAACATCAGAGGCTGCTGAGATTGAAGGAAGAAGGTCACATGACGTGACATACGCTGAAGTTGAAATTTCACATTATACAGTAGCTATACACGTTAGTCAATATGAGAGAATAAGTGATATTGACACGGAATAAATTGAGTATCGATTTGACGTCCCCCCCGCCCGTCCTCGTCGACCCTAACTACTATACTACGACTACGGGGATACAGTATATCGTTTAGATAAACATCAGCTGAGCAAACGCAATCTGCCGCCAAGCGTCGTCAGCTGCTGCTGCCGTTATATGATTGCCACTGCACACAGATTATCATATACTCACACTCTAATAACACGCTGTATGGAAGATAAACACTACGGATATAACCTTTACCCGATATGAAATGTCTTCTTCGCAGAGCGCATTGGAAGATTATATCATTTATCATCTCTAGAAGTTTGATTATATAATTATTTGGAGTAATTCGTTTTCCTCCGTAAGGTCGGAGACACGGTCTTGACAATTAACAACATACGTAACTGTAGAGTCGTATGCGTAATCCGAATGCCACACTAATTTTTTACCCAACAGCAAATTTATAAGACTGTTTCCATCCATCCATTCGTCTGTCACCAGCAAGAGCATAGTATTTAAAATTCGTGCTAAGCAATTTGTATTCCTGGTGGTGGAATTTCTTTCATTTTCTTACAAGGACATCTGTATAGGTATTAAATAGTGTCGCTGATAAAGCACACAAAACCTGCCTCACGCCTTGATCAGTTATAATTTGCGGAATCAGTTATTTACTAATACTATTATGACCTACAATTGTGGTGGTGCTGTGAAGGGATTGTACTGTTTTGTTAAAATATATGGTGAAAAAGAAAATGTAATTTAGACAACTGTCACTGGAATACTAAGGATATTAAGACGAGCGAAGGAGGACCCTGGGACTAGGTTATTATAAACTGTTCCGCCACCCATCTCATCCTCGGACGACACACGTTTCTTCTACCAATGGCTTCATATTTCTACGCCGCTTTTGTCAATCGATCCCCAACATCCTTTGCAAACGATCGCACCATTGTTTTCTGTAAGTTGAAATAATTGCATTTTTAACTTCTACTTCTAGTTCTGCTCTTATATCCCCATTCATTCTTCTGTCTTGCAATGTGTAGTTTACGGTGTTTCGAAGAAACTGCATTTCAACACTCAGAATCTTACCGCACTCCTTTTTTCCCATGACTCACGCCTCACTCGCATATGTCATTGTGTGTATTGGAATTGTCTTATAAAATTTAATTCTTGTAAATGAAAAATTAATACAAATCGAGTCTGGAAGGATTTCGGATTACAGATCTACACATCGAAGACCGAGGTGATGGCTTTTCGTGTAGCCAATCATATGCGAGCAAAAAACGTTGTAGGTGGTGCTGTTCTGGAGCAGGTCATGGGCTATGTGTGTCTTACTTTACAAACAATGATATAGTGAAAAACCAGCACAGGTTCAACCACGTGTGTGTGGGGGGGGGGAACATCCAGGGAACTCTAAACGTTCCGAACGTTCTACACGGTGATGGCCTCTCCACAGTTTTATATGCGTCTGAGAACTGGATTTTAATGAAATCGCAAGCCAGTCGTATTCGAGCGGCCGAAATGAGATTTCTCACTCACGTGGCAAGACATAGACTACTCACCAAGATCGCAAAAGAAATGTCGATGTACGGTAGGAACTGAATACCATGAGTACACTTAATTCTATTGCTACATATCGGCTAATTAACCGAATGGATGACTGGTGCATTCCCGAACATGCACTGAACTATCAGCCGAAAGGAGGGAGAGATTTCGGAAGTCCGAAGAAGCGTTGGAGTGACCAGATATAGTCTGTCCGCTTGGGACCGAAAAAAATCACTTTTTGTTTAGTCCTCGGTGAAGATAATGATGATGATGATGATGATGATGATGATGACGACAAAATTCTGGATGATGATGATGATGATCATTAGCATAAATCAGTACTAGAACACACACTTATCTTGTTGTAAAGTTTCATTTTAAAAATGGGATTATTTCGCTGTAAAGTTTCGTTTTAAATATAACCACTACCGACTCGGAACACAAAGTTTTTTATTGGTAAAAACGTAGGGTAAACGTTTTAGCCTACCTTACAGCCTGAACCAGTTCTCGCTTCTGATAAGCTTGGTCAGAGGCTGAGGGACACGTTCGGATATACTTAAATGGAGAGAGAGAGAGAGTTCACGTGCACGTGTTGTGGTTATTAGAGTATAACAATTATTCCATTATTATATTATAGTTATTGAAATTCCATTATTATATTATAGTTATTGAACAAAACATTAAAACAAATATTAATTGACCACGCGAAGCGAGTTCTCAGTATTAACTGGTCGATTCTTCATTTGCTCGTCTCACATAGACTTTAAAATTATCTTACGTGGCAGGATATAGCCTACTCTTCAAAATGGTAAAAGAAATGACGATGTATGGCAGGGACTAAAAATTATGAGTACGGCCGATAGGAATTCCCAATATCGACTAAAACGGTTGGTCTAATCCTTGCTGCTGCTGCGAGCCGTGAAAGAGAGCTGAACACCGTGAGCCGCAGAAGATAATTGTCGTAGACGACGGAAACGGATGGATAAGGTCAGTGACACATTAGTGTGGCAGAGAGCTTAACGTGAAGTGACGTAAGAACCATATATTAGCGTATAAATATTAAGCGCGCATGTGACAAGACTGTGTGCTGTGTGTGCTTTGGCGTTATCTCGGCTTACAAACCACCCCCTCGCCGCCGCCACGCTTACCGCAGCTCATTTATTACCGCCGCCGGTTGATCCCCCTTTTTTTTTTTGTTGCTAATTACATTAAAATCCTCGCGAAATCCCTTTAAAAACCGACATAAATTGTAGGAGCTTTTCTGGTCGCAGCAACGCGAATACTAATATACATGTGTATCTCTGCGAGTGTGAATTGTAGACCGGCTTTGCTGCTGTTGTCTCTAATTGGCTTCGAATAAAGTGAACGGTTTTACTGGCTGAACACCTTAACGTCGTTTATACTTCTCCCTACATTATATGGATTTTGAACGTAAAGTATCAGACTACTACTTTCTAATATCACATATGTTATAATGGCTACTTTCAAGTAAAATTAAAACGACACATCTCAAGTGTCAAACAATAAACGAAAATAATCGTGTAAGTGGCGTAACTAGGAATTTTTTTTAGGGGGAGGGGTGAATAGCTTGACGATAGGGCTCTGGATTTCCCCATTTTTCTCAAGACGCATGACAAAATACAGCAGTCTTCCCATAAAATTCTATACGTACATTTTGTAAGTTCTTTGCGTTACAAAGGTTTTCAATAAACCGTTGTAAAGTATAAGGATGCTTTCACACGAGACAGAGTGTCCGGACAATGACGGCCGCCGTTCTCTGAGTCAGCCACAGCTGTGTCTCTGACGTCGGAGCCGCTGTTCTAACCGCACCCAGATCCACGATTTCTGAGGAGTTCCATTTATGCTTTTCCTGTCGTAGTGATGTTGGAACCCGAGGAGGCAACTGCCACAGTTGGTACTGTAAATTTCGTAATTAAAAAGAAAAAAACTTAGTAGGAAGATGTGGACGCATCCTATCTTGCGTGTACGCTTGAAAAAGGGAGTGTTCTTTCTCCCATCCATGCCACAAAACACTTCATTCCAGTAACGTTGTTTTGTTATTTTATTGGCGTACCCCTCACTCCGAATATCCCATAGCGCAGGTTTCTCACGCACTAGTTCCATAAACGCCTCTGTATCAGAGGACTCGCTAGCCATTTTCGGTTTACACGCACGCGCCCGCACACACACACACACACAGTTATATATTCACAGTGAAAGACCACGAACGAAACACAAATAATATTCTATAAGGTGATAGCAGTCCCCATGCTATAATACGGGTCCGAATCATGGGCACCAAGAATGAAAGATTATAGACAGGTGGAAACGTCTGAAATGAAATATCTTAGATCTGTGAAAGGTTGTATAAGATTAGATCACATAAAGAACGAAGATATCAGAGAGGAATTAAAAGTACAGCCAGTAACAGAGCTAGCGAAAAACTCTAAAAAAAGATGGAAAGAGAATGTTATGCGCATGTCTCCAGAAAGAATTCCAAGAAAAATCCTGAATTATGAGCCAACCGGAAGAAGAAACGTTGGCAGACCGAGACGGAGATGGTGAAGCCGAAACAGATAGATGATGATAATATTCACAGTTATAATACAGTTACATACACATTTAAAATACACACTCATAATATAATACACAGTTATAATATACATACACACAGTTATAACAGCTATTATAACACAGTTTTATAATAAAAAGCGATGATTCCAGTAAACAATGGTGAAGAGTCGCGAGAACCTTGTGTCCCATCTGAACGGTACAATGCAACTTTATGTTCCAGGAGTGGCCGAGCTACTCGTGACAAACACGGATAGATACGTCCACTCTAGTGCGCTTTTCGTACATTTGAGGCATGCGCAGTAGGACCTTCCTCTAGCGAAAGTAACGCGTGCACAAAGCGTGCCTCAAAATCAGTTGAAGGTCACCGTATTCAGTGACGCATTCAGTACGCACGTGCTTCCACCACCAGTGGATCTTCATTCAACCTTCCGTGCAACTTCATAGTCTTACAGAACGGTTTAGTTCTGTTTCGGGTTTACTGTGGCTGTGTTTATTGTTTACCATGTCGACAGAATAAACGTTGGCCTTTATTGAAGATTATAGGTCACATTGTGCCTTATGGGACATTACGGAAAAAAATTATACAAACAAAATGAAAAGAAATTATGCTTACGCTGTTCTGGTTACAAAGTATGATCTGACTGTGAAAGAACTCCGGGAAGCATTGATGAAATGCTTTAAATAAGTATTTAAATACTTAGCTTGGATACTTTAAATAAGTACATCAAATAAGTAAATGAATCACCAGTAGCCAAATACGTAAGCGTGAATGCTAATTTCACTTCAGCTGGTATTGCTTCTCTTGCGAGTATTTTTTTTCTGCGATCTTAGGCTTCACCATTTGTAAAAACATGTAAAAGTTCGTTCTAGACATTCTCGTAAAGTTCTTAAACAGAACGTTATCATCCAGGTATCTCATAATTCCAAAATTCCGCGTTCTTAAATAATCTTTTAACCATATCGAGCGTGATATTTGTCACGCCATTTTCTAACTCTTTTCAGCACTAAAAATGCAGCACTTATACCCGCTAACATAGCAGTATCAGTCACGTCCATTTTCACGTTTACACTGGAGAAACATTGACAACTGTGACACACAGGTGTGGACACTTTGTGGCATGCGTTCAGTACACTTGGTCTAAGGCATGCGCAACACTACTCCGTGTTGAAAGCAGAGTTTAAAATTGAAAGCGAAGTTTAAGTTGAAAGCGCACAAGTGTGGACACAGCAGATGGGACACAGTGTCTAGTCGCGCGCCACTCTGTCGCCACGTCTGAACGCTTCCATTCATTTATGTGAATATGCAGTGTCCGGACACTCGGCGTCCAGATGCTGAGTGTCTCATGTGAAACCAGCCTTAAGGTTGAAAAGAATATGAAAAGCGATCTATCTTGGATAACTGTCGTTCGAATTAAAGGTAATACGCTCGTGGCATTAGGAATCGTATTGATTCTAAATTTGTACTCTCAATAAAGAAGACATCTGGGAAAACCCCTGTGTTTATTGTCCCTTCGCGCTTTAAGGATGTTGTCCAAAGTGACTTACAGTTCGTGTTGAAGTATGTTATTTTTTACGTAAAATCTAGCAATAAAATCTAAAATAAAAACTGTTCGTTTTCTTGTGTAAAGTCGACGGTTCAAACCATATAGATATTAGAGTAGTGGAGTCTCGACAACTCCGTAAACGTAAACGGGCCTGGTCGAAAAAGATAAAGGTAGCTTAACAGATTCTGTCTACGTTTTCTAGAGTATGCGTAATTGTTTTATAAGGGTGCGAAAGTACGGACGTTATTCAACAAATCTTCAGCGATTGTCATTATTAAGAAAACTCTAACTTTTATTTTATTAATTTATAAATATTGTACTTTCATTTATTCCTTTTTATTACCTCCTGGATTACAATTCAATGAGAAAAAAGCAGCATACATTCAGCAGAGTTGAGATTTTTAAGAAGGGTTAAGGATGCACAAGAAGGGATCATATAAGAAATGAAGATATACGGGAAGAATTAAATATATATTGCGATAGAACACAGGATCATGATAAGCAATGAACTATGTCTTATGCATGGATGACGAACATTCTCGTGTTTAAATTTGTTTCTTGTCCAAATTCGTTTTTTTAGCTATAGTTTTTGTATTGTATTACCGATAAGAATTTAGAATAGGTCAAACTCTTAAAAATTGTATTCGTCATTTTTCTATGTACTGTGTTTGTGAAAGTGTGCGCGGGTGCGCGAGTTATTAACGTTTTTCTATTGTGTCCGTTATAATTATCCGATTTACATGAGACTTGAACAAGACATAAAATTTAATATTAGCTACAATTTCCCTATATTCTGTGATCTTCAAATAACTTAAATGTGAATTTTTGTTATACGAAATCTCCATTTAAAACTCACTCAGGCGTGTTAAGTAATAAAATCCCAGATAATTATCTGTGCAGGCTTTGCCAATTTCATGCAAAGTGTTGCATGAAGAACTATTAGTGCCGTGTGCATAGTTATCATGTGACCGATAATTGGCCAATTAGAACGCAGTAAAATCATTGAAAATTGTCTGTTGCCATGTGCGGATCAAGGGCAGTTCATCCTGAGCATTCGTCTAGTAAACGTGCGGTCTGCGTTCAAGAAGTTTCTCTTGCGTGAACACGTAAACTGTGCGAAAGGTGTACGAAAACTTGGAACTCTGTGTGAGTTATTCTACAGACCCAAGTAATTCAGTTCTAATAAATAATATTGTGATTTACGAGTATCCGTGTTAGTCAAGATATCCTCATAGGGAGATCTACCGACCGCGGTAGATCGGGTGACGCGAGGACACTTGAAGACGAGCCGGAAGGTGTAAGCCTATACATCGCTTTTCATTAAACACCCACGTTACACCTTGAGATACGTAAATAAGCTATAACAATATTAAAACATTTTAAAAACCTTTAACAATCATAATCAGTGTTATCGCAGCGAGGCAGTGTTGCAGTTCGTCGAGCAAGTTCAGTGTGTTTGTCATCAGGACACCATCCCACCAGAATCCACGAGGAAAGGACACGTGAGGTATACGCATCGCCTTCAGCCATCTCGCCGCATCAAATTGGAATATCTTCACTCAAGTAACAAATTCAGATCTGAACTTTATATAAACTGTTTTCAAACAATATTTCAAAATTCATAACATTTGTGTATGTTTAAAAATATATCGTATGAACTATTATTCAATACCTCCAATATAGACTTGTTGATTTATAAAACACACACCATAATCCTATGCGCAAGAAATAATTCAATTGTGTTGTCGCAATATATAATCTAAATGAGAAAATTCAAGAATACGGGGGAAATGGAAACAGCCCTTAAGTCGTATGGATGAAGATAGAATACCAGTAATTGTAAACAAGTAGATTCTAAAGAAGGGATGTAGGAAGACCAAGAAAGAAATGGATCTGATAATGTGAAGTCGTACCAGGCACACTGCCTAACCCCTGAAGTGTAGAAGAAGACTTTAACACACACAACTTGCTTAGAAGTAGCCTATGTTAAGTGATAACGGAATTTCTCTGAAATCTCTAACAGCCTCCAATAGTTACGCCACTGTCTCGTATACAGTTGTTCAAAGTTTAAAGTTCTCCAACGAACGAATTAATAGAAGATATTAAAAGATTCAGGTGTTACAAAATCTGACAGAAAAACGCCCAATATCGGACAGCTGACTAACTAATATCGGCTACAATGGTTGGAATATCTTAACCGAAGATGACTGCCGCATACCCAAACATCTTCTTTTTCCTCTTTTTCTTCACTACATGGCTTGGGCTATACCCCATTCCGACTTCACAGAGTCACCGACCACTTTTTTCAGGGTCTTCCATGATCTCTCGTTCTCACTGACCTATGTTCAAACACTTGTTTAGGAATACGCGTGTCTACCATGCGTTCCACATGGGACTTCCAATGCTGGCTGTATTCCCTTATTCTATCCAGAACCGACTGTAACTTCAGGTCTTTCCTTATGTTGTCGTATCCCCAAACACCTGCTGAACTGTTGTTGAATTATACGCCGAAAGGACGGAGAGGTGTGGGCAGCCTGAAATCGGAGTGGCCAGCCCTAGCCTATCTGTTTGGAACCGCAACAAACCATTTCTAGTTTAATCCTTGTTGAATAGTATGACCTATGTAGCATAGTGCTTCCTACCCCTCCCCCCAACACACGCGCGCGCGCGCGCTTATAGAGGTCGTACATTTATTGTGAATATTTTTCTGTATTTGGCGCTTAAGGACGTTGGGAAATAAATGTAGAAAAGAAACCCAAATAAAATTTTATAAAACAATGGCAATACCTACACTACTGTATGTTCTGAAACTTGGGTCATAAAGAAAAAAGATGAACAGGAAATACAAACAGCAGAAATGAAATTTCTGAGATCAGTTAAAAGGTGTAATGGACGAGGTCATATAAAAAAATGAAGAGATAAGAAGTGATTTAGATATTTTTGCAGTTAATGAAAGGGTTAAAGAATACTGAAGAAAATGTATTCAATACGTAAATAGAATGGAAGAAAGTAGAATACCGAAGATGGCGACAGATTACAACCCTGGAGGCACAAGAAAAGTTGGCAGATCTAAGAAAAGGTGGACTGTGGAATAGGAACAGGCGGCTAAGCCTAAAACCGTTAAGAAGTTGATGATGATGATGATGACGATGATGTGGCGCTTATATTAACAGATACGGACAAGGTACCAGGTGAAATCGCGTGAAAACACCACTCCGTAGGTCGACCGTCCTGCCCGTGACCGTAATGACCGTGCGAACCGACCGAGCATACTTCACCATCACAAAGGACAATCACAATGATGCATGCCTCTTATTTTGTCACCGGATGATCGTCAGCGTCCCCACATACAGCAGAATATTCACAATAAATGTATCATCTCCATAACCCTGTGTGTGAGGAGGGAGGGTAGGGTACGCTGTGCTACATAGGTCATACCGTACTTGAAATGAGATCAAAACAGGAAGAGAGAGAGAGAGAGAGAGAGAGAGAGAGAGAGAGAGAGAGAGAGAGAGAGAGAGAGAGAGAGAGAGAGAGAGAGCTGGCAGTTAGGCACAGATGGCGCCTCGCTACAGTAAATAACCTTTCTCATAAAAGAACAGGACGTGGCGCTGTTTTTGACAAATGATTATTTGTGTTCCAGATGACGTAAGTAAAATCCGTCATTTCTGCTCCGCTTGAGACCTCCTCCTTATCCAACGCTGCTCATATTAAGAACACAAATTTCCTGATAGTGAAACGCACACGCGCGCGCCCGTACAAAATAGCCCGCACATTTTTAAAATTAAATAAGTTGTTAACATTACCTTGTGTATCCAGATCCCCTTCCTTGCAACTTCTTTTTATTTATATTTTATACACAACGCGTTTCGAGACTTACATAGTCCCATCATCAGGTGATAAAATTTGTTCACTCCCATGGAGTACGCTAATTAATAAAAGTCACACACGTCTCGTTATTTAAACGACTCCCAACTCCCGTTATCTCGCGAGTGACTTTTATGGTGAGTCACTCGCCAGATCCGTAGCGATGCGCATCGTGAGATAACGCGGGTTGGGAGTCGCTTAAATAACGGGATTTGTGTGACTTTTATTAATTGACGTACTCCATGTCAGTGAACATATTTTATCACATGATCATGGGACTATACATCTCGAAACGCGTTGTGTATAAAATTTAAAAAAAAAGTTGCAAGGAAAGGAACCTGGATACACTAGGTAATGTTTACAATTGAATTGTACATGCAACTTGGAGACCACAACAACTATGTATATAAAATTAATTTACTAAGCTGAAGTCTCTGACTAATTACGGTGGTTACTTTTCATAAATATTATGTACGTAAATATTGCTTAATATAAATATTATTACTTAATGTTAATAGAATGTATAAATTACTTTACGTTAATTTATATTCAGCAAGAAAGTTTCCGACTGTGATGACAAAATCAGATTTGCTAAATGTCTTATTATCTGGAGTATGGTTTTGTATGCCAGTTAAACACGGACCATCGAAGAGAAACAAGAAAGGTACCTAAGGAGCTTCGAAATGTGGCGATTAAGGTGAAATGGACCGACAGAGTGAGAAATGATGACGTATTGACGAGAATAAGAGGGTGGTATTGACTGATGCAAGTAATAAGAAAGAGAAAAACAGCTTTGTTGGGACATATATTGTTGTAAAAACTGTCTGCTGCTAAACGTTGTAGAAGGAAAGGTACTTACTTACTTACTTACTAGCCAACGCCCACCCTTGGCTGTTGGGCCATTAAGCGACGCGCTGACCAGTAGAGACGTGGGAGCCTTGCCGTATCATCTTCGTCTTGGACTTGCGTGTCTGAGACCAAGGCTGGACATGTAATCAGGTGATCCGCATTCATGGAAGCATATCCACAGAGAACACACTCAGGAGACGACAACACGCCGATGCGGTGCAGGTGGGAGGCCAGGTAGTCATGACCGGTTGTAGTTCTAAAAAATGCAACACTAGTTGCTCGGGGTAGAGTTCTGTTGATGGGGCCGCCGTAACCAATGTTGCCCATCTTTTTCCCACACAGGCACTTAATTGTTTTTCTTTTAGCCATAGGCTTATTGAGCAGTTTATTCTTGCTTTCGCAGATGCATATGAGCTGGGGGCCTCCGGCTGAGGTAGTGCTGCGCCCATTTTGGCGAGGATGTCGGCTTTTTCATTTCACATGATGTTGACATGGCTGGGTACCCATTGCAGTTCAATCTGCCAGCCTAATTGTACAAGGTTCTGCAGTTCTCGCCTACACTCAATTGTCAGGGAACAGTTTGTGTCACCATTTGAGGTCACATTTTGAATCGCTGCAGTTGAGTCTATGAGGAAGACGGCTTTGTTAGGTGGTGAGATCTTGGCAAGCTCAATAGATGCTGCTTTTATGGCTGCTACCTCTCCGTCATAGTTGCTTAGGCGGCCTCCTACAGCGAGGTGGCCTTCAAATAGAGAGCTGTAGAAACCAGCCCCTGTTGCCCCTGTAGATGGTATGGAGGATCCGTCTGTGTAGATTCGTATCCACTGCTCAGCGGGAAAACGTTTTTGTACAGTGTGTAAGGCTGCTTGACGAAGCTCGGCTTCATTCGACTCTGTTTTTGTCTTATTATGGTCGACGAGTTTCAGGTTAGCATTTGGGAGTTGGCTAAAGAATTCACAATGACGTATAAATGGTGCTGCCTCATTTGGTTCAATGTCATATTTCCGTTGGAGTTCTTCATAGATCGCAATCGGGCATTTCTGAGTTTTCAGCCTTTCTGCCGCTGTTTTATAGGCCTAGTTATTCCACCGTTGTTGGTAGGCTCTTTTACATCTCTCCCAGGATATGAGGCACAGCTTTTCCCGTCTTACTTGGATAGGTTTGACTTGCAGTTGTGACTCCATGGCAAGTATAGGAGTTGATTTCGGCGCACCAGTTATCGTTCTAAGGGCCGCATTTTGGACCAAGTGCAGTTTCTGGCATGCTGCATTGGAGGCAGTAATAGTTGCTTCTGCGCCATATTCCAATAGCGGCCGAATGTAGCTCTTATACGCAGTTGTCAGAACATCTTGATTTGCTCCCCATGTAGTCGCAGTGAGTCGTTTAAGTAGCCGGCAGCGCCTAGACGCACTGTTCGCGGACTGTTCTATATGGTGCTTCCACGTCATTCTGGTGTCTATATTAACACCCAGGTATTTAGATATGTTCACTTCTTCGAGTTCCGATCCACAGTAGCGCAGATTGGCCGTAGGCCGCCTTGTTGATAGAGAGAAAAGCTGGTATGTCGTCTTGGTGGTATTTACCGTCATGGCATTTAGTTTGGCCCAGCTCTTCTAGTTTAACAAGTGCACTATTAATAGTTGCTTCAAGACCCATGATATGGCTGCTAGTTGCCCAGATGATAAGGTCATCGGCATACAGGAGCGCTTGTACTCCCTGCACACACCGAACAGCCACCAGAATGTCGTTGACCATAAGGTTAAATAGGCTGCAGCTGATAACGGCACCTTGGAGTAGCCCTTGGCGTTGAATTCGGTATTTTGAAAGGCATTTATTATAGCGGACACGAATTTGTCTTTGACTCAGGAAGGACGCTATCCAGTTAATAAGGTTACCTGCGACGCCACTCAAAGCAAGTTTGTGAAGTAACATGGGTCTCCAGAGAGTGTCGTACGCGTTTTTTAGGTCAACCATTACTGCCAGGGAGGGCATTTTCTTGTGGTACCCATCCTTAATACTTTGTGCAAAGTAGACGACTTGGTCCATGGTGCATCGGTGCGCTCGGAGGTGCAACCGTAGAAGGAAAGGTTGAAGGAAAGAGAGGAGGGGAAGAAGAAAGGTTGGAATGCTTGAAGAAACGGAAGGAGCTGTAGACAGGTGAAGAATGTTACACAGGATCGAGAAAAATGAAGAGTATCACGACGAAACCTGTTGCCATTTACCGGCGCACAATGGACCAGAAAAACATTTGTAACAAAAATTTCCTAGAGTGTTCTATAACCCAAATAGGCAGAGAGACAAATGCTAAACGCTCGAAACTCGTTTCGCTCGTTCAATAAAGTACTACGTACCAGTAAAGCGACATCAGAAACAACACAACAGTCAGTAGTTTTGTTATTCACTTTTGCCTTACATAATTGTCCAAATTAACAATGGTGAGTCTGTCAAGACAGACTTCCGCTGGTCTGTTGTGTCTCAATTCTCTCCACTCCCGCGCTGCGACTTCAAGTTCTCTGTAATTCCTCCCCGGCCCCCATACTTCTTTCCATCTATTTCTCATCTTCCGACATGTCTTACCCTCCAGGCCAATTTGTTTTTCCCATCGCTCCAACCAGTTTCCCCTTGTCGCTTATTCTCTTCAATACATCTTCATCTGTTATCGTCTCCCTACAGTTAATATTTTCCTTTCTTCGCCATAGCCAGATTTCGGAGTTCTTAAAATACTTCATCACTCCGTTTCTGATGGGGCCATCTCTCTACTGCGTAGAGTCTAATGCTGTATATAAAATATCAAGGAAATCTCTTTTTTAACGAAATATTAATTCCTCTGTTAGTCAGGAGCTTTCTTACTGTAAGAAATCTAAGTAGAGGATTTCTTGTCCTAAATAAGAATTAGTCATAACCCAACTAAATTAAGCTATCGGTATGGAGAACCATACATGACTTCCATGTTCTAAGATTTATATTTAAAATCGTTTACTTGAATTCGGTTCGATAATTTCTAAAAAATATCGCCCACACTCAAACTATTTTCACTATTTATAGATATTTTTGTTATTATGGGGTAGTCGTTTAATATAATGTTATTTTCGAGCCACTTTCTCTATAAAAATTAAGTGCTTTATTCTTATAATGAAACTGAACTACGCAGATAATCATCCCTCCTCCTCAACCGATCGTCACCATTAATGATATTTACACTTTCATAGAGTAATAGTTTTATCATATGTAATTTCTAAAGTAGCTTATCCTTCAAAATTAAATATTCGTACATTACTTGATTTAAGCACAGCAATTTTCAAAAAATCACACCCTCCCCCTTCAAATAACCACTCCATTTATAATCATCTCATTTACCATTTTACAATGGATTAATATGACTTTATTTTCGGGGCATTTATTTATTAAATTAAGTACTTTACTCTTGTTAAAACACAAAACAATGCAGGTAAACGACCACAATCTGGTTGTGGGAACTACTAACCGAACAATCTGGTTGCCTGGTAACAAAATTACTTTATTTTTAACAATTACCATTGTTTGAAAAGTTTAAATGAATTTTTAAGTACTTTACCCTTGTTAAAACGTAAAACGTTGCAGGTAAACTACCCCTCCCCTTAACCGATCTTCACCAAAGCAATAGGCCTTGAGTCCTCTACAATTCAGGACTGTATGCAAAAAATTATTTGATTCTGTTTGAATTTGCGGCAGTTATCGTTCGCCATAGAAAAAATTCTACACACAAACACTTTTCGAAAAATTACTTTTTTTCATGTTTTGAGGGTAGTACAATCAGAATCAGCCCTTACCTCGAACACGATTTATTTCGCGAACACCGTACTTCCATTTCCTTACGGAACATGGAAGTACAATTTCTTTATACACTGTAATTGCCCATTATTTTCGTGGCAGGAGAGTATAACCGACTGAACAATTACAATTACTACACGGAGTTAGCAGCACGAATCATTGTAAGGGTACACTGACAGAAGGGTGAGAGTGGGATCAGAACGTAATACACGGGAAAACGTCTGAGCCCGCTTTCTGTCACGCAGCTGAAAGTAGACTGACATTTGATTAAGTTAAACAACGCTTCATGGAAAGTACTGACGAGCAGTTTATCCGACAGTATAAGTATTACCAGGACTAAACTATGGAAAATTTTAAATAAATATCGGTATGGAGAACCATACATGACTTCCATGTTCTAAGATTTAAATTTAAAACCATTTACTTGAATTCGGTTCGACAACTGCTAATAAGTTAGGTGTGTTCCTTGTAAATCGAGTTTTATGTTTGACAAATTGAAACGAAATATTTCCATAGAAACTACTTCTTTGTTGCCGATAACGTAGTACACATATAAAAAATTACCCCCTCCCCCTTCAATTACCCTTTTCATTTATTGATATTTCATCTACCTTTCTACAGTGGATTATTATGACCTTCTTTTCAGAATACTTTATTTATCAAAATTATGTACTTTATTCTTGTCAAAACATAAAATGTTGCAGGTACACTACCTCTTCCCCTTAACCGATCTTCACCACAATCAATAGGCCTCAGTCGTCTACAACTCGGGCACACGTGCAAGAAATTATTTGATTCTGCTTGAATTTGCGGCAGTTTTCGTTCGCCGTACAAAACATTCTACTTCTACACACAGACACTTTTCGGAAAAAGACTTTTCTTCATGTTTTGAAGGTAGTACAATCAGAATCAGCCCTTATCTTTAACACGATTTTTTTCGCGATCACCATACTTCCATTTCCTTACGGAACATGGAAGTAAAAAAAGGATACATTTACATTTTAACTGTGATTAAACGCTTATCAACTGGCTCCAATATTAAAATCAAGGAGAATAACAGGATAAGAGAAAGAAGGATTTTAACAACGCAAAAGAGTTCAATCAAGAAAGTTGTGTTAGTGGTTGAAATCACAAGCAGAATGATCACTGTTGCACACCACTATATAAAATTATCCCGATTAACGCTTTCAAGCTTCACAGCTCATCGTCAGATCGGAATTAAACCAAAAACCTGAAAAAAACCCTTCACTCACATCTCACCCCACCCTACTCACACACAACAAGCTATAATAGAATGTCCCTTCCCCACCCTCAGCCCTGTCCAAATGTAACTGTCCAGATGGTGGGACAGGGCTGAGGGTGGGGAAGGGACATTCTATTATAGCTTGTTGTGTGTGAGTAGGGTGGGGTGAGATGTGAGTGAAGGGTTTTTTCAGGTGTTTGGTTTAATTCCGATCTGACGATGAGCTGTGAAGCTTGAAAGCGCTAATCGGGATAACTTTATATAGTGGTGTGCAACAGTGATCATTATGCTTGCAAAAGAGTTCGTCAAGGGCCTCCAGTGCTACCAGTACTCCTTAATCTTTACTTGGAGATTCCATTCAATCAGAATATGGATGGAAGATGGGTGCTGATTGTGGATTTAAATTAAATGACTTTAAACTGTCAATTCTTTTATATGCAGATGACCAGATTCTACTGTCGGAATCACAAAATGCTCTACAAAAAGCGTTTTACGCTTTAGACAAAATAATTAATGGCTCTAATTTAAGTACATCTAAAATTGCCAGACTGTTTTCGTCTACTGTCACTTTCTTCTACCGCTAGGCGCTTCTCGGCTGACATTTAGCAACGCTGGAACAAGCTCCGGTTTCTGACTCCGTCCTCGCTTGAAGTACTGATACACAATAAATACAATTTCCCGAGCTTGTCAGTGTAACACTTGGCGCGTTTTCTCTTTGTCAGCCATATCTAGCAATAAACTAATTAATGAAATTCACAACACTAAAACACTACAGCAAAATCGTTAAAAAAATCGTCAACAAATATCGCTAACGCGACACGAAGCGCACTCACAAAGCAGGAACGAATGACTGACGCCTATTGGCTCACATGATCACGTGATATCGTGTTGTTGGCGCGCAGCCTTCGTGCTCTAGAGTCTAGTACGGCTCTCCTAATCCCTCAGGTGCCATGCGACTTGAAATGTCGTATAAGTAGGCAGCCAGATGATAACATTGTCGAAAAAGCTTGGCAGTATACAGTAAGAGTTGAAAGTGATTTAGGATGCTTAAAATCACGATGGACACAACAAACCTGTGAGACCGGAACACGTATAATCTATGAACTAGATGACGATGGCTTATCCCACCAAGACGAGGAGTGTAGAACCGAATATATTTACTCCCGGAATCTGACAAAACGAATAGAATGATCTGCGGGCGTCGAGACTGCCCGACACGCACTAACTAACTGTAGTCTAACGGCGTGTACGTTAACGTACGGGTGGGGGAGAGTGAGAGAAGAATGAGGGAGTGAGACGGGGAGGGGTAGACGTCTCTGAGGTACATACATGTAGAGTTTTAGAGGTAACAAGAGGTAAACAAACAGTCGTTGAGGCGATCAATGAGTCGCAGCGAAACAAACAATGATCTAATGTTAAAAAAAAAGAAGAAGAAGAAGAAGAAGAAGAAGAAGAAGAAGAAGAAGAAGAAGAAGAAGAAGAAGAAGAAGGAAAAGTAGGAGGAGGAGGAGTAGGAGGAGGAAGACGAGGAAGAAGAAGAAAAATAAGAGGAGGAGGAGGAAGACGAGGAAGAAGAAAAGGAGGAAGAGGTGGAGGCGTAGACGTCTCGGAGATACACACATATAGATTTTTAGAGGTAACAAGAAGAAGAAGAAGAAGAGAAGGAGGAAGAAGAAGAAGAAGTAGAAGTAGAAGAGGACGAGGAGGTGGAAGAAGGAGGAGGAGGAGGAGGAGGAGGAGGAGGAGGAGGAGGAGGAGGAGGAGGAGGAGGAGGAGGAGGAGGAGGAGCAGCAGCAGCAGCAGCAGCAGAAGAAGAAGAAGAAGAAGAAGAAGAAGAAGACGATGATGATGAAGTTGAAGATGATGGCTGAAAAAAGTGTTTTATATCAAATATTTAATAAATTAACTTAGTATTTCAATAGTAAGTACCGATTTATATTGCATTAATACTACATGGCAGTAATACTAATTTATTATTAACATTATTGTTTCTATTACTATTTATCAGTATTACTGAAATTATTGTTATTGTTTATTTATTATTATTATCAACACTATTATTATAAACCAGTGGCATTAAGTGCTCCTGAGGCGTCCGCTACCGCCACTGACGGTCAATACGGGTATTGTACTGTGGGGCGACCGTACGTAGTTGTACACGTTTGCCACCAGGCGCGCCACCGCGCGGAACACAGATATTCTATTATCTGCAACAAATAACGCGGCTGGTGTTTCCGGCGGCCGGAAAATGGACAGCTCTCTGTATGGAACGAAAAAACGAGGGGGGGGGACACATTTACGCGTTTCTTCAGGCCCAAAGTGTTTCCCTGTGTGACAATATTTCTTCCTTTCCGCCGATAATTACCGCAATAGAAAAGATTTATTACGCGGCGAAATCTCAACACGGCGAGCTCGCTTGCTTGCGACGACGAAATTGTATTGTTGAAAATAAACGAGAATATGAAACATTGGTTCTGGCTTATCGCGAATGGCGAATGTGTGTGTGCGTGTGTGTGTCAGTGTTATTTTTTTCTCCTGCAAAAATACATTTTTCGGACAGCGAGAGCCGCAAATTATGCGGCGACAAAAAAGGAAAGAGTAGCAATTATTTACATAATTTGTATGATTATACGTACAGTAATCGACCGACCCGAGCAAATTAAATCACGCACATGGAAAATAAAACTACCATTATAATGTACATTTTTCTGTAACACCATTGCGAACGACTACAGTCTTTCTCATACTCTAGTGTTTTCTCTCCCGGTCTATACTTTATTTCAGATTTACATATCAGAATATAGTAAATTATCGTTGCACAAAAAAACGTACGGCTTATCGCATTTGTGCATGCAAAACGTACTGAGTTCATTACAAGTATATTTAATATTTTTTTCTCTTACTCTCTTATTCTTTTACTCTCTCCCTCTCTTACGAGGGTTAGTGGTAAAACTACCAAGTCCAAGTTTAAATTATGTTTCCAGATATTTCAAAAACGACATTTTTATGCATTTATCTTTTTCTTTTTACTTTTTATCAGGTATGTATCAATAATAAAAATTAACCTTGATAATCAGTTTTATGATTTATCATTGCACTTGAAAACCTTTAATTTCAGTTTTCCTTAAATTCACATGAGTGGACTTCAGTAGTTTCACCACTAGCATCTTTCATTTCATTGATCTACTTGAAGGTTAAGCCAGCTACGCACTAACCATCCCCGCTGAACCTCATGACGGTCAGCAAGTCAAAAACGACAGTGCGTAGCTTTGACATCCATCCGCACGTCGTGTATTTTTTGAAGGACGTGCACGACGAAAAATGAGTCCAGCAAGACCATCAGATCAAGCCGCACGACGTGCGGATGGATCGTGTGTAGTGTTGACCGGATGTAAAGGAATCGTGCATCGTGCATGTCTGATCATGCGTACGATTGCTGTCTATCAAATCATCAAGTACAACGTTTCGAGCAAGTACAGTACATGTTTTTAGAGTACATTCTTTTAATAAATCTTTGCTGTTTAATTTTACGTTACATTCATTCTTTTGTTTATATTTAATACGTAATGATTCAGATAAAATTCCAGTTTAATATTTAGTTTAGTTTATTCTTCGTTTACATAATACATTCACATATCATTAGCAGTTATTATTTTAAATATTGTTATTATTAATTTGTTTTAATTACAATTCATAATGGACCGTGAAATAACCTTCAAAATTTATCGAAAAATATAAATTAAATAGACGTCTGTGGGACGTATCCTCGGCAGATTACACGAATAAAAATAAAAGAATGACAACAAGAACTAAAGAACGTCTGGCACGCTGTACGAGTTACATGACAGTGTGGTGCGCACATCCATCACCGACGTTGGGCATGCTGGACAGCGGCGATGGATAGTGCATAGCCTTCTTTACAAGGTAAAAAGTGGGTTAGGTCCATATATTGTGAAATTTCAATTATAGATACTTTGGCGTTGATAAAAATAGTTTATTAATGCTGCAATGTTATCAATAAGAAAGGGCACTTTGTGGTATATGAAGCATTTTTTAATTAAGTTGGATTATGAATAATTCTTATTTAGGACAAGAAATTGTTACTTATATTTCAGTAAGAAAGAGTCACCTGTCAGAGATATTTCAATATAGAAAAACGCTATACAGCCGAAAAGGAGAGGTAAGGCCCAGTGCAACACGAAATGTGTGCAGTAACGCTTATTCCTTTTACGATATGGGTGACAATTTTCATGTTGACTAATCTGCTGCATAAAAACAAAACAACTGTTCAAAACTTAAAAATTAATTAACCGATTTTATGTTGGGAAAGGAAATAGCGAGTGACTGAGAGTGCGACACAGGTGGTGTGTGTGTGTGTGTGTGTGTGTGTGAGAGAGAGAGAGAGGGAGGGAGGGAGGGAGGGAGGGGGAGAGGGGGGGAGAGAGAGAGAGAGAGAGAGAGAGAGAGAGAGAGAGAGAGAGAGAGAGAGAGAGAGAGAGAGAGAGAGAGAGAGAGAGAGAGGCAGACAGACAGAGACAGAGAGATAGACAGAATGGACAATTCTAGGTGATCATTTAAAATACTAGCTCTGACTCTACATTCTGAAAGAAAAAATATGGGATGACCTCAGAGACCATGAGACTAGACCAGTGGTTCCCAAACTTTTCAGTCCGCGGACATCCACAAAAAAATAAAAAATATCACGGACCCCGTCT
Source organism: Magicicada septendecula (assembly GCA_034769895.1). NCBI lineage: Eukaryota > Metazoa > Arthropoda > Insecta > Hemiptera > Cicadidae > Magicicada > Magicicada septendecula. Next base: position 30,007,999 of record CM068375.1, read on the forward strand.
GAGTTATGAAATAAAACAAACAGCAAATATGATACACTCTTATATCATAATTAAAATGTATTCAAATCAAAAATCTCTTAACTTGCAAAATTATAATATTAATTATATCAAACATAGTTTAATGTGAACAACGGCTGCAATATTAGGTTTAATGTCTGATAATTTCAACATTAAGTCACTCTCGACATCAAGTTTATTTCTTAACTTTGCCAACCTCGGCTCTATCTTTCCAGCCACACGTGTCGAAACCCAGCTACTTAGGCGTAAAACCAGCTACACGAAAAAATCTATTACTTACATACAGTGCTTATAAGCAAGATACAGTGCTTATACGTAGACTAAAACAGGGCGATCAGTTCTGCGTTAATGTGGCGCTTTAGTCAGTTTGGCTGACAAACTGATCTGCTACATGACTATTACTAAACCCATTAGTTTGAAATTACTTTCACAATTACATTAGTATGAACAAAAACAAAGTACTAGAATCTACTAATTGTAGATATTCTAGTAATTCTACTAATTGTTTTAATACTCTAAAATTTAGATTTTAGAGCATAAAAAATCCGAGAAAATTACGGTATATTCTATTTTTTATTAAAAGTGTCCGCGGACACCACTTTGGGAACCACTGGACTAGACAGTTAAAGGGACGAGCGGACACTGGCATAAGAAGACATCAAGAACGGAGCAGAGAGTAGACCATGGTGGGGTGCGGTAAAACGGTAAATTCTGTAATTCACTCGAAAAAAATTTGTTAACGTCGAACGACTGAATTAAGCTAAATTAAAGTGATTACTGATTCGTTGCAACGCGTAAACAAGAAATACAGTTATAACTGTTTCAAATTTCTGACTCACTGTTGCTGGGATATTAGGCCGTGGTCCGACTTGACAGCACCAATTTACTACGTTGTAACGTGTGTGAGCGCGCGCGCGTTTGTGGACAGAAATATGCCATAAATGCTGCATCGAACAGAATGAGGGCCACATCGAACAGCTATTTTGAATGCGCATAAACAAGGAGAATTCAGCTTTATGATACATACATATCTATATATATTCAAACACTTTTTGCTACAGTCTGTTTCTTGATCTTTATAATATATATTTTATAATGATTTTACCTCAAGATGTTTTCTTCTTATTTGGAACATGTTTCGGGAAGCCTTGTGTTCCCATCTTCAGCCTTCCTGATTTTGAGCCTTGTGAGGTATTTGTGTGTTGGCTGGTTGTTCCTATGGTTTCCTGTTGGTCGCTGGTGCTTTAAATTGGTATTATTGTGTGTGATTGTGGTGTATATATTAGTATTTTGTGTATTTTCTATGTTGAGTGCTTTGAAAATTTTGTCATGTTTTGTATTGATTTGTATTTGTTCAGGTATTAGTTTGTTTTGTGGTTTACGTTTGTATAACTTATTTGTGAATTTTCCCAAATGTTCATTATGGTCCCTGTGTGTGGTATGTGTTATATTAGTGTCATATTGGTTATGTCTGGGAATTCAATAAACACTGGACATGAATCCTTACATCCTTACATTCTCTGTTTAGTGTTCACTCATCTCTTTCGCAATGGCTTACGAAGTCGAAACAGCTGTCAGAGTTAAATAAAAACTGTGAAACGTACCAAGTGTTTATATATATTTTTAAAAACTTTTATTACAAATAAAACTTTACAAAAACAATAGGGAAAATATCGGTAAAATTAAAACCGTTTCATTCATGGAGGAGCCTACTGCAAGTGTTACTAAGACCGCTCACGTGAATAATACGCAGTAATTAATTACAAAGAAAAGCTCGATAATCATTCATTGTTTAACTTAAAAAAATTGTTGTAAGTACCCACCGGGGAAAAACGATTCTGTTATGTACTCTAATATAATTACAAGTCTACTTCTATTAATTTCATACACTGTTTTGTTGTCAAGTCTTAAACAGGAAAACAGAACTTTCCGAGAAATCTGCTCCCGTTTGATGAGGACTGGAATCTACACGCGTACAATTCATTGAATTCTCTTTAATTTCAGGCGGAAAAATTAAGGCAATAATTCTATTTCGATTAAGGAAAATAAAACTTTTCGTTTTACACTAATCAGAATGCGTCAGGCGATACAAAGGGAAAATTATTTTAAAAATTGTTTCATATAAATACGTACAGGTATCCTATAAGTATTTACATTATTCAAAGAGACAATAAGTTGAGATGGGTTTCACAAAAAACTTTGATGTTTTCAGAACTAATTTCTTCTTTACAACATGCAATAATCTCCAGTAATAAAAAAGTTCCTCTCTGATCGACTTTTTTCTCTCAACGCTGAAAAAACCTGAGACGACAGTATCAAAATATTTTTGTCATTTCATTATTCATATTCAGTTTTTCAGTCAATACATTAATGCAATTTAATGCCACCGTAGTCTCAAAGATACACAGACCTGCAACGGCACACAAGAAATAATTTCATTTAAATAGGCTATATGGCATCCGAGTACTGGAGAGCTGAGTTTTTAAACGGACTAAAACTCCTGTTTGTTCTCCATATAGCAATTTTTGTTTGTCTTTATACTTATATTTGTAATTGTTAATTTTTTTAAGTAACCCAAAGAATGTAAAGTAACATTATTTATAACGCATGACAGTACTTTATGATTATTTTGGAGTTGCAGATAATGATGATGATGATGAGGAGGAGGAGGAGGAGGAGCGTCCAACTTGTACATAAATACAAATGAATAATAATGAAGCTCCAGTTGCATATGAAATACGCAGTACTCACCCATAATAAATTGATATCACGACAAGTGTGTCTTAATCTATTGAATGCGTCTGTTACATCTGCATTATAATATGGAGATGCCTTTTCTTGATCGATTATAGTTTTTATTGAAATAATATATAAAAAAGTTATTAAATAAAATAAAAGTATTAATAGGGTACTTGAATAAGCTATACTATTGTAAATTATTCTATTTAGTAGATTAATCCTTTTAATTGGAAGTTAAATATACTGAGATAGTAATAGAATATTTATCTACCTCATCAATAAATTGGGAGGAGGAGGAGGAGGAGGAGGAGGAGGAGGAGGAGGAGCAGCAGCAGCAGCAGGAGCAGGAGCAGGAGGAGAGAGAGAAGAAGGAGAAGAAGAAGAAGAAGAAGAAGAAGAAGAAGAAGAAGAAGAAGAAGAAGAAGAAGGAGGAGGAGGCGGAGGAGGAGGAGGAGGAGGAGGAGGAGGAGGAGGAGGAAGTTCTAATTAACGATTTCTTTGTGTTTAATTCTTCTGTTTCTACTGTTAAAACTCAACCACCCGCGCAACAATCGTAACAATATCTTATGAATACGGTATTCTAAATACTATACAAATATAGGCCTACACTGCCAAAAGAGGACGTAGATATATTCGATATTACGAGCGCGCGATGGCAGAGTGTACTACGTTAATATTGCTGAATATAATTACTTGAGGGACAAGGAAGTCTCGCTAAACAAATATTGAGACATAAGTAGAGCGTGTTTCCCGTTTTAAAAAATCTAAATGAGCCGTGAGCCGGTACGAGATCACTTGAAGCAGTCGGTGTATGCAGTGGCACGTCTGTCGGGTGGCGGGGATGACGAGGTCGGAATACGGAACACAGCGCTGCTGCCTCAGGTCTTATGGGACAGTAAAACTGTTGCATTTAAATCAGCCGTCAACTGTGAATACTACAATACACAACAGCATCAGCAGCTGCAGCATAACGTGTACTAAACATTTTGGAAACAAACATGAACTAAACGCGCTTAACAAACAACAACTGTGATTTGGGGATTACACTGTCCGACAACGGTAGACGAGACGGTTATTCACAGTAATAATAATAGTATAAATTTATTTCACTAACAATTTTGTACGTCTACATTTTAACGGCCGGAATTTATCGACGAATAATGGAGTTCAGTTATGGGTATTGTGTTTGTTATACAATAATATGGCAGGCAGCGAGCAGGAGCAGAAAGAAAATTAAATTGTACGGTATGAAGTTAATGAGAAAATTAAGCGAAAGTGAGCGACCGAAAACAAAATATGATAGTGTGAAAAACACGAAACCCAAGTAAAACCGATAGCAAGTTGTTACAAAAGGTAACAATAATAGCCTAGTAGAAGGTTATTCAAAAATTAACTTCCGATTGGCAGGTAAGAGAAAAATAAATCATGGAAAAACGTTTTGTTCTGCACAAGTACAAACACCACACACACACACACACACACACACACACGCATATCATATTGTTACGGAACACATGTATATCATATTATTATCGAACATAATACGGAACATTCTGGTGTCGTTCTACAACCTTCTCAACTAGCCCAGCCGGCGTGTGTTTCTGCCAAGGCCGCGTTCAAGTATCCTCTAGAATTTTCGAGTGCTTGTTACGGAAGCATATTATGTGTCTGCCCTGGAGACTATAAATAGCCAACACCTTCCGCTTGGGAGTACGTTTACTTCCGGCGATTACTCTGTGCGTTCAAGTGGTTATTAGTGAAAAGTGATTATTGTGCGGGACTCTATTAGCTGACAATATTATTGCGTGTGGACAAATTTAATTGAATTATTATTCCACGTGTATAATCTTGTTGAATAACTTGTGATTTCAAACTGTTAAATGTGATCAATTTAAACTGACGATCAGTGACTTAATTGGTCACTTATAATTGGAATTATACATATTTATTTGTAATAGCCTGTTAAAAAGGCTTCACTATTACATATCTTAATTATTCAAATTATTATCCGATATGTAAGGCCTTCACAGTACTGTGACAACTGGAGCTGCAGTACATTAGACGTCAACCAGCAGTGAATCTCGGGTAACAGAACTCTCTTAGAGTGCTTACCTTGCGAATGTATTTTTCATATTCCTTCTTTTCCGCAGTACCTAATATTATATAATATAATATTATATTTTTCTAATTATTCGATTTATTATCCGGCTTGTAAGGCCGTGGCCAACTATGCTGATCGATGTTATAACAGACGTTTCGACCTCACCTCTGGATGCCATCTTCAGTGAACGGTTTCTAAAATGACAGTACAGTGCCAAACGCCTTTACTGACGCACATCTAGTCAGTTGTTTCAGAAACTGTGAAGATGGCATCTTCTACATGTGATGCTGAAACATCTGATTATAACATCGATCAACACGAGAATTATAGTTGGCCACGGCCTTACAAGCCGGATAATTTGAATAATTATGACCCCGGCTGTGGAAACTTAAGAAACAGTTTACATATCTTGTTTAATTTTTATTTACTTTGTTCATGAATTAGTGAGTTGTATTTTTCATAACTGTATCCGATAGTAGTTTTATATACACAAGGTATCTATTTACGAAAGGGGAATTTATAAAGCACTGTTCAGTGAATACAAATCCACGTTCCGATACTTTCTGTATTCCAGCGTACTGAGAGAGCCGCACTGACCTTATTACTTGGCAAACCGTTTGCCGCCGGATCGAGATGGAGAAATTATGAGACGGGGAAATTGGAAATGAATAATGCGCGGCAATATTATATTCTATATACGAACAGATAAGAGAAGCATTTATTGGTGGCCAATAGAGGAGCGCGAGCGCGGTGCTGGAGCCGCGCCAAAGCTGCTGCTGCACAAAACATAACATTCAATCAAACCTTCTTCATTCATAAGTCAGCTCTTCAATTATTGATAAAGTGATATATATATATATATATATATATATATATAAAGCAAACGCTGGTTATACTGTCGTCAATCGTCAATTGAATACAAACTGTGCAACTGGTGGCGCGACGTACGCAGACCGTTTTGACGCTTTGACCAGCAAAATTATAATTATTTGCTAATTAATTAACTAATTACCAGCTCTTCGAGTTGCAGAAGTCATTAACTGTTTGAAGTAAATAGATTTATTATTATTTATAAAATAAAATAAATGAATTTTAATATTATAAAATTGTGAATAAAGTTTTCCATATTTTATCGACGGTCCCCCGGATCGTCGTGTGGCACAGTGGAGACAAAATACAGACACCACTGAAGTCACTAATTACCAGCTTTAATTAGTCACAAATAACACTGTGAAATCAACAAGGTACACTCGTACAATAATTCAAATTAAATTTGTCCACACCCAATAACAATGTCGGCTATTAAGGGTTCCGCACTAATTATAACACAGTAATCACTTTCCACAGGCACTTAATCCGCACTGAATGAATCGCTAACTTTCTAAGCCGGCCGCTGTTGCTTATACAGGTCCCGCAGAGGTTCCAGAATCATTTTCCGTACCCTGGCGGCGTGCCAGCATAATTACAAGTGCTCTCGAACAGTGCGAAAGGTGCCTGAGTGCGGCCTTGACTGAGACGCTGCCCTGCTTGGCTAGCCGAGAATCGGGTAACTGTCGTGGCAATATGAAGGAAAAACTTGCATAGCACCGGTAACAGAGAAAATAACCACACAACATGTCTTATATAGTTTATATTTTTTCGTTCTTAAATTTTACTTAATTTTCATTTGTTCCTGTACACACCTACCAACGATGAGATTACAAACAACAGTCTAAGTATGAAAGTTAATTACTCTACACGTACAACGAATCTCTTACACTGTTGTAAGGACTGCAGTAGTCTTGTACGTGTCACACATAGACTCTTATAATTGTTTGGCCCTTTTCTGCTCCTGATGATCCTAAAACTGAATAAATTTTCAAAGCAAACATTACATTCGGTTTTGGGTTAAAATTGACTTTAATCCATAGAAACGAATCCATACCATTGATGTTTATCATTTTTTTAGACCTTGCTGTCAAAAAACTGACATTTCCAGACCTGAACACTATATTTAGATTTTTATTAAAATTCTCCTTAATTTGATATCCCGCACGGATTAAAAAGAAATTCAGAGTGACGATATTTCTGGGGCCATGGTGTCCAAAAATTTTGAAATTTCAAAAAGTGAACGCTATATTAAGATTTTAGTTAAAACCTTCTTTAATCTGATACGCCACAAGATTTTTTTTATTTTTCAAAATTCTGACCCCCCCCTTTCTTTAAGTGAGAATTTCCTCAATGCTGAGGATTTCTTCAACCACGTCAAACCTTTTAGTTCTATCACTTCCGCAGCCGTATTTTCCACTTCCATTATCTGCCAGATTTATTCATTGCTGACTCTGTACCATCCTGTTTGCGCTATCTACCCGCCGCTCGTCACCGGTAATCCATCTAATTATGTCGAAAGCAACCTCTTCTGATGGTATTCGTGCATCGTCCATGTTTCTACCCTGTATAGCTTCATACTCCCAACACTCGACTTGTAGATCATCGCTTTGCTTCTATTTATTATATATTCCTACTCCATAAAATCAAATTTAACATTCCTATTGGCCTTCACAAGTTCTCTTCCTTATATCCACATTACATGATTCAACCAGTTCTGTTATTGACCCTAAGTAACGAAAGCTTTCCACCTCCTTAAGCAAATTTCCATCAATATATAAATTACTTTCGAATACTGTACGTATTCATAAAAAACGAATAACACCATTTGTTCTAAGTACAGACACGATTTTTTGTTTGTTTGATAAAGTACACTGTTACACCATGCACTTAAAGACATAACGCGCTTGTTTATGAGAAAATTTTACAGATTTACGCGTACACACAAAGCTGGCGTTATTTTGCACCCTTTTCCACATAACCAATCCTATCACAAAACTTAAAAGCCCAACCAATCGAATGCAGAACGGGGGTAACTTTTACAATAAGCTCATTAGAATACATCTACATCTACATGTCTACTTATAAATACATACATGTCATCTACAATTTAAATTACTCATAATGTAATGGTATTTGTAATTAATGTAATAATGTATTAATTAAGTTCTGTGATATTATAATTTTCTCGTTGTCTTTAATGAAAACATCTGATGATGTAAAACAAACTATCTTAACTCTTTCACATATACAAGGATAAAGGATACACACAAACGCACCCACACACTCACATACACAAACAAGTTCACTCAAATAATTGTTCTGTCGTGTTTGACATTTATTTTGTATTCATACACAAGCCCTGATTATGACAATAACCATTGTCGAAACGTCGACACAAATAAGTTAAAGTTTGTGTTATATTTTTTGACCGATCCTCACAAACCCCTCACCAGAAAAATTCTTTGATTGACGGTCACTACGAATTTAAGGATTTCATTCTTATAATTGTTATTTTTGTCAAAACATTTACAAATATTAGGCCGCCTATATACTAACAGCTACTATAAGTTTCCAAACCTTTTAATAAATTCAATATGGCCTAAAATCTACTTTCAAACAAAATAATTTTAAAATATTTTATAAATTGATTCAACTAAATAGTTATGTACTGTTGAAATTACAGTAGTAGGTACACATATCTGTCATTCTCCTGTATATACACATGCATTTATTTATATACAACTAGCTGTTACCCGCGGCTTCGCACGCGAATATTTGACTTTTAATAAGTATTTTAATATAATTTTTATTGTCTATGTCTATATGGCGTTCTGACAGCTCGTATAACAATTTTGTACTCATTAGTCAAATTCCCTCCAAAGATGTTTTCAACACTTGTACTATTTTAACTTGTACTAAATTATTATGTTAGTGCAACAGCCTTTGGGGATTTAAAAGTACCCGTTTATAAAGCCTTTGGAGATATTTATAAAGTATCTCTAAAACCAAAAAAGGCTAAATTCTTGATTTTAAATGTTGCAGTGTTAGAAGCATTGTATAACACTTGAAACGTTATGTTTTCGCCAACAATAGCTTTTATTTATTTCAGCAGTAAACTAAAAATCAAAAACCGTTGTCACCTAACCGCACAAATGAAAACAACACGTATTTCCGCTTTGCAATAAGTAATAGGACAATTTAAAATTAGTACACTTCTTCTTTTCCACATCGTAATATATCGATACAATCGCATATTATATAAAACATCGACAACGTACTGCAGGAATGGATAAATGTACAGTTCCCATGCCGCTAAATACCTTTTGTTTATTTACTTGTTACTATGGCAATTAATTCTGGTCTCCATGGTGTTGTTGACATCTTTAGTAGTAGTATTTATATTTTATAACTTATTCATTGCATCATCATAAATACGTATGATCATCATACGTTGCATCATTATAAATTTTATAATTGTTTAAGAACATTACAAAATATATAGACGTATCTGTACACAAAATTACAAAATATATCGATACAATCGCATACTAAAAACATTAAAAGCTGTGGGAACGGATAAATGTACAGTTCCGATGCCGCTAAATATCTTTTGTATCTATTTGTTACTATGGTAATTAATTCTGGTCTCCATGGTGTTGTTGACATCTTTAAACTCGTCAACGAAAAGGCATAATTAAAAGGACTTTAATCGTGCGGACGGGGCAAAATATCAAATTCCCAAGTTAGACAGTATTTTTCGCCTTGTGTCAAAGGTTACCAATGCAAAATCTGGTGGCAATCGGTGTAACGGTGTGGATTTGTATTCAGTACACATAAATCCTCAAACTTTGAGTTATGTGTGTGTGTGTGTGTGTGTGTGTGTGTGTGTGTGTGTGTGTGTGTGTGTGTGTGTGTGTGTGTGTGTGTGTGTGTGTGTGTGTGTGTGTGTGTGTGTGTTCGCGTGTGCGAGTTCTATAGCAGATATCCTACGAAAGTTGCATAACACATTCTAACATGATATTTGGACGATTGTGGACAATTATTACCGAGTACCCGTATTAATGAACACAGCACACGTAGTATGTATGGTTGGATACGATTTACATTAGTCGCGGGGGGGGGGCGACAAACACTTCACCAACAAAGTAAACACGTGACGCGTAGCTCAAACAACAACGAGGGTCACACTTTTACCTGCCGCGCCGTGCGCCGCTTCATCCACTTACTTGTCAGGATCAACCCTTACCAACAATATCAAATTTCAAAAGTTGTTGTCCCAATCCACTCCACTCTGCGCTGTTGTTTCGCCCCCCCCCCCCCCCCGGTCTGACCGCTAAGCCGCGCCCAAAACTGTCAACTGTTCTTCTCTTCACGTGTTCATAATTCAGTGTAAAGTAACGTAACCCCGAATGTTTGTCTCTCTCGAATAACGAAAATTCAGAAACAAAATTCACACATTATTGTGTACGTTTGGACGGAACAAAGTGTGCGTGTGTGTTTCAATCCAAAGTGAGCATCGATTTACCCCGATTGTGATTAAAAAATCTGCGACGATTTTTTTGTACACGTCTCTTTCTGTGACTGGCGTTTAATTATTATTCTGTGTCTTTCTGCAGAGTACAAACTACATTGGGACTCCCGTTAAAACTCTTCATGGGGCGCGTGACAACCGCGTATCAAACGCAGACGACCACGTACGACGGGCACGTACAGTCTTACTGTACAGAGTTACTGAAAAAGAATTAACCGATTTCATAACGCAATATTTTTTTGAGGAAAAGTAATTCAAAATTCCAACCAAATCACAAATACGTATTCTACTCATAATCAGTGGTTGATTTCTAAAATTATAGGTGCCGGAACGCATCATTTAAAAAGTTGTACAGACACAAATATACTTGTATTTTATATTAGAGTATAAGTTTACATCAGATTATAACAAAGGAGATCTACATTTTTAAAGCCTTATGAAATATGTAACATATGTATAAACTTGTATATAAAAAGGTAATAAAGTTTACTGATATTTCTAAAGAGCTTCATCGTCAGGTTAACTGCACGACAATCGAATGCATGCCACTCATGATGGCGTCATTACGGCCTCAATCAAACTCTAAGTGATGGTTTCAGTGGTCCGGACATTTTAAAGAAGTTTCCGTAGTTTCATCATTGAGTCGTTATATTGATTCTTTCTTGATCTTTTCTTACTCTTTCTGTCCAATGCTGTATGATAGCCAGAAATCAGCCCTCTCATATTCACTTGAAGACATTGCTATTAATGCAATAGCATATCTCAAGATAGAAAGACTCTTCGGGAAAATTATGGATGCACATATTCTCTGAAGCTCGCAATCAGTTGTCTTTCATGTAGTTTTAATTTTAAAGGAAGTTTTTTATTTCATTTTATTTTTTTATTTATCTCCATATCTTATTGGGGCATTTTTTGAACGATAGCAGTTAAGATAAAGATTAGTGTTGGTGTTTAATTTTGACAAATGTTTAGTTTTGTAGTGGGGCAGATGAGGAGCACAATTTAAAAATTAGTAGTAAATTTTTGTATATTCTTCCGGTAATTTATTTTTGGATCCAAGAGGTTCCGGAACACCGTTCCGGCGCGTTCCCCCTGAAATCAAGCCCTGCTCATAATCAAGTTTTCTTTCCTGTCTTACAAGTGTTCAATGTGGCCACCACTTGAACCACGGACAATATCAAGGTGATATGAGAATTCTTCCCCGACGCGTAACGACATACCACGATCCACTGAGTAGATACTCGATGTATAAGGTCATCGAGGTGGGTAACTTCTTTAATTAGCACTATTTACTGTGGCATCATCGTGGTAGTATTTATAATAACGAGGAGTCTAATCTAATTACTGTAGTACACGAATGGCCTTTTACATTCCCTATACAATTTGGTTATACAAGAACTTACTACTTCCATCGGTTACTGAATTTTCTGAGTGCGGATGTAGAGGTTAAACGTGTTTATTAGAGATTGCCCCAACATTCGCCACTGCTATGTAGCCTGAATCAGTGGCGTAAATGAATCAGAGGTGCTCCTGGGGGGGGGGGGGAGATGAGACTAACTTCGGGGAAGCGGGGTATGAACGAAAATAGGTTGAAGGTGAACTCCCTATTTGTCTCGGAACAAATGAGAAATTCAGCACTCGTCCCATATAATTTTATAAATGCATTTTAGAAAGTCTTTGTACTCAAAGTTTTTGAATAAACCGACGTGAAATATATAGCAATTGCGTGTACGTGTACGTTATTAACCGAAGGTTGAGCGACTGTCATCATTAAGAAAATTCTAAGCTCATTTTGTTGATTTGCAAATACTGTAATTCCTTTTTATTCCTACCGTTATTCCTAAGCCTTACTGTAACACACGCAACTGGCTTAGGAATAGGTGTACGTTAAGTGGTTATGAAATTTCAAAATCATTCTAAGTAGGGACGCACTCCCACAAGAAAGCGATTTTAAATACAGGTTTCACAGATTACTGCTTACAGCACAGTCACTTCACAGATACAAAAAACATAACACTACTGCACAACATACAAATAGGTAAGAAAGTGGATTTATTAGAAATTCTGGAAACTGGAAAAGCAATCAATAATAACAAAAATTTAACAAACTGAATTCTGTGTACCCCGTTTATTGAAAGTTGTTATTTAGTTTAGTTAATTTTTAGAATTCACCTTTCTATTATGCTTAGTTTTTACAGACAGTTGACCTTCCCTACACTAACTTCTCCACCCCTCCAATATACATATCCCACACACATGTCCGTCTATACACCCTTAACGCATGTTCACCACCCTCACTTTCTTTCTTTAGTTGTTTCTACGATTTGTTTGAGAACAGCTTAACAGGCTGAAACAATTGTCAGAAGTAAATAATAAACTGTGAAACTTACCAAGTGTTTGTATGTTTTTAAAGCCTAAGTATTCTAAACAGCTCTGGGAGGGGGAGTGATCCCTAATCAGCATACCCCATAGTTACGCCACTGTCCTGAATCGAACAGATTCTATTTTCGCCTGTGAATCAATCCTTCTTCCCAACTTGTGACGAAAGTTAGAATTGTACTGAGAAAAAAAAGACTTGCTCACCAAAGCCTTTTCCATTGCGTCTCTTATTCGATAAATTTAGCCTTCCACAGTGTTTCCATCGTGATTTGGAATACAGATTCGCCTTGTCTACCAGATATTGACAGAATCAATTGTGAAAGCCTGCACTGGAAATTGTACTCACCAGGTTGATCTCAATGGAGAAATGAAGGTATGCTCCGATGTACGTTTTGTTACATAGTTAATTCCAAAATGATATGTGAATAACAGTGCAGTGGTGACATTTAGTTTATTGTACAGGTTTTCTCGTAATAATTAGTAACAGAGAATAAGCATCATTTGGCCTGGTTTACATCGTTTGTGGAGTCATTGCCATGAAGACATGAATTACTATCCACACAGCTTGGAAGTGACTGGTATAACGATACAGTGTTATTATAAAGATTTCAGTTTGCGAGACTGCCTCCTTTCGTAACAAAATAACGTCCGATAAGTCAACACAGTAAATTCTAGTTTCTACAGCCTGCATCTATTAGCCGTAGAAGTTGTCCTCCTTCACAGGTAGTTGTTTCAAGATGTTGAATATTACGAGGTCAAACTGTTATGCTGGAACGTGAGCTAAGTTCAAGAGCCAGATATTGTGACGATAATGACGACGACGGACGATGTTCACGCTCTTAAAGAGGACGTTATCATGTCCGTATGCTAATGATCGGGCGATAACTAATACGGTAAGGCTGTCGTCTAGCTAGGCCGAGGTCAGTGGCCGGCCAGAGGCAGCGGGAAGGCAGGGTGCGGACACACCCTTCAGCTCCGAGAATACTACTTAATGCAGGAAAATCGTTGTGTATGTGTGAGTGTGGGGTGCAGGAGGCGGTGCCGGCCGGCCTAGGGACGAACACACTTCCGTCCAATGACCGTTTCATACACGTCACAAACAATATAAATGTGTAGAGACACGGGCACGACAGACCCGCTCTCCGCAATTTATGTGTTCTCTGCGTATCTTTTTCCTCCACTCTGTGTGTGTGCGCGCGCGCGCGCGCTCGTGTACAGAGTTATTTCGCCATTTGTAAAACGGTGTCGCAGGATAAGCCAGCCCAACGTCTACTCGGATGAATGTATAAATACATCACCGAGCCGGCACTAATTTATCTAAAAGGACACACGAGCGCGCGCGTGCACGCGCGGGGGGAAATATTTACAGCCGGACCAAAAAGAAGGATTATAACAGGAGAAAGGCCAAGAATGAGCGGGGGAGGAACGGACGGCTTAATACGAGACAAGACAGGACAAACGTAAGCAAGCTAAAGTAAAGCGTGTATTATTTATAATCGGGGTGGGGTCTAGGAGACAAACGTCTCCATTACACCAGTATGCTCTGCGCGTTATTAGTTAGATTACTTCATTACGGTAAGAAGCTGCTGCTCCTGCTGTTGTTGGCACAATCAATATGTACCGACTGCCGTGCTGTCTCGCGTATTACAAAGTACATCAAACTATGCGCGCGTTGATTAATTAGTTTAATTAAAACAGTGCAGGCTTCTGCGGCTATGAATCATACGTCCGTGGCGATTTCTTCGAAGAGCACCAGTAAGTAATTTACCCATTAACTTGCTACCGACCAGTGTGTGTCCAGCCGGTTCGCGCGAACCGGTTGGAAATTGTTTGTCGGTTCGCCGAACCGGCAGCATTGATACAGACAGGGGTGTCTACATAGGGGGCGATCGTGTCGCCATTGGCGACATTTAGAAAATTTTTGGGGACGATATTTTGTTTTTACTATTGCATGAAAAATCTTTCCCCAATTTTACAAAACTGTAAAAAAACTTAAATCGGGCACGTATCAGACGCACAATAAATCTACGCAGTTGACTTTTTCGAGCGGGCTGTAGGCGCGGTGTGCACGGAAAAAAGGATCTAGTCTTCTATTCGATGCTTCAAACAGGCTACAGATCGAGTTATTATTATTATTATTATTATTATTATTATTATTATTATTATATTATTATTTTTTCCTGCTTACTTATAAGTTAAGTGTTTCAACTTCAGATACCATAAATATTGTGATTGTAAGCTTAAAATATTACATTGTTCATATTATGATAAAGTAATTTTGAAATACATTTTATTTTTTATTTACTGTATTAATAAAGTACAGTGTGCAATAGAACTTTGTGTTTATATTTTTTATTCATCTTCCTTTCTGCTACATTTTAGTACACTACGAAAAGGTCCAAAAACAGACTGAAATTTTTATAGCATTTTATCGATAAAAACAGATTTAAGTGAGACGTTTAAGTTGCAAAACTAAGTATCTTTTCAATAAAGTCATAGAGCACTGGTATTGTAAAACAAATCACGTTTTACTGAAAATAGTCTATTAATTTGTGATTTATTATTATAAATCCTTATTTTTGTAGTTTGTAACTACCTACAATCAATATATCGTTTCGGTAAAACGTAATATTTTGTAATATTTGAGTTAGAAAGCCCCGGCCTTTGCTCGATTAGGTAAGAAATTTTATTGTAAAAGAGAGAAAAGGTCTTGTCAGAAAAGGGGGTGTTTTTTTTATAAAATTGGGGGAAGCGTCATAGGGGTTGAGGGGGATCGGCACCCCTGGATACAGAAATCACTTTCGGTTTATCGCCGACATCCAAACTATGTTTGCGCAGTTAACAGACTGTGTTTTCATTGTAGGAAACAGCTACGCACAAGCAGTTACTGATAACGCTGCAGAAAAGACTACAAGGCGAAGAAGAAGAGTACCCTGTGATGAAGGAATTCATACCAGGGCTGATTGGCCGTGATCGATTGCTTTCTTCAGATATTTTCTAAACGCTTCGACTACCCACCGGAGGCCTTCTTCAGTAGAAAAAGTGTTCGACAAAGCGTGGAGAGCCGAACGTAGGGTAACCGTAACCGAGGTAAAAACAAAGAAGGACTCCGGACGGTGGCAGAAACGTTTAGAAAATGTCTGAAGAAATGATGATAGAAATTGAACAGGTGGCTTAGACCATTACCTTCAAGCCTCCTGGCTCTGACGTCACTTCAAGACGGCTGTGGATCGGCCTCTGTACCCTGTGACTCGGCCATGTTGTTTAATGTTACAGTGAAAGCCGGTAGCGTGGTTAAAACAGGTTACGTTTCCAGGTGTGTTTATTTTTGTTGTATTCGGTATATTTTTGTGCGTTTAACAGCGATTATTGTTTGTTGATGTTGGTTAATAGTTCTGAGTATGAATATAAACTTATTTGAGTGTTAATTGTTTCTTTGTTTTTCGTTAGACAGTTAGTTGTTCTTATTCATGTGCAGTACGATTTTTACTTTTAAACTAATTGAAATATTAATAATTTGGTTTATTGGTTGGGTTCAAGGTTTCTGGTGACAATTAAAATATCTGGATACATATTGTAGCGTGACAGAAAATCCACTACTTATTAATTCATATAAAATAATAAAAATTAATTACACCACATATGTTAATATAATATTGAATGAAATTTAATGAATTCAAAGGAATAAACCACAATAAAATAAAAATTCTCATTACATTATATAAAAACCACTGTTAAAAATCAAAGAAATTATTGAAAGCAACTCATATTATAAAATCAGGAATTTACCCAGGAAGCTAGGAGCAGTAAACAAATTAGATAACACAGTATCAAGAAAAGAGAATCGGTTTAAGAGTGGCGAAACACCAAAATACCCCAAACACAAGAAGAAGGAAGAATAAAATTTATGATCAGGAAGTAAACAATACCCTGAAACCTTTAGCGAAGAGCAAAGTCAGTATCAGTAAATAACTTCGATAATCCAAACTAAACATCAGTCGAGATAACACGAAGTACCTTGGTTTACCCAAGAGTGAAGAATGAAGACAAGAAGAAGGAAGACCAGAAGAAAGACAAGAGTGAAGACAAGAAAGAAGATAAGAAGAAAGACAAGAAAGAAGACAAGAAGAGAGGAAGAAATAGTATGAAAGAAACACCGTTATAAAACCTATTATTAAATACCATCAACCCCAAACCCATAGAGACAATTAAAAAGAAAGTATAACATCCCAAAATCCTATAAAAATGTAATTATTAAGAAATCAAAAGTGTTGTCTAGTGTAATAAGAAGTGAACCAACTAAAGCTATTGTGTGATAAAGAAAATAAACAAGTCTTAACAGTCCATGATTACTAAAGGTCTGGTCTGAGATAATAAGACTCAAAATATCAGAACCACCAGTGAAAGTGAACTTGTGCAACTGTTTTTGGAAATACAATAAACTTAAAGTTGGTGATACTATGACTTATCAATATGCTATATAACAACTTTTATATTCAATAATACACATCATCATAAAATAATAAAATGGAAGATTTCCAATATTTTATTATTTTAATGTAACTCTGTTATTACAAGACATTTGTAAAAATGATAGTAACTAGAGTATGGGTGGACATGTTTACTGATGAAGGGGATAATAGATAATAATGGTTTAGACCAGAAAGGACTGGCATTAATTTATGTTCATAGGTTTAAATTGTTTAAAATGGCTATTTGTTCACAGCCATGAACTCAATAGGTTTATAAGAATTTTTAGTAAATAAGATTTATATGTGTTTAAAATGAATTATGTTTGCCAAATAACAGCATGCATACCATTAATAATGTTTCAGTAGGTATGCTGTATTAATTCAAAAAGGAATTAAATGTATGTTTTCAAACCATGTCAGCAATATGTTCAATCTTAGAATGCTGAATGGTGTTCATTATTATTTTTTATATAACAGTAGTAGTAATCAAATACTACACATCACAATGGGTTTGTAAAACGTTTTATTTTCATGTAATAATAACTATGTAAAGTCAGAGGAGGAGTAGGATTAAATTTATTTGAGAAAGACAGAAATATAAAATTCTCAACTCTAGGCCACGTGGTGAATTCACAGAAGCCATATAAACCATTTAATTCACTTATAATTCCTGTAAACTAGCAAGATTTAGGTAAGGTAAATCAGTTAACCACTACTGTGAATGATCCTATGAGTTAAAGTGATAATAAGGAAATATACCTTAAAAAATTGTAAATTTTCAAAATATATAAATTAATTAATTTTAAAGAGCAATGTCAAATTCAGAGATTAACACAAAAAACCAGTTCAAAGGTTCAATTATATGTATTTAAGGAAAGGAAGAGAAATATGACTAATTAAAATTTATTATAATAGTATTAATAACAATTAAAATGGCAGAAAAATTATATGAAGGCGGAAATCAATTTTTGAGCCTAGATTGCCAAAAAGAGAGAAATTTGGTAATTTCCACAAAATGTCAACAGATATGGACTATAATATATCAATTTAAAAGGAATGAGATGATTAAACCAATGATAAGGTTCATAATTCATGAAGGTGACGAATAAAATAAATAAATTCCATATATAATGTAATTTTGTATCATGTGTATGGGAAATCGAAATATTTTAACAATACTTTTTTAAAGATTAACTGGGCCAGATTTTGACTAACATGAAGGAAGTGAGTTTAGTCTTTTGTTGAATATCAAGCTGAATAGTTGCGTAATATAACGTTCCTTAAAACCGTGTAGAAAATGGTACAACGGTTACCTTCTAATATCAGTGTAACGAGAGTTAAATAAATTAAACATTTTTCTAACTAAAACTACAGAAACTTTAGCGACAATAGTGAAAACTAACACCAAACTTCATTATACTAGTGATTTAAAACAGTAGAACAATATATTTGTGATAATTAACGCTACAAATCATAACCACTTTTTGAGCAGTTAACCCACAGAAGTGAACACATATCAAATAACATAATTAACACAAGTATACACGGAACACTTCTTCAGAACACACCAAACAACCTATTAGACAGATTACACCAGTGCGGGGACATTTCAAACATTTATGAAGGTAATTTTACTGTGAGATTTTAACACGACGACATTTCCAATAACCTCGCCATACCTAGGAGCGGCCATCTTTGAAAATACGAATCTCTGCCTTACTCATCGAGTGACGTCAGAAGCTAAATACGGTTTGACGATTCAACTTTTTTAAACATTATAGCAGAATTATTTAAATATTGTTAGATGATAATTATGGAACTACTTTAATTGTTAATGTTATACTTTCTCGTTACCCTTCTCTGACTATTAATATAATCGCTCCAAGAACCTTTTTTATATAATACTTGTAATAATTTTTTCCACTGTATGAACGAATCGATTATTCCCTGAGACGGAGTCGATAATTGCTCCCAATCGATTAAAAATCGATTATTTATTAAATTTGTTAATAAATCCATTTGTTTCAATTGTTTGTATCTATTATTATTTCACATGCTAATTTAAGGTTTATTTATTAATGCAACGAGACTTCAAGAAGAAGAAAATATTAATTAACAGTGAGATATTGGACCAGCACTAAACATCACAAATCGATTGCGGACCGGAGTTAATCTGATTAACTCCAGACTTGGTTCAGATCTTCCAGAAGTGCTCAATAATTAATAAATACCTTCTTAATTATTAAAATTCTTAACAGAACATTAAAACAGGATTATTTCACAATTACAGACATTGATTAAAACATAAACAAAATTTTTTTTTATTTGAAAATTTTTTTTTAAATAAAATTTTCTCTTTATTATCTTTTTTTGTAAGGACCGCATACAGGGTCTAGTTACAATATCTACGGTGTTGTTTAAGTGTTAAGTTAAGTATTGTGAAAATATTTCTAACAAGTGGTGTGTGCCAGGCTGTGTATCTACGGTGTTGTTTAAGCGTTAAGTATTGTGACAATATTCCTAACAAGTGCTGTTTGCCAGTCTGTGTATCAACGGTGTTGTGTAAGTGTTAAGTATTGTGAAAATATGCCTAACAAGTGTTGTGTGCCAGGCTGTAAGGGCAATTACACTAGTGAATATAAGGTGCATGTGTTTAGTTTTACATTAGACAGAGACCTTTGCAGAAAATAGATTGCTGCTATACCCAGAGCTGATTTTACGCCAACTAAATACACAAAGGTATGTGAGTCACACTTTCATTAAGATATCATAGTCTGGAATGTAAGTCATCAAGATCCTAAGACAGGACGCTTCGATTACCCACCGGATGCTTTCTTCAGTAGAAAAAGATAAAGTTAAAAGTGTTCGACAAAGCGTGGAGAGCCGAACGAAACCGTAACCGTGGTAAAAACAAAGAAGGACTCCGGACGGTGGCCGAAAGGTTTAGAAAATGTCTGAAGACAGTAAGTGATCAACGATGACCAAACAGCCCGGATATCAATGACTCCGGCTGTGTAGCCTACGTTATACACCTAGAGCATCCTTTGTTTTCTTTGTCAGAATGTAACACGTATAACAATGTAACACGTATAACAATTCCACCACATAGGTATAACAATCTAACACGTATAACAATGTAACACGTATAACAATGTAACACGTATAACAATTCCACCACATAGGTATAACAATCTAACACGTATAACAATGTAACACGTATAACAATGTAACACGTATAACAATTCCACCACATAGGTATAACAATCTAACACGTATAACAATGTAACACGTATAACAATGTAACACGTATAACAATTCCACCACATAGGTATAACAATCTAACACGTATAACAATGTAACACGTATAACAATGTAACACGTATAACAATTCCACCACATAGGTATAACAATGTAACACTATAACAATTCCACCACATAGGTATAACAATCTAACACGTATAACAATGTAACACGTATAACAATTCCACCACATAGGTATAACAATGTAACACGTATAACAATTCCACCACATAGGTATAACAATGTCACCGGAGAACAGAACTGCACAATTTGGGTCAAAATATTAAATTCAATATTAATGCGAAATGACTTCTAATATTTATCTATGACAAAGGAATATATAAAACTATAGTCGAAAGTATAGGCCTATATGGAGCAGAACTATGGGAAATTAATAAAAGAAATAAATCCATAATAAGAGGTATGGAGATGGATTACTGGCGGAGGTGCTGTAGACTAACAAGCCTAGAAGACTGAGAAATGTAGAGATAAGACAAGTGATGGGAATCGACCTTGACATTATAGAAACAATAGAAGCAAGAAGACTGAATAGGTTCGGACACCAAAAAAGAATGTCGGATGAGAGATGACCAAGGAAGATATGAGAATGGACTCCACCCTCTAGAAGAAAAAAAGGAAGACCTAAACATTCATGGAAAATGGACGTAGAAGGTGCAACGAATGCAAAAGGTCTTACAGAACAGGACTGTTTAGACCGGCGCCAGTGGAAGCAAGGATGCGAGAGGCGGCGCCAGCCGTAATTAAATCGCCTAAAAAAACAAAAACAAAGGTAAGATACAATCAACAACTGAAAAGGGCAAGAAAACAATAAAAAGAATTGCTATAGGTTCCGCTGAAGCTGAGAGAACATTCTGTACGATGTACTCTATCTGCACCTCGCACAAGAACGTCCTCAACAATAATAATAATGTATCGGACCTAACGACCGTCAAGCTCAATAGGAGTATCGCTTAAGATATAGGATTCTACTAAATCCATGACGTCATGGTTGTTATAAAATTAATTATTTATATCTGCCCATCTGAGGCGTTGAAAGTTGTTCTCGTTATTTTACGCGCGGCAAGTTATTTTAACGATCTTGTTTCTTCTTATTAAGCTAAGTAGTTGATTTAATTATTCATTTAATATGATCTATAGTCCATTAAGTAAAGATAACTAGTAACCGTTTTGCGACATCTTATATAACTACACTAGAATCTGCATTATCATTATCACGTGGCGTTCGTACAGTACCGACCACCAACAGTCGTCCAGTACCGACCAAATTTAGTTTTTTAAAGGCAAAAGTATTATTTCTTTCTTTCTTTTCTTTAGAGATAAATGGCTGAAAACGATAAAAGAAAAAAAAAGGAAAATGGTCTGAGGAAGATATGAAAACGGTAATAAACGAAGTTATGTCAAATAGAATGTCACAAAGACAAGCATCTGAGGCTTTTGTGTGCCAAAAACCACGCTAGGGGACAGACTGAGAGCCAGTCAAGCAAGTAAAACTGTAGGCCTAAATCTAACGCCTCAGATATAAGAAGACATTTGACGAGAGCATGGAAAAACAGCTCGTTTATTATATTAAAATTTTGGACAACAAATTCATGCCTCTCAGTAGGAAAGAATTTTTTAAATTAACATTTGATTTGACTGAGCATTTACAGGTACCTCAACAATTTAATAGGAATCATAAAGTTGCCGGGAAGCAGTTTTATTATGACTTTATGGCACGTCATTCTGAACTGTCCTTGAGAATATAAGCCTAGTTCGTAGAATTTCAGTTTTAATTTTTGTTCGTTGACTTTCTTCAATTATTTTAGTTACGAAATCTAATATTTAAGTCATTAAACTTTGTATTCTTGAGTTCTTAAATAAAAATTCTATGATTAAAATCGTTAGCCTATTGTTTTGATTTGACCTCAAAAAGTTTTAAAAAAGTAAGTGGTCGGTACTGGACGACAATTTCTACACACCCCGAAAATTAGACTTTTTCATATTTAATATTCATGTTTAATATGGTAACCAAATCACTTGTACGAATTAATAAATTAATTACCTTAATTATCCGCCGTGTGATTTCTTAAGCTTCGTCTATGACGCGTTTCGGAGCGTATGCTCCATCATCAGATGTTAAAAAGTTAAAACAGTCACTCTTGCGAGATCGTTAAAAAGTTAAAATGTCAAGATTTGCATATGAACCGTACGCGGATTTGGGTGCGCACCCGTTCAAGTTCATTCTGCCACTGAGCGGTTGCTACCTTATCGCAGCCCCAGCAAGCAGACTCAAGGCAGTATCGTACAATCGGTTGGATACAAAGTTCAGGTGGTCATTTAACACGATATCGCGACTCATTGGGTTTGCATATGCACTGTAAATTTCAAATTCCTCCAAGGCATTCATGAAACGGCCCTTCTTACACACATGTAACGGTATTAAATTGGAACTAAAATCTGTGTAATTATGATTGTGTGAAGTCAGGTGTCGGGCGTAATTTGATTTGATGTTGTCAATGTTTCTTATTTTCTTAGGTAAATGTTCTCGAAATCGTTTAAGGAAACCTCTCCCAGTCTGTCCAATGTAGAAGCACTCGCAATCATTACATGTTAACTTATATATGCCAGTTTTTTCTTCTGGAGGCGTGTGTTTTTTCGGTTTGAGAATATCCAGTAACTTATTATTAGTCCTGAATGAAATAGTGAAACTATTATTATTCAATATAGAATACAAAACCTTAGGCATAAAGCTAGTGTAATTAGTAGATATAAAAAATTTTTGCGTGTTGTTGTTTATTCGGGGTTTAAGCATTCTTTTTTCCTGTTTTCTCAACAGTTTGTCAATGGTTAAACTACTGTAACCATTGGCAACCGCGATATATTTTATGACATTTAGCTCATCACGGAAGTCATTATCATCCAAAGGAATCGTCAATAATCTATGAATGAAACTATTGTACGCTGCCATTTTATGTGGCCGATATTTATTTAAATTATTACGAGAATACTCACTTGTTGAACAATAATATATACGCAAATAAAATAATATTTTATGCACGGTATGTAGACGATACGTTTTTAATTTTTGATGGTACTATAAGACAAATCGAATTATTTAAAAACTGTCTAAATAAAATAAATAGAAACATCCAGTTTACTCTTGAAACAGAGGTTGATAACAAGATAAACTTTCTAGATTTAACCATCACTCGACAGATGAATAAACTAAAGTTCAACATTTATAGGAAACCGACTACCACTGACACCACAATACACGCAGACTCTCATCATCCTCTTTCACATAAAATGGCAGCGTACAATAGTTTCATTCATAGATTATTGACGATTCCTTTGGATGATAATGACTTCCGTGATGAGCTAAATGTCATAAAATATATCGCGGTTGCCAATGGTTACAGTAGTTTAACCATTGACAAACTGTTGAGAAAACAGGAAAAAAGAATGTTTAAACCCCGAATAAACAACAACACGCAAAAAATTTTTATATCTACTAATTACACTAGCTTTATGCCTAAGGTTTTGTATTCTATATTGAATGATAATAGTTTCACTATTTCATTCAGGACTAATAATAAGTTACTGGATATTCTCAAACCGAAAAAACACACGCCTCCAGAAGAAAAAACTGGCATATATAAGTTAACATGTAATGATTGCGAGTGCTTCTACATTGGACAGACTGGGAGAGGTTTCCTTAAACGATTTCGAGAACATTTACCTAAGAAAATAAGAAACATTGACAACATCAAATCAAATTACGCCCGACACCTGACTTCACACAATCATAATTACACAGATTTTAGTTCCAATTTAATACCGTTACATGTGTGTAAGAAGGGCCGTTTCATGAATGCCTTGGAGGAATTTGAAATTTACAGTGCATATGCAAACCCAATGAGTCGCGATATCGTGTTAAATGACCACCTGAACTTTGTATCCAACCGATTGTACGATACTGCCTTGAGTCTGCTTGCTGGGGCTGCGATAAGGTAGCAACCGCTCAGTGGCAGAATGAACTTGAACGGGTGCGCACCCAAATCCGCGTACGGTTCATATGCAAATCTTGACATTTTAACTTTTTAACGATCTCGCAAGAGTGACTGTTTTAACTTTTTAACATCTGATGATGGAGCATACGCTCCGAAACGCGTCATAGACGAAGCTTAAGAAATCACACGGCGGATAATTAAGGTAATTAATTTATTAATTTTTCATATTTGTAAAAAATCAAGACATTTAATAAACTAAAAGAGAAACCATATTATGTCATTCGCTAAGAACTTATTAGGTAATATAAAACTGCATTTTAAATATGATTTGGTCAAAAGTTGTACATATTATAATCAAAATAGCTAAGGTGGTCGGTACTGTAAGACTTTTCCCTAATAGTATGACTTTACGTAGCTTATAAATGAAGAAACAATCCAGGGAAATGATGATGACGACGACGACGACGAAGTTGTAGAAGAAACTGGGTAGAAAAGCCAACTGAATACGTCTCGAAACGAGCTTGAAGTTCGAGAAGGAAACTAAAGCTGTTTTTCTAACACATTCGTAGATTAGAAAAAAAGTAAAATAAAAAAATAATGATCACAGCACAACAGACTAGAACAATAAAATATTTTCACACGTTGCCTTCAAATAATTTTTTTTTAATTTTTGTCCGTTTACTCATTCTTCACTCCTTTTTTGTTTAAGCTATCTAACGGCTGCGATTACATAACTTACTTCACTCTCTGAATATATTTTCTCCTTTGCCACTATTCCTTCATTCTCTGGGCCTCTGTTGCTTGTTCTTCTATCGATAACGCCCTTTTGGTTATCCTTGGTTTCTCTTCGGGAAGATACTTCACCTCCGTATTTTCCTTCTGAACACTTCTCTGTATCCTATAATTATTTACTTAACTCGTCACATGAAGTATAAAAGAAATTTGTTTAATCTATTAACGAATTATTTTTTTTGACTAACGCTTCATAATTTTTAAATACTCACGTATACTCTGTCAAAGTTACGTTCGCGTAGTTCCAAGCAATAGTGGGATGCTTGAAGTTGACTGGCTTCGTGTAGTAGGGGAAGACGTTTACGGTTGACATGCGCACGCAACATTACTGCCCCTAGATGACGTAGAAACGTGACGATAGAAATTGAACAGATGGCTTAGAGATGCGCAGTGTACAAACACCTCGTTGCGAGGCTAACAAAACTTTCATTCACTGTGACATTTGCACAGCAGTTTTGTACAGTTTTCATAGTTGTGCAAGTCGGACGACAGCGTATTAACGTGCTCGGAGTACGCGATGGGTACGTAAAAATAATAAATAATAATGTCTCCCATGTGTACCACCACTGAAGTAGCTTAGGAGTAGGCTGCCTAATGTGAGCCGTACGGCATACAAGGAAGGCAGCGTGGCCAGCACTACGCATCAGTCGCCCATTATTATCCCCAGGATGTTATCCCAGGTACTCATTTTCAACAGGCTGAGTCGACCTGGGGGCTGACGAACGCACCTTGATTTTATGGTGCGGGCCCGGGAATCGAATACGGGACCTGTAGATTAGTAGCCAGGTGTCATACCCACTGGTCTACGGAGCCGCCCAATAATACGTAAAAATGAAAGAGGAATAACAGCGAGATTCAGCAAATTGTGACGCAGAAGTAGGAACAGGTTGTAATCGTTTGTCGTATGAGTGGCGGTGAGGCGCTAATTGGGCGAAGTGTCGGTCGCGCGGGATTATTTAAAAATGTATGGCGGCGCCTGTTGCTGCTGCAGCACCCCGTACACTGCAAGTCACGTTTCTTATATTCTGAATTATTTGCAGTTTTTTTTTCGTTTTAACGTTAAAGTCTTTTCTTTTGTTGCACTTGTTCTTCGTGGCGGCGGGGAGACTGGACCGTTGTACGGGCAAACAACGTGACAGATTATATTTGAGACCAGTAATTTGTAATCCACTTTGAGGATTCGCGGAACCACGTCTTGCGCCGAGGATAACTCTACGACAACGACAACGCCCAACTCTTGTACCACGTTTGTAACACCGCCGTCTGCGACTGTCTGCTTTGCAGGCTTTTTTATTTCCGTGTTCAATAAGGAAATGGAAGAATGGTGATGGCAAAAAAAAATCGTGTTCGAGACAACAGCAGATTCTGATTGTACTACCCTCAAAACATGAAGAAAAGTCGTTTTCAGAATGTGTGTGTGTGTGTGTGTGTGTGCGTGTGTGCGTGTGTAGAATTGTTTCTATGGCGAACGGTAACTGCCGCAAATTCAAACAAAACCAAATAACTTTTTGGATATGTGCCCGAGTTGTAGAGGACTCAAGGCCAATTGATTTTGGTGAAGATCGGTTAAGGAGAAGGGGCAGTTTACCTGCAACTTTTTATGTTTTAACAAGAGTAAAGTACTTAATTTTGATAAATAATGTATCCTGAAAAGAAGGTCATAATTATTCACTGTCGAAAAGTAGATGAAATATCTATACACGAAAAGGGTATTAAAGGGAGAGGGTGTAATTTTTTGTATGTAGGGCAAAAAGAAGTAGTTTCTATGGAAATACTCAATTTCAATTTGTCAATACTGATTTATTTATTTATTTTTTTTTTTTGCTAAGCTTAGGGAAACAAATTTCCAATTGTACCCAAAATTCGTATGTAAGAATTATATCCAGTTGTATATAATATTATGACAATAGTTCGCTACACTCTCTCTATAGTCCAGTTAAGCACACAACTATGTGTTATCAAAATAATAAATCATACAGAATTATGTTAAAAATAGTGTAGGACCCTAGTATTACCCTAGGACGCTCCATCTCCGGTAGAATGATAAATCAAGTTGCGTTGTAAGCTCCGTATTTTTATTCTTCTCCTCAACCCAGAAAGTTGGTGGGATTATAACAAAATTTCGCTAAACAAGTCCAGTTAAACACATTATAATAAAATAATAAATCATATAGAATTATGTTAAAAATAGTGTATTACCCTAGTATTACTCTACACTATTAGGACGCTTCATCTCCGGTAGAATGATACATCAAGTTCCGTTTTAGCTTCTTTTTATTCTTCTCCTCCACACAGAAATTGGTGGGCTTGCAATTTCTTCCTTTCCGGAGACAACAGTCTCTTAATTACCACATACCTTCTTTCTCCTTTTATTTCATCCATATACTCCCATATGAACCATAATCTGCATTATACCCCTGAACCGCTGAAAGAGGTTAGATTAACTTTGACAAAGTGTTAAAGTGGTTAGATTAACAGTACAATAAAACTGTTTCCTAGCTGTGCTGTATAATTTCTCCACAATCATCTTTCCAGATCAGACAGGCTGACGTTTTCGCGAAGTTATACGAAAATCTACCCATCGAGGGAATGTTGAGGGATTAAGACGGGTGTCATTATACCGCAAAATAATGACGTCGTTACACTGAGAAACACGCGGTATTGGAGCTGTATAATTTTCCCCTAAACAGAAGCACGCGCTGTCGCTGTCTCGTTTCTTTCCGCGCTTGAGAGACGGCGACATTAAGAGAGTCTTACCGTTTATCCCGCTAAAGAAAATTAATTATATACCTACCACTCATCGCGTGGATTCCGTGAACACCACCCAATATATAGCCTAACGTATTTATACACACACACACACGTATCAAAGCGGAGAAGCTTTACCTCGTGTTATCTCTTCCAGCTGCCACGCATTCAGTGTACACAAATTCTAATACAAGAGACACGAACGGTGTTCCATACCTGTAACAGAGAAAAACGTTGCATAAATTTACTGCAATACAGGTAATCAATTGCTTAACAATATATACAATAGAAAAATATCATCATCATCATCATCATCATCATCATCTTCTTCAAGGATTAAACCAAGGATGGTTTCACCAACTTTGTCACTACTTATTGCCACACTGCTAAATACTTCGTTCTTGACGAGGCCCTTCCATATCTCCACCATCTTCAGGTCTTAAACGACTGAAGATGGTGGAGACACCGAAAGGCCTCGTCAAAACGAAGTATTTAGCACTGTGGCAATAAATAGTGACAAAGTTGGTGTTAAGATGGCTGCTAATAAAACTAACAAAACTGGCAAGGATGGTTTACTCCGGTCTCAAACAGGTAAAGATTACAGCTGGTCACTCCAGCGCTTCCTCGGACATTTCACACCTCTTCGTCCCCTCGGCTTGTACTTCCATAGTTGTTTGGGGATGCGGCAGTCATCCATTCGGCAAAGATGTCCCCACCGATTCAGCCGATACTGGGCGATCCTGTCGAGTATACTCATAATATTCAGTTCCTGACGTAAATCTGTGTTTCTTCTACGATCATGGAGACTATACCTTGCCACGTGCCTAAGAAATCTCATTTCAGCCGCTTGGATACGACTGGCCTGGCCTTTCGTTAAAGTCCAATTCTCAGACCCACAAAGAAGTGTGGGACGGGCCATCACCTTGTACAATTTTAGGCGTGTTCCTTTACTTGCTGACTTAAGGGTTCGCCTAATGGTCCCTCACATAAGGTTGAAGTTATCCAACTTATTCGCAACGTCGTTGCTTGCATTATATTACACACTGTAGCCCAGGTATTCAAAATTGCTAACTTGTTCCAGGACAGTCCCATCTATAACAATTTTTGCTCGTATGGGATCAGTTCCACGAAAAGCCATCATCTTGGTCTTAAGTGTGGACATTTGAAACAGAAAAATATGTTACAGTTATCGAAGTAAACTAAACGGCGGCGTGCCATTTCAAATATATGACATTCACTGTACACTACGCTGCACCTACGGTTTTGTGGTGCCAATTTCCATTCCCCTGCCACCTCTATGGCAATGGCACAGGCCTCCTCAAAATTTGCCACCACTTTTAGTGTTCAAGTTACGGTGTTATTATGCTAATTACGATGTGAATTAATTAGTTAGATCAATTATTAATTTTAATTACCAATTAGCACAATAGACAAGAGACTCTTTAGTAAATTAATCATGTTCTTTTGTTACACATGAAAATTGTACAATTATAAATATTCGTGTAACTGTGTTCTATGTAAAACTTTAACATCCGGGTTTTAGTAATAATGAACGCATTTGTTTAACTGTACTTAAATGACTAATTTATTATCCATTAAGTCAATTTATATTCATAACACATAAAAAGTATTGCTGTACCTGCAAATATATCAAATAACACATATATCATTAAACAAGTTCTAGCTTATATGATAGCTGAAAAGGACACACATACATAAATCATGATATACAATAAATCCAAATAATAATTAATTAATGCGTTCATTAATTCCAGATAGTTTCGCTTACTTGTTCATTATTTATAACTTTAAATTTATTCTTTTATCAAATTTATTTAAAACTCCCAGGGTGGGGATTCTTTGAAAGAGTCAGGACAGTAGTAGTTACTAAATTAATAGATTAATAATTGTTACTTGTGGTAAGAATATCCACTCATGGTCCAACGGTGATCGGCCACCTTGTTGTGGTGAAGTCTGAAGAACAAATCTTGTTGAATAAAGTTGAATTCACTGTCACTCGTACACACACGTGAACTCGCGTCATTTATAGAGTAGTGTGGATGTAATGTTGCTTTCAATGTCAGTTTGTATAGATCAGTTCGCTTTATAATGTGTGATCATTCTAAAATGAGTGGTGTATGTTCACGCTCGCAAAGTTAATGTCGATGTCCGTTCATCACAGAAATTCACTTGACTTTGTGTTGATGTCTATGCGTTTCTACTACTTGGTTGATTAGTTTGTTCAAGTATTTAAATGTTCTGTTACATTTAGTGTAATTCATTAACACTGGCTAAATGTAATTCTTTCTAAGTTCTACAGTACACTAATAATGTTTCGTGTATGTGCCGAGATTACATGATAGTTCGCTTGAGTCGCTCGAATTGTTCACTCGGAAATTCCTAATAATGTTAATGCTTAACTAAGTTCGTTAATTCGTACATTTTATACTGTTGTGTTCGAGTATTACTTCCGGTTGCACTTTGAATCTTACAGTTTGAAATTACTAAGTCCGAATATTATAACACTGAGTTTTCACTAAGACTGATAAATTTTACAAGACTGAGCACAGTAATACTGAGCAAAACATATGTTCAAAAAATGTTATAAGACTGAGAGTCCTTCATAGCACTGAGAAAATTTAAAATACTGAGCAAACTTAAAATACGACTGAGAGAATTTAAAATATGACTGAGACTCCTCCGTGTTAGACAGTCAGTTTGTATCAACTCGTCCCTACTCAAATTTTGTCTTGAGCCTGTCCACGCCTTTTCTTACTTACGATAGGTCAGCTCGATATTTTCTTAGAATATTTTATCCCACTTCTTCAGGTTTTTTTTTGGTTTCTGTTCAATGATTCGCTTTGACTCCTGGTTACTATAGAAACTCTCCTCTCCACCGGTGTCTTCGCAAGACGCTGTACCCTGATAGGTTGTTAGACATCCCCCAGATTTCTTCGTTCGGACGTTGATCTCCTTCGCAGAATTTCTGGTCGTTGCGCGCCTGTCAATCACCCTTTTGTTTTGGACTTACGCAATGTTGTTCTAACTTTCCACATCTGTTTCCTTGGTCATCTTGAGGTATTGTTCTATCTTACACCCCTTTTTTGTAGCTATTAATAATTTCTGGCATGCGTTGGTTGGTGAAGCCACCCCGACTTTCTAATCGTAAATTGTGTCCGTCACGTAAACGTCACCTCCCGCTGTACAGCATCCTCGAGTCTTTTCAACTAGTTATTTCTTTCATTGTCTCTGTAAAGTGCAGCACCCTCAACTCTTTTGTGACATCCTGTTGTTTTTGCAGTACCATCGTATTCTGACGTAACCCGAGCGAGCGGACGTTCGCCTTAGTTATCCGTAAACGTGTGAGTGACCTAGCATGGCATTGTGTAGTTTGTTGTGGGGTAATAATTTTTAGCCAAGATTCTCCTGTCATCTTGAACTTTCATATCTATTGTTGCGTGGAGTCTAACATATTTCTATTGTCTGCTAGCGACGCTGGTTTGACATCTTCACATTAAGCCTTATTTATTGCTTTAACTTGAAGTCGTTGACACAACTGCGTGTGAACAAAATCGGTCGAGAAGAAAATTTGAAATTTTCAAATTTTTCGCTCGCTATAAAGTACGCCTCAAATATAACTCATAATAACAATTATAAATCACCAAAAGGCTTAAATTATTTATCTGTATTTATTAAAAATACGTTATATGTTTTATCAAAATCAATAATCAATAAACAGTAAATAATACTGTATTGCGGAAAAACGAGAGGTGATAGAATACGTAACAGTGGCATACGACGGCACTGTCAAATAAGAGGGTGTACTCAAATATGTCAGAAGGCGAAAAAGATAATGAAATTACCATACTGACACGGCAAGCAAAGACAGGCTAATAAAATATACTGCAACAGTCTAGACGTTTGGAAAACGGAATCCCGGACGACCACGGAATACGTGAATAAAAAATGCGATGTACAAGAAGAAGAAGAAGAAGAAGAAGAGGAGGAGGAGGAGAGGAGGAGGAGGAGGAGAGGAGGAGGAGGAGACGAGGAGGAGGAGGTGGAGGAGGAGGGAGGAAATCAGCATGGCATAGGCAAGGTGCTGCTTCCTGCTCCACTTTCAAAGATCATCCAGCCATCTCTTCCTGGGTTTACCCACACTCCTGTATATCTTATAGTACTATATTTCTAGACTTTTTTGGTCAGGTCTCGAATCTGACATTCTTTATAAGTGTTACTTCCACCGTTGTCTATAATCTATTAACCTTTCCTTCAAGTTAAAAACTTCTCTTATGGCCTCATTCTTTTTACAGTCAAGATTAGAACACCTCCTAACTCCTCTTAAGATCGCCATCTCTGTATTTTATTTTCTTGTTTCTTGGTTGTTGTCCATAAATCACACACATAGGACAGTACAGGGATCGCCATAACTTTGTATGCCGACGTACTGTATTTCTAAAATTACTCCGACAGGTTGTCTGTAACTTACCTAACTTAACATCAATATCATAATTCTTATCATAGCCAATATAATTTTCCAAATAGTTAAAACGGCTCGTCTGTTCTAAAATTTGACCATTAATCATTATTTTTGTTCTTATTGGTTCCCTGCCAATAACGAAATGCCGATACCTTTGTTTTAGTAGTGAAGATTTTCATGTTGTATCGTGTGCAAATCTGATGAAGCTTGAAAACAGATTTTTATAAAGGAGATTATGCATTTTGAATTATAAGCAAGTCGTCAGCAAACGAGAGCACATTCAAATATCTGACTCGAGATACCAGGGTTCACTAGACGTAAGAAGGAAATATATTTGAAAATACATTGGAAGGATAAAGTTACACGCATGTCTTCACTTCACACAGACTACCCCGTGTAATCAAATGGTACACGGAGACACACTGGTGTCGGTTAACCGTTGTCAAGTTCAAGTGCCTAAAGGTGTAACGACGTTAAACCCTGTGGTTGTGCAGTCGACTGAGATGAGACAACGGTAACCCGTGCGTCTACACTAGAGGTGTGCTAAACTAGTATTTGAAAATAACAGGTACGCACGAAACCGTTCCAAAAAATAACACGTACAAATATTTGTTATTATGTACCTATTATACATATACCTGTATTATATAATTTGTTATAAGAAATAAATTGAAAATGAAAGTATTAATAACGTTACTTTACACTGTGACTTTATTAAGCTGTTACTGTTTAAAAGAAAATATGAAACAAGACAATTTATAGGCCTATCTCCCTTTGGGAATACTAATTTAAGTTTTCACTAGGAGTAAACAAACTGACATAGGTTTAATATTAAATTATTGATTCCTTTTTGGTTAGACAAATCAGATGCGAAACTCAGACAATGAATTTTAGAGTGCACGTAATAGCACAACAAATAATGTCAAAAAAACGTCAGAAACACACAATAAAAACATAACATTAAGCCACAAGAGTTACAACAATCTCATCATTTACGTGAAATGTGCAGTGAAGTTAAAATCATCTCCGAATCACATTAACAAAAAGTATTATATGGCCTATCACCAATCAGCCACTCTGTAGGTTATAACACAATAAATTCGGTTTTTCAAAATTTACCAATTTAGTATAATATATAATTTGTTATTATAATCTCTATTATATATCTGCATAACATACGAGAATAAATGTAACATCAGTAAGAATTTTGTTTATTTATTAAAAACAGCTTCGTCTCTTTGGCATAGAGATATTCTGAACCTCGCTGTTTTGCTTCCCTTCGTACTTGTATGGCAATCGGCACATGTGTAGAATCAAGTATTCAGCACCAATAAGTGTGACTTTGTACTCGTTTATTCGTTAGTTGCGTAGGGGGCTCCCGCGACTCGGAACCGCGGGCCACGAGTAATCGGAACGGGTTTTTCGACTTTTCAGTTATCGTTGAATCGAAACAGGTACCTATTTCAAGTTTTCAGTCACTGTTATATTCGTTCCACAAAAATAATCGTTCTAAAATACCTGTTATAGGTATATCGGTGTTACGCTACACATTACGCGTATAACTCACGCTGAGGTTTCGTATAGTTAACTTATCCATTCAACACTTCAGAGAGGTGTTGAAGAATCCCATATAGTAAGTGTAACTGATATCGTCCTGCACAAGTTTATAATTTTAAAGCGGTGTTGATGTGTGATGATACTGGTGATTTCTGTTACCACTCGCCTTTCAGTCGATGGCATACATTCCAAGGGGCACGGGAATTCAAATCTTTGGGTGCCTCCATACACAATGAGAACAAAATCAGCAATTACACTGCAAATCCCATAATGAGTGGTAGTACAGTAATTTATACCCACTAGAAAAATTTCAGATCCAGTTTAATCGGCAAAAGAACCAAACTTTGATTTATTGTTGTATTGGAGTGTTAGTGGTCTCAAATATTTCTACTAGTAATTTTGAACAAACCACTATGTTGTCTTTGGTCTTGACGAGCGCTTTCGGCAGTCAAGCCATCTTCAGGTCATTTACCAACCTAGGTAAATTACCTGAAGATGGCTTGACTGCCGAAAGCGCTCGTCAATACCAAAGACAACATAGTGGTTTGTACAAAATTACTAGTAGACAAACTTAGATTATACGAGACCTTAGTAAGACTAGTTGTGACGTATGCAGCGGAGACATGGACACTACTTTATAGTGACACTCATAATTTAAGAACGTTTGCAAGAAGAATAATAAGAAAAATCTTTGAACGGCGCACACGGAACAATAGGGAATCGGAGGAATCGATAGATGGCGAGGACATAGTGAAGTTCATCGAGTCTATCAGGATCAGCTGGTTGGGACATGTGATGCGCATGGAGGACGACAGAATGCCCAAAGCAGTTCTTAGAGAGACAATAGATGGGCAAAGAAGGAGAGGTAGCCCTAGAAGAAGGGGACGTAGAAAATGACCTCAGGATGATGGGTATCAGAGATTGGAGACGGACGTTGGACGACCGAGGTGTTTGGAGGCGACCAGTCGGGGAGGTCGTGGGCTGTAGCGCCAGAGAGTCAGTCAGTCAGTTACTTTCCTTTCAGTAAGTTTGCAACTGGAAAGGCAGTCTGGCACAACTCTTGCGTAATGTGGCGGAGCATTGTCGTGTTGAGAGTAGAGGCCTGTCTGGTAAAAGTATGGGGAGACGCATGCCAAGGTGTACGAAAATCGGTTGTTGCCTTCGAACGTCACCGTGAGACATACAGGCAAAAGTCAAACAGTTTAAACTGAGAACTCGTTGTTTCGATTGTTCAACAAAATTTGACCACGCCTACTTCGCAGTGGCGGCCCGTGCTTATAAGTTCCACGGTTGTACAACCACCAATAATTCTCGAATTGTATTTTAAATTATAGAATTATGAATGAAACAATAACTAATAATAGTGTTTTGAAGCTAAATCATCGTAATTAATCATTTGCCGATTGAAAAGCGCAGAGGAATACTAAAAACCGTACACGCTCTTGCCGCGGTGTATGCACCGACTGTGACGCGCTTTGTATACGGGGAAATACAATGGAGTAATGCTCTGGCTGGCTAGACTCGGGTGTTCCTATTACAGCGGTATAGGCTCGCTTGGTGTGATTAGGGACTGCAAACCCCGCTTGTACGTCACGGCGCCACCAGTCTGTTTGTTGGTAAATAACACGTGCACCAGGTTGGAATTTGTAAGTTCGTTGTTAGTGTCAATACAATTCATCGTCAAATGTAAATAATAGTAGACTACATATAAAGGATTAAGGTGTCATAGTGTAAGATAGTTTTATATTTAACTGGTAGGACGCAATGAATTCTGGCGAAAAACTTAACGAAAACGACGTTCAGTTTAGGTCCTATTGGGAAAAAATTTAAATTAAGAGATTAGATAGGCCTACATCAGACCTTTCAAATTGTAATCAAAGTGTGAAATCAGGTTAACAAAATATTCAATCCTAAATTTAAAAAAGATTTATACAATAATTATTCGTGGTTACGTGGGTGTGACACTAAAATTGCAGTATTTTGCTTTCCTTGTGTATTGTTTGGAGGAGAGGAGACTTGGACATTTTATATTCAGAGAATAAAACAATGTTATTCCATCCAACCCATCTGCAACCCCTAAATTTTTCAACCACTAGCCGCCAGTGCTACTTCATAAAGAAAATTATAAGAGTTTGTGACGATTTCTTTAATTAAAAATAAAATAAATAATAAAATAGGAAATGTAAAAGCTGAGAAATTTAAATTTAATAAATCGCACATTTAAACTAATTTTATATCACTACCATAAATCATAATAATATTTAATAAAGAGATTAAATGGCAAAAAGTTATGCGAGTGTAAAGATAGGGAAACCTTTATTAATTTTACCCTGCATAGACATGCACTAACCGGAATTGACCTGAATACCAACCCATAAACAAACTAATAATCCTTGTAAATTGATATTAAATAAATAAATAAACAAGAACACAGTAGTGTACTATACTGTAATAAAGAATATATTCGGATAACTAAAAGGTCAAACTTTAATCCCTTAAATAGAGAAGAAAGGTGGAACTATTTTGTTGCGATGCGTAAACTCCGCGCAGTTAACTTACCCGTCCTAACATAGTAATTCAATCGAGATGGAGCGCTCTCGTAGTAAACACACGCTTGAACCATGTCCCAAAATACGACAATATGTTTTTTCATTTAGAGTACAGCTATAACAATGTGCAGCGGAAAGTAGTGGCAAATTAGTGTGCTAATAAGTTTAAATGTAATCTATAAAACCAAAATGAATAAATAACTGTGTGAGGGATGACATCTCATTTGTTTAATTTGTAAGATCTCAATGTTGGTTTAAAATAATAAGATACGAGGTACCTAAAGTGAGAACTTTTAAAACAATAATGTGACGTGCATTTCTGCGACAAACAAGAACATTTACGGCACTTATACTACTAACGATGCTTAACTACTAGACTTCTGAGGACCTCAACCCTACTTCATTATAA
The DNA here is from genome assembly GCA_034769895.1 of Magicicada septendecula. Taxonomy (NCBI): domain Eukaryota; kingdom Metazoa; phylum Arthropoda; class Insecta; order Hemiptera; family Cicadidae; genus Magicicada; species Magicicada septendecula. The sequence goes on from CM068375.1 coordinate 30,044,954, forward strand.
ACTAATCACTTCAGGAACTTCAGCAGGAAAGTAAACTCCACTAAAGATCAACCGTTGACGAACACCACAAGGACCAAGGACCCGGACATCGAGTAAACTTCTGAATATCACAGGTGACACGGAGACTTGTCCTCCGTGATTAATTAAAATTCTAACAAATGAATTGTTAAAGACAGTTTAAATAAATATATAAAGACTTTAATGATAATCACTTTATAACATGTAGTATGTCTTACGATTCAAAAATATTTGTAGTAGCAAGTAGTGCGTATGTATATATATAAAGCTTCATTGATACAAAAATTTTAGATTAAGTCCATTCTTCAAATGGCCCCCAAATAGTATGATAGAATATGAATAAGTGAGCTTAACTCACAAACAAATTTAAGGTCCCGGATCCGTGGACAATGCTAGCTCATATAAATCCTACTGTTGTGGCCCCCTTTTCACAAGATATTTTATAAATTGTAAACTTTTATTAAGAAAACCTTATGTGGGAATATTTATGTAGAGCTGTTGTAATAATTGTTTAATAAAGAGATGTCATTACATTACACAAAAATACTGAGTGAATAAATCATCAGATTCACTCAATTTCCTTTCGTTATAACTACAGCTGGTTTAATTAATAATTAAAAGTTAATTACGAGTATGGCAGCCCGTGCAATTGATCTGAGGTAAGTACGCACAGGTTCCCGATGTTATAACGTAGGTGAGACGTTATAAGTTCCCGTGATCTGTTATCATAACACGTTGATACCACTACTTTTACATATGTGAACAAACTGAAAGTTTATTTGAGTGGGCGTCTGGCCGACAGGACAATCGACAAAGTTATTGCGAAGGAGACACAACCGACAGGTAAAGCGTTAAATACAGATTTAACGCGCAGTTCAGTTCAAATAATTTTTTACACAGTACTAAACTTTGTTCTATATATTTCTTGTTCTTGTTTATCATATTTCTTAGAAACGATATTGCAAGAAGCACGTCTGCACGTGCGCTTCTACAACAGAAAGAGTGGCGTCACTCGTTGGTTTCTGTTTATCCGCGACAAGCACGTCGCCTTCCATGAACAATCTTCTCACAAACAACAGTGTTTTAAGTTGGCCGTTTTTTTAATAAGAATTTTGCGAAAATAACTCTGACCTGAAGTCGGACTAAATCACGGCTACCCCACTTATATCACTATGTCTGAAATAACGTTAACAGGTTTCAAATGTTGTTAGGGTTGCCATATTTTTTCAGTCAACCCGAGGACATTTTCTTTGTAAACAGCGAACACTGGCTCAGAAAAAAAGCAGGGTGCCCATACGGGGAGACCACTGTGCGATGGCGTCGTCATAACTGGCGACGGGAGGGGGAGAGTTTTGGGGAAGGGACTGTGACGCAACGAAAGTTTAACGAGAAATAAATTGTTTAAAGACATACACATAGACTGAAAAAAAACTAAAGCTGCCAATACACTATCAATATTATTGCACAATATACTGCACAATAATATTGGATGGTGCCCCTACACAGTGGAATATTATTGTACAACCCTAGCTGACCCCTGAACTTCTTCGAGTGAACATGTTGAGTGACATCGAGGCAAGTTGTGTGGTATTTGCACTGATTCTGTGTTTAAAAAAGAAAAAGAAAATGACCGCATATGGATGAAAGAATGCTACAAGAAAAGGAATGAATATACTCATGAAAGGGTGGTGAATGAAATAAAGCTGTCTGAACCGAACGATTTTCGAAACTTTGTGTGATTAGACTGTGAATCATTCAACGAACTGTTGAAAATGGTTACGGCTAAGATAAAAAGCCTCACTTTTTTCTGAGTCATTTATTCATTTTAACTCTTTTCTGAAGTTTGTTTGCAATGAATTAATTTTCCTAATCAGTTCCTTTTGGTCTGCATTAGGATATTTCTCATTATACGTTTTTAGTAACTCATCATACTGTTCGTTTCTTTTTGTCCTATTACTGTAATCTTTCCTTTTAACGTTCAATAAGGCAGGTAGAGACCGATAAACTTCAATCACATCTAAAATGAACTTTCTTTCCTCCGACAGAGACATACCGAGAGCGAGACGATGCGGACTGGCCGATGAAAGCGGACGAAATGAGCCGATATGGTGCAATCTCGCCCATAAACTACGCAATATTTTCCAGTTTGTGCCGTATATTCCAAACATTTTTGAATTCACACAATATGTTGTGCAACCCACTTTAGACCTTCAATCTAACCCAAACACTTATTGCACAATATTTATATTGTACAATATATTGTGCAATAATATTGATAGTGTAAGGACAGCTTAAGCCTAAGACGTATTACACTTCCGCAAAAGATATTGTTGGCCAGGTTAAACGCCACGTTAGTACTCTCTCGGCCAAAAGGCTGACGCTCGGCATCGAAGCGACCGTTAACGGTAACAGTAACATTAATTTTGAAGAAACGTGACAGCCTTTCTTGCACGCTGAGCTGCGCCGATCCAGCGAATGAATAATCCCCACTTACAAGTATACGGTAGCTACGTTGTCTAGAGTGGAGAGAGGGGAGACGACGCTATAACAGTTCACTGTCTCACTTCCATACTACCTCTGTCTCTGTCAGACGCATGCTTCCATTGTTCTCGCCAGTCTTGTTGCAGCCGATGTTCACACTATGAAACACTGTACAACACTGTTGTGCGCATGTGCGAAATAAATGAAAATTTTGTTAGCCTCGCATGCACTGCGCAAGCCACTGTTCAATTTCTGCGTCAGGCTTATATCTCCCGTTAGTTTAGTTACACTGTTGACATGTTTCTCTGCACATTCTTAAACTACGGCTATCCCGACAGCAGAATGACGAGTTGGTTTCATTGGAGGTGATAAGCTGCAGTTAACGAATACTAATTGTGGCAACGTGGACCGAAACGGTAATCTCATGTTACTATGTGCAGTCTGATTGGTGCACAAAGACGGTGTCGGGAAGTGCTGCCCAATGAAGTGTAGCCTACATTATTACATGGAAGGCTTCCGACTGTCATCTTTCTGGTCGAGAAATTATTAACCATTTTTCTTTCATACGTCTTGTAACAGGTATCCTGCTGCAGTAGTTCAGGATGTGTGATAGTCAAAACGTTCCAAGTCTTGCTCCCTTCCATAAACACTTGTTAACTGTCATTTCGTTAACCAACGCCCGTTTGGATGCGGTTAGTAAACGCTCGTTAACACATTTATCATTAATGATAAATACCGATTTTTACTTCGCACTAGCGGACAAAAATTCAAATAACTATTAAAATATCCGTACAGTAGCATCACTATTCTTTTTTTTTGTTTTTGTTTTTTACGTTTGTAACGCGTATATTTACGATTTCATTTGCTGTATTTTTTGTCCTGAGAAGTTTCATTTCGTGATCTCCTCTTACCCGCATCATTATAGTTTTATTTGCTGTGCGTTTTTTCTTACTAGTTTATTTATTTATTTTACAAGTCATTAGAAATCACGTTGATACAATAGAATCTAATTCGCGCCGTCAGTATTTATTCGTTTTCTATTCCAGTCAGAAAATTACTTGTTAGAATAACGTACACTCGCCGTCAAAATTGTTTTCTGACTGATCGCCTTTTGTCTGCCACAAGAATTTAGATTTAAATTATTGATATTAAATTGAAATCGAAATGAACAGCTCGCGGACAGAAAACAGAGAAAATAAATATTCCTATTAAAATTTACCGTCTCAACTTAGTAGGCCTACTACTCTGGCAAACAAACGCGCCACTGAAGATGGTCGTCGGGAGTAGGCCGAAACGTCTGGTTTTAACCATGTTGGACGTTTTCGACCACGGCCAAACAGCCAGGTAAAATTTTTAAAGGTAACACTGCTAACTGTTATTGATATTGTTGTTAACTATTATTGGACGCGAAGATTGGTAACTACGTTCATACAAACGAGATTTTTTTTTTGATCATGTGATTTTTTTTAAATCACGAACAAATGTGTGCGTGTATAACTTAAACGAAAGACTTCCCCTAAAAAAAGTCTGAGAGCGACAACGAACGTAGTTTTATGGTTAGTTCCCGCCTTCTTAACGGCGCGTTAATTACCTAACAGGCCAATTATCTCCTGTAAAAGTTAACCGATGATTTTATCGAACGCTATCTTTAAAGACCCCTAACACACCTTCCAATCCAATCCGATCCGATCTCCAATTTAGGAAAGGAGATCGCTATCCATACTGTCCAATATCTTTCTCCAATCTCGTCATTTTAGTCAGTACCATCGAGATTCCCGACCGGTCACACCCTCGTAATGGCACCTTTTTCTCGAAAAATCAAAACATCCGGGTTGCTCTTAGAACACTGTTGATCCTCCAAAAGCCCCCACCGGAAAGGAAATTTTTGGGAAAAAAGTGGTTTAAAGGAAAGAAAGAAATTTACCCATTCGATATTGTTAAAGCAATTGAACTCAGACGATTTCCGAATTTTTTTACGAATGACCGAACAATGTTTTATGGAATTGCTGAGAATGCTAAAGCCGTTCATAGAAAAACGTAATACCATTTTGCGAGTTCAATAAAATATTTCTACATTCATCTTCAGCCATTTTACTCACTATATACTCAAAACAAAATGAAAAACACGTTCAACAACTTGCAGTCCGGTGAAAAGAAAAGAAACAACTAATCGGAACCGACGCCCGACTGCGCTACACACTATACGATCTAGGATGGAAGGTGGAGGGGATCTGTCCTAAGTCGGCTAGTCGGATGGGGAGGATCGCCCGACCTTCCTAAATCGGATTCCAACTTTTTTGTAAGGACGATCGTCCTACACACTATACAATTTGCTATTTTCATCCTACATTTAGGACATCGGATCGGATTGGATTGGAAGGTGTGTAGGGACCTTAACTGATTTTCGTAACGCAGACTACCTCCAATTAAAAATTCACGGGTCATTTAATTGTCGTCAAATTGTTAACGGAGGTCGGTGCAAAGGCGCATCCATATTGTTGATACGTCAGTACCAGTTCATCACCGAAGTATCGTTTATTTTGAGCGATGCATGAAGCAGACCAACGCCAGCATAATAAATGAACACGTGAGCCAACGACGAGGTCATCGACTTTGTACGCTGACAATTGTTGCATCAATTCAGTTACGTCATTCTGCATAATGTAATTAAACGACAACAACTGCTGACTTTACGCAGCCTGACGATTGTCGCTTCCGTCCAGCGGCATACCGGTAATGCCTGTTGTATGCACGACTTGGCTGATACTTACACGTCGGCCAAACAAGTGTTTCAGCATCACATTAAAAAATAAATAAAATAAAATAACAAATGCGACGTTTGATAGAAAGTATCATGCAAACTGTAATTTCCACCACTACGAGTGTCCGATTAAAAATATGTTTCTATGTGATGTTGGTACACACGTTAGTGACATCGTCTAAAATTTTAGTCTATTTTTGATGCATAGTTTAGATTTCACAGCTAATTAAGCAAGTCGTCCTTAAGTATAGTAGGCGATTTTTTGTCATTATACAATGGAAAATTGAAGAACATTGATTAAATTTTGTCTAAACTGTGAGATAAACTGCTCTGTCCTGGTAAACGTGTTCAGAAGGCTTTTGGCGTGACTGCTGTGCGTGAACAAGCGGTTTACGAGCTTCAAAGACTGCAGTAAATAGTCGAAGATCGTCGTCGTCAGATGAAGATTATGTTTTTGGGTTCAACGAAATTTCATTACTACGAGCAGTGGTAAATAAAGACTACTATTTGGACATTTTACACCATTTGTGTGAAGCTATTCGTAGAAAACGGCCAGATTTACGGAAGAAAAATTTATGAAAATTGGAGCTAGATAATAATGCGCCTGGACGCACGTCATTGTTTGTTAAGAATTTCGCCAGGCCAGGCAAAAGAAAACGTCATAATCATGACACGGCAACTGCCGTATTTACCAGATGTGTCCCAACGCGATGTTTTCTCTTCTCATTAGTGATAATTTCCTCGAAAGGACAACGTTTCGCGACCATTGAAGACGTAAAACGTACAATCAATAAGCGAGCTCAAGGCTGTACCAAAAAGTGGATGGTTGAAATATTTTGAAGACTGCTTAATCGTGTTACATTCGACTGAGACTACTTTGAGGGGGCAGTATAAGTGTTGATGAATGAAGGCATAATTTTTAAAATAAACAATAACTGCATGAACTTTTTCAACAAACCTCGTACATACAAATTAGTAAGAATCACAGATATCAACAACTGGAAGAGAGTAGAGGTATGTTAAACTAGTATTTGAAAATATCAGGTCCAAACGAAACCGTTCCAAAAAATAAACCGTACAAATATTTGTTATTATGTATCTATTATACATATACCTGTATTATATAATTTGTTATAAGAAATAAATTGAAAATGAAAGTATTAATAACGTTACTTTACACTGTGACTTTATTACGCTGTTACTGTTTAAAAGAAAATATGAAACAAGAGAATTTATAGGCCTATCCGCCTTTGGAAATACTAATTTAGTTTTTCACTAGGAGCAAACAAACTGACACAAGTTTAATATTAAATTATTGATTCCCGTTGTCGCCATTGACACAAATCAGTTGCGAAACTCATGCAATGAAATTTAGAGTGCACGTAATAGCAGAAATAATGTCAAAAAACATTGGAAACATATAATAAAAACATAACAGTAAGCCACAAGAGTTACAACAATCTCATCATTTACGTGATATCTGCAGTGAAGTTAAAATCATCTCCGAATCACATTAACAAAAAGTATTATATGGACTATCGCCAATCAGCCACTCTGGAGGTTATAACACAATATAATTAGCGTTTTCAAAATTTACCACCAAGTTGGTGATCAGTATAATATATAATTTGTCAAGATAATCTGTATTATATACTGTATCTGCATAACACACGAAAATAAACGTAACATCAGTACGTATTTTGTTCATTTATTAAAAACAGCTTCGTCTCTTTGGCATAGAGATATTCTGAACCTCGCTGTTTTGCTTCGTTTCGTACTTGTATGGAAATCGGCACATGCGCAGAATCAAGTATTCACCACCAATAACTGTGACCGTACTCGTTTATTCGTCAGTTCGGTAGGGGGGTTCCGCGAGTAATCGGAACGGGTATTTCGACTTTTCAGTTATCGTTGAATCGGAACAGATATTTCAATTTTTCAGTCACTGTTACACCCTTTGCACAAAAATAATCGTTCCAAAATACCTGTTCCCTACCCACCTCCTGTACCCTACTATACCTGTATATCGGCCCACCTCTAGAAGAGGGTTCCGAGCGGGATTCAGGAAAGGATGACCACCCGTGGAACAGATCTTCACTATCAAGGCCCTGATCGACGAAAACAAAAGACGGATACAATTTCTGTTACATAGAAGGTATTATACGTATGGTGGTGCGCGCCAGTGCGAACGTACACTAGGTACACTAGGGACAAATACCTAGGTATTCTAGGTATTGGGCGTAGTCTAGGTATAGACTGGGCGCGGAACTAGTCAGGTGTGAGGTTAGGAGCACTGCCAACTACTTACCTACGTACTACAGACTGGCACAAGTGTCATTGTTGCACTCAATAGCCGATAAGTCAGTTACACCAATGCACTGGGCTGCACTTTCACCGCATACGGGCCCCGCTGGCTGTAGCGTAGCTTTCACTTTGCCAGCAACTTTCCTCTTCATTTGCTTACAATACGCAGCTGAAGCGTGCAGACAATTAATTCGCACTTATGTTTTTACAGCGCTTAGTTATAAGCGTAGTAAAGTTACTACACTATGACACATTCCCGCTCTCACCATAACGATCACTGTGAAGTCTAGAGGTGTGCTAAACTAGTATTTGAAAATAACAGGTACGAACGAAACCGTTCCAAAAAAATAACACGTGTAAATACCTATTATTATATATATACCTGTATCACATAATTTGTTATAAAAATAAATTGAAACTAAAAGTATTAACAGTAACACTTTGCACTTTACTGTGACTTTATTAAGCTGTTACTGTTAAAAAAAAAGAAACAAGAGAATTAATAGGCTTATCTCCCTTTGGTAATACTAATTTAAGTTTTCACTAGAGTAAACAAACTGACAGATTTAGTATTAAATTATTTATTCCATTTTGGTTAGACAAATCAGTTGCGAAACTCGGGCAATGAAATTTAGAGCGCACGTAATAGCACAACAAATAACGTCAAAAAAATTTACCTGACATGTGCGGTGAAGTTAAAATCATCCAGCCACTCTGTAGGTCATAACACATTTCACTGTGAATTTCACTGATCACTGTGAACACTATTATTTATTTCTTCTTCTTCTTAGGTCTTCAATCCTACGATTGGTTTGCAGCAGTCTTCCATTGTGATCGATGTTGTGATTTCCTCTTCATTTCCTCATAAGTTTCACAATTTACATCGTCCATTATTATTATTATTATTCCGGCTGTACAATGTTTACACATTGTCCCGAACCAAAGATTACAGAAGTGATTGAATTCTCATCTTCCACTGCTGCTTGTCCATCCAAAGATCTTCAATTTCTCGTTCCCTCAATATAGTCTAAATTTCTTCTATCCACGTGATAGGTGGTCTTCCCCTTTTCCTTCTTCCTGGTGGGGTCCATTCCATAAATCTCCTTGGCAATCTTTCATGTGCTATTCTTTTCGTGGGTCTATACCATTGTAATTTTTTTTTTTTGGGATAAAATCAGCAATTGAATTTTTCACATTCATTCTGTCCTTAACGACTTCATTTCTAATTATCTCACCTCTGGATACTCTTGCAGAACGTCTCCAAAAGTCCATCTCTGCTGTCATTAATTTTTTTCTTGTGTGTTTACTAGTAGTCCAAACTTCTGAGTCGTAAGTCATCATACTTCTAACAATGGTTTTAAAACATATTTTCGTTTTAGTTTCTGCTGTAATTTGCTACGTATTAGTATTTACGTTATTATTAAGTATATTATTTATAATAAATATTTAGCTAGCTAAATACGAAATATCAGAAAATCAATTCAGTCAGTATCTTCTTAACGATGTTTTAGTAACGCGAATTTTTATTGTGTTATTGCCGTTTACTTTAGTGGGATTGATTTCAGAATGTTATCACTCGTTTTTTCGGCCACTTTAAAAACAGTAATGTCGATTAGTCTTGACTTTTATTTTGTATGAAGCCGACTCGAAAGGACCTAGGATCCCCAACCTCAGGCCCGAATTCTTGATATGCCACTGTTCGACAATGACACAATTTCTATTCATGACTCGCCGCACTTTCTCATCTTCAACGAAGACGACCACTCCAGTCGTCGACATTTTTTTTGCGATATGCAGAAACCTCTCGGCGCCGAACTACACTGCTAGAGATAAAACATTAATTACGACTGATAACAGTTGCGTAGATTTTCGACGATAACGGTTTAAACTAGGGAGCCATATCTGACTCTCATATCGTATTTTAAAATCTATTTACAGTATTAAAAAATCGCGGAGGTAACTGAGTTGGCTAATTGTGTTCTCAGTTTTGCGCGGAAGCAACTTGAAAGTTCCGTCCATGCGTAACTACAATTTTGCGCAAACTCGTCAGAAAGTGTACACGGGCTTTCATGAACTCAACACAACAAACACGGCTCGCCTACAGCTGTGTCAGACGAAGCAACACAAAACTTTTAATAAGTTATGCGACCCAACCTACGTATGTCCTTCCTCTGAAAGAACATGTGTTTTTGTTACAACGAACACGGCTAATCTGTTAATGGCTGGCGTAACTTCTGCTTAAGGGACACCGTCCTGAAACTGTTTGACAGTTGGAGGCGTAGTACTGGCCACATTGCCTTAATCTGAATACAACGTAAGTACAGCACAATAACTTTAATGACGCAGAGCAAGTTGAATGGGAAGGTGAGGAAGGGAGTTCGACATGGGCTGATTTGAACGTTATGCCACACAACAGTTCCTCGTTTTTGTTGTGGTGAACGATACGAGTCACCACAACAGTTCTTTAGAAGTGAACGTGCGAAGCGTTTGTCATTTGTCTGTCTAATTGTGGTATGTCTCAAGATAACTTTTTAACTCATCAATCGATTTTCATAAATCTTGGTACGCGTGTCCATACTTGTACCCTACAGAACCCTATTGTTTGTTAGTACGGTCATCCCAAAAATAGGAAGGCAGGAGGCAAAAATGTGACGGGGTCCAAATTGTGAAAAGCCGAAAAAGGCAAAAATTAAAGGGGAATTTTGACCACAGTCTGAATATAGTTTCCATTTTTGAAAATCTTAAAATTTTTGGACGTCACGGCTCAAAAACTGGGAGTAAATTTTTATAAAATCGCACAAAAATTCATATAGGCTACGGTATTAAATCAGGGAGAATTTTAACTAACACCTGAACGTAGTTTCCAATCTTTATTCCTTCTAAGACGACTGCAAATACCCACATTTACACATGCGAGTGAGGCGTGGGACATGATAAAAAAAGGAATGCGGCAAGTTTCTAAGAAGTAAAATATTTTAAACTAAACATTCCAAGATAGAATAAGGAACGAGGAAATCAGAACAGAACTCGAAGTAAAGGACATAAATGTAATTATTTCAGCTTACAGAGAAGACAATGGTGGGATCATTTTCAAAGGATGACACAGGATCGACTGCCGAAAGCGGCAATGAACTATAAAGCCATTCGTAGAAGAGACGTGGGTCGTCCGAGGATGAGACAGGTGCCTGAACAGGTATATATAACCTAATCCTTGAAGAAGAAGGAGGAGGAGGAGGAGGAGGAGGAGGAGGAGGAGGAGGAGGAGGAGGAGGAGGAGGAGGAGGAGGAGGAGGAGGAGGAGGAGGAGGAGGAGGAGGAGGAGGTGGAGGAGGAGGACGACGACGACGACGACGACGACGACGAGGAGAAGAAGACCTGAACGTAGTGTTAATTTTTGGAAATTCCAAAATTTTGGGGGCCCATAAAAGAGATCAAAATTACAGACTCAAAGTAATTATGACCCAAATCCGAATGTATCGAATTTTTAATGTTTATTGTATGACTGTGTGCTCTCCAATTGTTACATAACTAAAGAAATAGGCGAGTAGGATTTTTGTAATTTTTCCCAAAATTGAAAAATTAACTAATATTGAAATTTATTTAATAATAAACGTACGTACTTCATTCAAATCAATTAGCGAGTTCTGGAGCTTACTACTTATCGCATATGTTACTTATAAATATTTTAGCCAACTGTTCTGTATGTTGGGTAGGTTAGGTTAGGTTCGGTCTATGTGCGACATGTAAGTAACAATTGGTCAGTTTTCTCGTAATCCGTTTGTATTTATTCACGGTCATGCGGTAACCGTAAAGACGAGAAACATTCTTAGTTTTACGAATACATTTTGACCAGTCAACATTGTACGCCTACTATTACTGAACACGATATAAAAACTACAGTAAACAAGCGAAAGAAAGATAAAAACAAGATAATTATGTTACAATTAAGTATTATTTACTGATAGTCGATACAATTAACCCTGTAACAGGTCACTGACATCACGTTTACTCTGTTTAACAACTGAACGTGTTTCTATAAGCTACGCTGCCCGGATGCATATTAAACTACTGTCTTCTACACAAATTATATTAGACCGCACCGGTCGCAGACTGCCCAGCCCTGCTGCTACAATCCCTGAGGTTTACTCTCTGCTTCCGTCACTCCTCCGTTTTACACCGCTTTGGTTCACGTGCACACTCTCATCCAACACCGTTACGTAGTGTATATCCGCGACGATTGTTATCGGATGTTGGTTGGGAATTTACTGCAATGTGACCGAAAAACTCGTGTCACGTTGCGACAAACGCTTAAATAAACTTTCTACAAAGGCTTATTTTGTAGAAAAGTAAGCCTTCACCTCTACTTTCACGTAACTGCAAAAAATAAACTTCTCACTTATTCCACATATTGTTTATTTTTTCAGCTAGTGCCACTAACCTTTTACCCGTCCCTCGTACATACGGATGAAAGTGAACCGATAAATTCTCTACCGACCCACGACTTGGAACAGTTAAAATGTAAATAAAATCGCCGACCGGAGGCACCACGCCCACACCTTTCACTACGATTGTACGAGCGCGCGCCGTTGCGTAAGCGACGCAATTAGATTATAGCGAAACGTTCACGGCACGGCGTGTCTATGTTTTATTCACCGAGTTACGTAACAAGACGAACGGACAGACGGACGGACGAGTGTTTAAAAAACAAACGCAGCAGCAGTAACAGTAGCAGTAGCGGAGTACGATAAAACAGAATTACAGTAACTCATTAAGTGCCCCACGGACGAGCGAGCGGCCCTGATTAAAGTAATGGAACGCCCGGCCAGGCCCGGCCGTACGAGGGTGGGCAACAAATCTTTTTAAACTACTACTGCCCCCACACGCACGCACACAGCAAAGACGTACAATTAAATAAATATTTCAAGCGTCTCTCGGCCCAACCCCGCCACCGGAGTAAATAATAATCCTCGCGCGCGCGATACAATTAATTCAGAAACACGACGACAACGACAACGACTTGAGAACGACGACGAAAAACCCAATTAGACGGAAACGAATTAATTAAAAAAGGCTTCTTCTGAATGGTACCTACGATGAGATACAAATTAATTTGTATAGTCTTTTCGCAAACGCTTTTACCTTTCTCCGACTACGTTCGCGTTAATACTTTGACAATCATGAAACGATTCTGACGATTAGTAACCAGGGGCGTATTTACGAGAGGTGGTACGAACAGGAACGGACCACCCTCCAGAGAATCGAACGAAAAAAGTTGACGAATTTTGTTACTCACTTAATTTTTAGGCTGTTTTATTATGTTTTTTTTTTTTTCAGCCGTGTATGCTAACACTAACGCTTTCATAAATACACAAACAGGTTTATTACACAGCATTTGCGTATACGTTTAAAACATGAAATATAGAACCAACAATTTCAGACAATAAGTTTCTTCTAAACAATAACGCTATATGCGGATGACATAGTTGTTATTCAAGAAAATTAGGATGATTTAAAAAGAGCTATGTTTCAATTACAAAAAGTGACAAGAGAGTACTCATTGACATTTTCAGTAAGAAACACCAAAACCATGGCCTGTAAAGGTAAATATCCAGTAGGACTAAGATAGTTGTAAACAACAGCACTTTAGAACAAGTGAGCCGTTTCAAATATCTCGGCTGTGCAGTAAGGTATGAATCTGAATATGATATAAGAGAGAAGATAAATAAATTTAGGAATATTTGTGGTACGATTCATAGAAATCTTAGAAATAAAACAAGACACAGCATGAGGATTGAATTTTATAAGACAATTGCAATACCCACATTTATTTATGCAAGTGAGGCGTGGGTCATTACAAAAAAGGAATGCGCCAAGATTCAGAGTGCTGAGATGCACTTAAATTATACACCGCAAGATAGAATAAGGAATGAGGATATCAGAGGAGAACTCGAAGTAAAGGACATAAATGAAATTATTTCAATTTACAGCGGTTAGAGAGTGGTTTAAAGCCATTGAACTATAAAGCCATTGGTAGAAGAGACGTGGACCATCTAAGGATGAGATGGGTGCCGGAACAGGTTTATAAAATCTAATCCTTGAAGAGGAGAATAAGAAGACCGTTTACCTTAATGGGATTAATTTCAGCATGTTATCGCTACGTTTTTCAACCACTTTAGAAATAATAATGTTGTTTAGTCTTAACTTATTTTTTTCTTTTGTACGAAGCTGACTCGACCGGACCCCCCCCCCCCGTCACGACCAAATTCTAGGTACGCCACTGTTAGTAACAGTAGTCTTTTGGGTTAACAACCACAACCCCCGTTGTAGATGAACTAAAACGTAGGTGTAATATCTAACTACGTTTAGATACTAAAACTAAACATTTCGTCCATTCAATTATGTAGTTACCACCACCACCATCTTCAATATCATCCTAATTATTATCTTCTTCTATGTCAGTTACTATCATCGTGTCATTGGTTATTCTGCGTAAGAGTGTCTGCACGACAAAGTCAGCGCATTGCTTATGCTGCCAACGTACGTGTGTTCAATCCTTATACATATTGTTACGACGGACTACTGATCGTCGTATGGTACAGTGGAAAACTAATTACGAGACAGCAATGAATCCACTAATCACCAGCTTTAATTATCACCATTAACAATTTGTAATTAACAAGATAGTCTTACAACAAATCAAGTAAAAATTGTCCACACGCAATAACAATGTCAACTAATAGAGTCCCGCACCATTACAAAACACATAACACTTCTCCAGAATACTTCGAACCTCGCTGGTATAAATCGCCGCTGAAACTGGCTTCTAAGCGGCAGATGTCGTTGTTTAAATAGATAGCACAGGTGTTCCAGAATAATCCATAACACACGTCAACACTACTCGAAAATACTAGAGCTTAATAGATTGCGGCCTTGAACACAGTGCACCGACCTGTATGGTCTGGAATAGCCTCGTTTGTTGACGCATGTTAAGTGTTACGTACGCACACAATCATTACAGCTGGGCCCTGCTGGGATAGCCGACAAACGTGTACAACGTTCTGTAATGGCGTACCGATATATTTGCGACTGTCGAACAACATTCAAAGTCGATTATCGAATCCTAGGCAATGTCCCAAGGCAAGGGGCATTGCACCGGGAACAACTTCTTCTTCAGATATGACCAACGACCTCCAGCTACGTAGAAGAACCTGCAATAATGAGAAACCACGACCAAGCAAGCTTGAACATAATCTTGGGAAAAACATCAAGGCTAAGATAACAAGAAGGAAGCTCTATGATGACTGGAAGTGCAATGTGTATCAGAAGCTCTACTCTGATGACGAGAATGGTGCAGAATGGATTCAGTGTTCATTTTGCCAGCAAACATTTTATCTGACCTATCAGAGTGATGATCCTGATGAAGAAACAGGAGTTTATATGTGTGCTGACTGTGCAGCAAGAGACGGGACTGAAGTGACGGTAGGAATTGTTTTGTGTTTCAGCTAATACGAATTGACTTTTTTAATAGTTTGTAGGATTTTTATTAAGAGAAATTACTTATTTGTGACACAAGATGTCTCTAGTTTCGGTAGTCTCTAGATTTCTCTAACTTTTCTTCTTGTTATAGTTTTCTTGAAAGTAACTTATTGTTCAATTATTTTTTAATAATTTAATGGACTATTATGTAATTGATCGTATTACGTAATTTAATAATGTAAATTTTTATAAATTACATAAAATATGTATTTTTATAAATATTTGTTTCATGAGTTTTTCCTTTTTGTATCATTTTATAGTAGCTTCAAATTACTTAACTCATGTTTTGCTTACTTTGCCATTTAATGTGTGATTAATTATTTTAGTGATAACGTTTTGATGAAAAATGATAATAGCAGAAATACTATACATTCTAATTAATTTTTAAATATGTTCTTTAGTATTATGACGTTGTACTTTTAAGAAATTTGTTTTTCAGATTATTGCCAAATAACCTTACCTGTGAGACGGGGACTAATTACAGTTCCCTCCCTCCACCATTTTGATAATGAAAAATATGAATTTCTGTTTAGCTCAGAGACGAACAATGTAGGAAAGTAATGAGATATGTAGACATAGAGTTTTTAGTGAGTAGATGGGTTGGAAAATCATTTTTCATAAATTACTGCCAAATTACCTTTCATTTCCCAACTGCGAATATAATTCTGTCAGACTGGCGGTACCAGCATACCACTTTCCAGTACTGTTCAGCCACACTAATTTTCTTCTTGCGGTACTGTACGATCCAACTTAAGTGGAGTCGGTACCTTTTCCGATCAAATGCTATTTAAATGGGAAAATTAGCTATCTTTAGGTACCAATAATTCAAAAAACGGTTAATGTCTACCAAATTTTTAACAAATACTAAGCACACTTAGGCCTACCTTTTGTTACTGTAGCAGATTTACTAAAATATCGTGCCCTATTACGATTGAAAAAAATTAAAAATTTATACATTTTTTCACATAAAATGTTTAAATGTTAAATTATTAAATGTTTTTGAAATAAAGGTTCTGCTAATTATTATTATTTTATATAATTTTGGTAAGCCAAACTTGTATAAGAGTAAATAACATGTCTACAAAATATTATGCTTTGTAAGTTTTATAGTTTTACAGAAAAATTTACCTAAAATTGAAAAATGGTAACGTTCAGAAAAAAGTTGCTTTCAAAATTGAAAACACACTTTAAAGAATGTTATGTCTCTAAAATCCACCAGGACGATAACTTTTAATTTCACATTCTTCTCTCTTCCTTTTCAACAGTGTTCTTCTCACTCTTTGTCTTTTATTTTATTCTTGAGTCTCCTTATCAGCCTTTTATACACGTTTTTCGTCAATCTGTTTGAGACAAATTTATCGTGATTGATCTGAAACCTAAGAACGTTTACCTTTCCAATACGACCTTCATTAAAGCATATAGTTTTATTTGTAATTCCAAGTCTAAGAATTTGCAGGCCCGCAAATACAGTTTTTGGGAGTGTTTGCCAGATAGAAGAATAGTAACTTTCGTTCGGGTTCTCAGTTTTCCCGTAATAACAGCGTTTTAAGAGAGCTTCACTAGACTAGTCTGTATATATGGGCAAATAGCTTCTTTTACAGCTTCTGGTAGAGATCCTCATGTTTGTAGTTGGTTCATATATTCATTGCCTTTATTGAACTTACACCAACTAACCACCTATCATTTACCATCGGGCAAAGATTATGTTGCGGCTCAGGATCCTGTGTTAAATAGGGCGCACTTCTTTCAAGTTATTAATTGTTTAACATCGAAGTGACCGTTAAAGCATATAGAACTATATATTTTCTTAAAGAGAAAGAAATGGAGAATTTTCTCAGATGACATTCTATTTGGTACCAACAAGGAATTGACTCCCCTTAAGTAGCCTACTCCGTAATCTTCAACTACTTTTGTGACGCAGAAAGTAGTCGACGACACAGATAACAAATGTTCGGTCGCGATACCGAAAGAACTAAATAACTGACTCTAAACCCGTTTAAAAAGTTTCAGTCGCGTTACAAACAGAGAGACGAGAGTGGGACTCGGAACAAATGTGCACCGCGAATTGAGGCCAAATGCATAATCAAGAAGGAAACTCTCGCATCTGAACAAAACCGCCGTCATTCACAGACTCGGCAAAGACGACACATATCTCGCGATCAGACACAGCTGCTGTGAATTATTTGTCATGGCTGCCAGATAAAACGTACGGACCCGTACTTTCTTAAAGTAAATATGATTTGAAAAAGAAACAAGGTTACGCGAACTGGTTTTTTCTAGGACCGTGAATTCAACTCGTTCGTTGGCCCGTTGTGTATCCTCTTAATCTGTTCATGTCAGTGTTTTCCAAATTAAAAGCGCCTGAGGGTCACATTTAAACTCAGGAACCACCTACCGGCGGTTCATATCATAGGCGATCAAACACCCGAGAAACACCACAATAATAAAAAAAAAAAGGCAGTATTTAATTGTAAATAAGTAAAATGAGATAATTTACACATTTAACATATCTTACATGGTATCTCTAACGGTATAATCTTTATTATGGTTGGACCAACCAATTTGCTCAGGACAAATGAGATATTAAAAATTCTTCCCTATGCCTAATTATTTACACAATTATTTATGAGTATCATTTTAGCACACGCAACTGACTTATAAATAGGTCTACGTTAAGTCATCATCATCATCATATTCACTGATTGAACCAAGGATGATTTCTTCCGGTCTCAAATAGGCAAAGATTAGAGCCAGTCACTCCAGTGCTACTCGGACGTCCCACACCTCTCCGTCCCCTCGGCTTATAGTTCCATAGTTGTTTGGGGATGCGGCAGTCATCCATTCGGCAAAGATGTTCCCACCAATTCAGCCGATACCCGGCAATCCTGTCAAGTATACTCATAATATTCAGTTCCTCCCGTATATCTGTGTTTCTTCTCTGATCATACACAATATACCCTGTCACGTGCCTGACAAACCTCATTTCAGCCGCGTGCATACGACTAGCCTGGCCTTTCGTTAAAATCCAAGTCTCAGACCCATAAAGAAGTGTGGGAAGGGCCATCACCTTGTAGAATTTTAAGCGGGTTTCTTTATTTGCTGACTTAAGAGTTCGCCTGATAGTCCCGCACATAAGGCTGAACTTATGCAACATATTCACAACGTCGTTGTTTGTATTATAAGACACGCTGTAGCCCAGTATTCAAAATTGCTGACTTGTTCCAGGACAGTACCATCTATAACAATATTTGCCCGTATGGGATCGGTTCCACGAGATCAGCCACCACCTTGGTCAACAGAATATTTCAACTGCAATTTTCCTCATTTTTTAATTTTTCTTCACCAGACAATAAGAGGTTAATTTTGAAATTATCTTCGCAAATCACTGTGGACGACTGATTGGTTGCAATCAGAATGTTTAATCGCCGATCTGTAAGATTGTGGATCGTATTAAATACTCCACAAAACTAGGATATTGGTGTGAGGTTTATCTACATTTCTATTCAATATAACGAGTTAGTGCGGCTACAGTCCGGCCGGTATATTGTGTGAGTGTAAGGCTTTGATGTCCACACAGTTAGCGTACGTTAGCGTTGGACTTTACTTAATTACATTCTGCGCGACCGACCAAATGAACTCGGGAGCCCGGCTAGCTACGAGTGCGGTCCGTTACTAACGATCGCTTTACCGCTTCGCTCTGACCCTCTGACGTTAGTGAATTCTTTGCATTTCTACTGGTTAGCGTCTGATGCCCGTCTGTTGGGATTGCAACCGCCATCGTATAAGCAACATTAATCAGCATGTTTGCGAATTCGCTGTATGCGCGCGCACGTGTCTGTTTGTGCTTCTTAATTACTTCTACAATTCAAAAGATGCACATCTTTTCATACTTCGGTGATTTAAAGTATCGTTTCGGCCTGTGGAAACGTATTGTTGTTTCCAGTTTTGGTACCCACAAGCCAGACTGAAGGTGGCTGCCGCACGCGGTGCCGAAACGTAGAGCAACAACAGACCACGGCCAATTAGCCCTAGAGCTTTTAACAATATCTTATTCATCTGCAAATTTAAGTCGTTTCTTGTAGCGTTCTTCAACCAACCTATAAGCGTAGGTCGCCTGTATCGTAGGCGCAGGCGTAGGAATACCTGAGGACTTTTTTCGTGTTGTTTGAGACTTGTCTGACAAGATAGGATGCGGGGAGACGCACGTCAGTGCAGGCCGGAAGCGCAGAAGGCACACTGGAGGTAGAGTAGTGCGTGTTTGTGTATTTGTGTGTAGATATAGTTTGTACCCATACAGGTGAAGGAAATGGTTGATGGAAGTGCCATTTATTATTGTTTATTTTATTTTACAGGGCGGCCAAGACAGGGACGAGTAGGGCAGGTCGCCAAAGACGGAAGCAGGCGACAGAGAGGCGTCAATGTAGGCGGGGGACACAAAGAAGAGGGTTAAACACTTGGTAAGAAGTTAGGGGAACTTAAATTATTGTGTGATCAGGAAGGATGGCAGGTTAAGTAAGTCCCACTTGTATATTCTTTTGAACTGTTATGTCCCACGTCTTTATAGGCGGTGACGGGACAGGATTTGGAATGAAGCAGTGGCTTGGCTGTGGGTAAAGGTTTGGGATACGATTTCCCGCGAAAAAAGAAGCGTGGGATAGAACCAGGGCTCATTGGGCAGGACGCAGGAACGCATCCAAAGTTTTGTTTGGGGGGTCTAGGTTAGATTGTAGGCGTGAAATGAATGTCGGGAATACCCACTCCGGGCCGTTTGTTTCCAGAAAGGTGGGTTTTTAGAGGGGGGGGGTTCCGATGAGATTGGAGGCGTGGAACGAATGTTGAGAAAACTCATTTCGGGATATTTGCTTCCAGAAAGGGGGGGGCTCTAGAAGTTTCCTCCGTAGCAAGATAGACATGAGGACTCTAACGTCGGATTTTAGGACATATATTTCTACTGGGACTGTGAAACTGACGAAACAGAACAAAAGAAACATTTACAGTAGTTTTATAATTTTATTTTCACAACTGAATTTAAAAATGAATATTAAAATCTGAATTTGACTTATTCAGTCCTTATACGGTACGGCGTAATTCCTACTACAAAAGTCTGATAAAGAAGGTCGCAATATTAAATAATTCATTTTTGACAATTACAAAAATTTGAAAATCGAAAATGCTAAAATGACCTTATGTTTCGAAATTGTACTTCTTTCAAACAAAATTTGCTTAATGCCAACCTGCACGACTGTAATGAAATAACATTAAAAAATGTACAAAATGTGTGATTTTCCTGTCTCCGATCTTTGTCTGAACGATACTGACCGTTTAACCCTAAGTATTATAACTTAACAGTTTTCGGCATCTTCCAGTTTTTCGGCGGGAGTCTGGACCCCTCGGACCCTTTTCCCTGGCTACGCCCTTAGCACGACGCTTTCCTGGAGTGTCTGTTCTTCGCTGGCAATATAGGCCTAGTAGAGTATCTAACCGCTGTTTGTTAACAAGAGTATCTTTTCTTGTTTGTATTACGTAATCATACATATGAGTTCATAATATAAACGTATAAACGTTGGTCCGACACAATATTAACTGCCCGGACTCCGTGTAGATTAATTTAAACAAAAGAATTTCTCATTCACGAAAGTACAGTAGTTAGTTGATGTTAACAGCTGAAATGGTGCTTTGAAATTAACGTGTGAACTGGGTCATAGTGCTGTTTGTTACTGCACAACGTTCCACGGTTTATCACATCCACTTTGTCGCCATTATTCTGCAATAAAAGTTTTTTTCTTCGGTATAACACGATTTGCTACAGCACCATACGTTGTCTTGCTCCTTCTGTATAGTAATAACTTGTGTTAAATTTGTTGATTATATCGTATTACAACAACAGCCGTTTGTCTATTTCCATACTGTGAATGACTCTTATCGGTGAAAAACGTCTCGTGCACAGCAATGACAAGATCGAGAAACTGTTTCGTATTTCTGTGCGAATCACAGGTGAAATCAGCAAATAGGTATGACGCTAGCAAATTCCTGACATCACCAGACTAACGTAAGAACATCTTAGGCCCCCTTTTATGCATCCGATTTGTATCGTACGATACGTTTTGCATCCGAGTTGACTCAGATTTGTATCGTGCGTCACAAGTATCGGAAGTGGGTGTGAACAAACTCTTTCAGTGTTGCCGTCATCAGTACTGAAAATCGATCCGTGCGTGTTGTATGCCGCTTATCGGTTTGTTTTTATAAGCTTCGGAAGCGGGATCCCATAGTGTTCTGGATTTCGTCAATGAGCCTTTCTGTAGTAATGTCTTCCATATTTAAGAAACAAATGAATAAAATCACACCACGACGGGAATACCACTGATTACTTGGCACAACTGGCCTCGCCGACGCTAGGCAGGAAGAATGGCATCACTGATGTCTGGAAGTGGTACGATAAAAAACTCGCGCGAGTGCATAAACGGAACCATTACGGCCCATGTGTCTAGAGAACTCGTCCAATATTTTAACTGATGCCTTTCCTACGACACCACGATATGTTTTTGAGTGCGGGACGATAAATTTATCGTACGATAGTGCATAGAAAGACCCATTTGTTTCTGTTGATTTACATGACGTACAAGTTTTAATAGTAGGTTATCATACGATATAAATCGCATGCATAAAAAGGGCCTTATAGCTTGTAGTTACGTCACACTTGACATTGATTGGGTATACAAATTATTAATAAACTTATTGCTTCCATATTGTCAAACATGTTGCTTCTCCTTTCAACAATGGATCCGGTCGGCGTCTTTTTTTTCACACTCGCCCCCCCATTCTCTTTCAAATATCATCGTTACGTACGATATTCTTAAGGACCTCCTCCTCCAGCCCGTTTTTCATGTCGCATTTATCTTTCAGCATCGTGTTCATTTGGCGAAGTGCATTCTGTAGTGCTTACTCATTGTTTCCTCAAAGTGCAATATCGTCTGCAAAATGGGTGGTTTTATAACAGATGCTATTAATTATTATTCCATTGTTACTACTTTCCATGAACTCCTTCATCATGTTCTCTACATACAAGTTGAATAATAGTGCGCATAATCCACAGCCTTCTCTAACATCTTTCTATAGCATCCCCTTGGAGTCCATCCTGGCATGTCAGAGCTCTCTGGTTCTTGTAGGGTTGAACAGGATTGCAGTTCTATACCTATAGTCCACCTCTCCATCTCTGAGCACTTTGATCATTATGTTCCAGTTGATGTTGTCAGATACCTTTACGATGTCAACGAAGGCTATCATTATTTCTTTGTTAAGCGTCAGAGTTTTCTCCAGAATTATTCGCAGCGATAGATTAGTATTCGGTAATTTACTCCATTGTTTTAAAATCAAGATAAACGCGATTTGCGACAACAATATATTAATAAAACTTAACGTATATGGATTCTGTCAATTCCCTACGGTCAGGTTGTATATTAGGCCTAATATTGTCGGTAGCTATGATTATGTAGATATCATGTCGCGAGTACACTACGCAGTATTTTCGTTATTTTTTCCAGCGAAAGCGCGGTACGTCTTTGGATCCAGCCAGGCAGCTACGTCTCGTGTTCATTAGCTACTGTTTGGATTACGTGACAGCTGATTGCAGAGCAACCCAGGCGCGCGCCACCGGAATGCGATCGATACGGCGGATCGATCAATGCGTATCGATCGATCACTACACAAACACAGACACAAGTGGTTCCCAAAACTTTTCAGTCCGCGGATCCCCCAAATAATTTAAAACATAAAATTCACGGACCCCGTCTGAGTTCTGAAATAAAACAAATAGTAAATATGATAGAAACTCTTACATTTTAATTAAAATGTATTAAAATCAAAATTCTCTTAACTCGCAAAATTATAATATTAATGATATCAAACATAGTTTAACGTAAACAATGAAGCTGCTTTTGAACAATTAGCTCTGCAATATTGGGTTTAATATCAGATAATTTCAATATTAAGTCACTCTCGAGATTAAGTTTATTTCTTAATTTTGACTTCATGTACGTCAGCAGGCACAAATGCGGTTTCACACAAATAAGTAGAGGAAAACACAGTTACATGCTTAAAATCTTGTTTTGCGAGTTCAGAATAGTCAGTCATTACATATAACCAGACATCAACTAGCTGTAATTGTGAAAACTGTAATTTTAATGAACTGTCAGTTGAAAGTTCTGCCAATGAATCTTATTATTGTAGTGTAAGAGAGACGTTAGTTGACAGCCCATCAGAAAATGGATTCCTTATCCACATGTCACTGGAAAATATTCACTTAGCTGCAAGTGCAGTTGCTCCAAATGTGACTTACTAACGTTGAGGCTCTCCTTTGGAACATTTTCTCCTGACATCTGGACGAAATCTGCCATGGAAGGGAATTGTTTGAAGATCTCAGAGTCTAATCTCTGAATCCACAGCTTCAATTTTTTTATCTACGCAAGCATCAATGGCTGCGGCAGACCGCGAATGACCTGCCACGGGCCACGAGACCGATACATTGCGTTGCGCAGCAACCTCGGCTATATCTTTCCAGCCACACGAGTCGACATCCAGCTACTTAGGCGTAAAACCAGCTACACAGAAAAATATTTTGCTTAGATGCAGTGCTTATACCCGACATATAATGCATATACGTGGTGTAAAACAGTGCGATCAGTTCTGCGTTGATGCGGCGCTCTTATCAATTCGGCTGACAAACAGATCTCCTACACGACATGATTTAAAGACATTATGAAAGCTATTAGTTTGAAATTACTTTTACAGTTATAATAAGTTTTAACAAACAAACAAAAAATACTGAAATCTTCTACTAATTGTTTTAAGATTCTAAAATTTAGATTTTAGAACATAAAAATTGGAGAAAATTACGGTATATACTATTTTTTCTTGAAAGTGTCCACGGACCCCTTAAAGATTGTCGCGGACCCCATTTTGGGAACGACTCCCATACACACATCGTCTACCCTGTGTTTGTCTTGCCCGCCGGTTATGCACGTTACTCTGTTCCTTACGCTTTCACGGCCGGCGTCATCATCGTCCGGGCTGTAAGGCCGTGGTCTACCGAAATGTTCATGCTGATTGATGTCGGTAGTGTAATCAGACGTTTCTAAAATATGGTGGTTGAGTTAATAAAATATGGTGGCACATTACTGCATTTACGAATCCTCCATTCTTTAAATAACATTTGGATGGAAAACAAAATTCCGAAAGAATGGAGGCGGGCAAAAGTGATTTCGTTAAATAAAAAAGGGGACGGAACAGATGCAAATAAGTACAGAGCAATAAGCATGCTGGACTCAACGTACAAAATATATACAAGAATTCTCAATGAGAAATTAAAAATCATTACAGATGCATTACGTCTCGACTGTGCACGCACTGGTCGTATTACGACAGATAATAGAGAAAAGGCGGTAGTATAACCAGGACACGCGTATCGCTTTGTTGATCTGAAGAAAGCATTTGACAATGTAGACCGTCAAAAGTTAGGGAATATTATGGATAGAAAAGGATATCCACAGCATTTAATAAATCTAGTTAAGATCCTTTATTAAAGTACATCTGTAGTCCTGGATCTGAATGGTAGGCTATCAGGTGACATTCCAATAAATAAGGGGATTAGGCAGGGATGCTATGTTTAATATACACATTGACGACATGTTGACAGCACGGAAATCCAGAGTGCCTTCGGGAATACAGCTTAACAAATCAATTTGTATGGGTTCCCCGCTATATGCGGATGACATAGTTCTTATTCAAGACAATGGCAATGATTTACAAAGACCTATGTTTCAATTACAAGAAGTGGCAAGAGAGTACTCACTGGCAATGTTAGTAAAAAAGACCAAAACCATGGCCTTTAAAGGTAAATATCCAGTGAGGGCTAAGATAGTTATTACCAGCACGTTAGAACAAGTGAGCCGTTTCAAATAGGTTATCTCGGCTGTGCAGTAAGCTATGAATCTGAATATGATATAAGAGAGAAGATAAATAAATTTAGGAATATTTATGGTACGATTCATAGAAATCTTAGAAATAAAACAAGACACAACACAAGGATTAAATTTTATAAGACAATTTCAGTACCCACGTTGATTTATGCAAGTGAGGCGTGGGTCATGACAAAAAAGGAAAGCGGCAAGATTCAGAGAGCTGAAATGCAGTTTCTTCGAAATACTTTAAATTATACGCTGCAAGATGGAATCAGGAATGTAGATATCAGACCAGAACTCGAAGTAAAGGACATAAATGAAATTATTGCAATTTACAGAAGCAATGGTGGGGTATCATCTGCAAAGGATGCCAGAGGACCGATTGCCGAAAGCGGCACTGAACTATAAAGCCATTGGTAGAAGAGACGTGGGTCGTCCGAGTATGAGATGGATGCCGGAACAGGTTTATAAAAACCCAATCCTTGAAGAGGAGAAGACATCACCTCTAGAGGTTATCTTCAGTGAAGGTCTTCGAAACTACTGACAAGATATGTGTGTCAGTATACCACAGTACTGTGACACAGGCCGTCGCCTTCAGCCATCAGCAATTTGGTGTACTGACCCATCCCCATATAACTATGGAACTACAAGCCGAAGGGAAGTCGAGGCACTATGCTCTGCAGAAAGCTACAGGGATTAGTAGTTAGTAGTAGTATCTAAAGCCATTAGTAAGGTGCACTGCGAGTTGCGATAATAATTATACACCATAACTGTTATTATCGGGCCGAAGGTCGCGTCTACGGGCGTGTGAAACACGATACGACACGACAGTGTTCGTGCGTTATTACAAATCCATCGTTTCCCAGGCTTAAAGTATTAATTTTCCTAACCTTTCACACGCCTATCCATCACAACCGCTTTACATTTTTCCTGGGATTTCGCGTCTCAGAGTACACGCTATGCGTTGCGATCGAAGACGGGACATCTTACTGTTAACTGCTATTGAGTATAAAATGAAACAAGTGTAGGTGTAGTTGAAACTGAAATAGATGACTGTCACGAACCCACGAACCACACACTTTTACAGCTAAAAAACAGTTGACGAGAAATTGTTTAGTAGTGAGCCAATGTCTCAAGCCTCTCTCCACCGCAGCGACGCTTTGCAACACGATGCTTCAAAACGATTCTGTCGCGAAACAAAATGTCGCTCCAGAGTACGGTCGGCCTTAGAGAGAAGGCACGTGTATTAACGTTGCTGGGAATTATTTTGAAAAGTAAAAAAAGTTGTCAAGCCTCGGAAGGATTGGATAAAACGGACACGACTTAAGCTACGAAATAGGGCACCGAACTTTGGTACTTGGCGAAGAGCGGCAGGGAGGTCAATACTGGAAAAAGTAAGAACGTCAAGAGGTCAAAACTGGGGGTACAGTGCTCTATTGTTGACGACATAAGAACAAAACAGCTAAGATGGTTTGGACATGTGCAAAGAATGCCGGATAATCGACTCCCCAAGCAAATTTTTGGATGGACACCATATGGTCGTAGCGAAGAGGAAGACCTAGGTTGAGTTGGAGAGAAGGCATCAATCGGGCAATGAGAGACCGGGAATTGGAAGAAGAATCTTGGTTGGATCGAGACCAATGGAGACTAGGGATCGGAAGACGTAGGATAACGTTATGAACCGATTTATATATATATTTACATATATATATATATAAAATATTATAAAATCATATGATCCAAATGGCATATGGATAAGATATGTAGATGATGGGCTATATGTATCAAATAACAAAAACACAAATGCAGAGAACATACTGAAACAAATCAATAACATACATCCTAAAATACAATTCACAGAAGAAAAAGAAAAACTTAACAAAATCAACTATTTAGACATAACCATCACAAGAAACAACAACCACATACAATATGCAATATACAGAAAACCAACTTCTACCAATATCATTATACCTAACCATTCTGACCACCCACCACAAATAAAATGGCAGCATTCTATTCGCTATTTAATAGAATGTACAAAATTCCCCTAAACAAACAAGAAACTGACAAAGAAAGAAACATAATATACCAAATTGGTAATGAAGTTGGATACAATAAAAATACTGTAAACAAAATAGAAAATAAAATAAAATATAAAATAAAAACTGAACAATTAAGAATTAATCAAAATGAACAACACAAAAATAACAACAACAACAAATGGGCCACATTCACATACATAAATAATAAAATGGCAAAGCTAACAAAACTATTTAAAAACACAGATATAAAAATAGCATACAAAACTAATAAAAATAATTTAGAAAAAACTAAATAGCCCACACAACAAAGATAATACAACAACTAACGGTATATACAAAACTGAATGCCAAGGTTGCAATAAATGTTACATAGGACAAACAAAAAAAACAGCTGAAAAAACGTTATTTTGAACACCTAAACGCATACAAAAAACCAGAAATATATAAATCCAATTTAGCCACACATGCAATAAACACAGGACACGAATTCCCAGACATAACCAATGTGACACTAATAAAACATATACCACACAAAGGCACCATAATGAACACTTGGGAAAATTTACAAATATACAAACATAAAACACAAAACAAACTAATACCTGAACAAATACCAATCAATACAAAACATGACACAATATTCAAAGCACTCAACATTGAAAATACACCAAAAAACTAACACACACATCACAATCGCACACAATAAAACCAATTTGAAGTACCAGAAGCCAACAGGAAGCCACAGTAATAATAGTCAACCCACACATATATACTTCACCAGACACAAAAACCGGAAGGCTGAGGATGGGTACAAGATGGTACCTGAAACATGTTCCTAATAAGGAAAAAAATATATTGAGGTAAATTCATTATAAATATTAAATGTAATATATATATATATATATATATATATATATATATAAAAAGTTGTTATATTGATTAAATAAACAGTTTTCCTCTACAGCTATTTATCTCTTTAATTACTGAACGAGCCTCGTGTATTAGCCGTTGATCCGAGCGTATGCCTTGGAGCAATTACAAGAGTTACAAATTGATCTCTGATAACGGCCGAAAGAAGGCGCGAAGCGATCGCTTACAGTAAATTGCACACAAAAGAGTTGTTAACAGCGACAGACACGCGAGGCAGAAGGCAGTAAACAACAAGCAAGAGGTGTAGAGGAACAAGAGCAAACAGGTGTGTCGGAGGCGTTTACACGATAATTAGAGAAAACCCAAGACGGGACGAGCCAGTAATTTAAACAAAACTCCCGAGCCGCAGCAATAAAACAGACAGACACTCCACAGTTATTTACTCCGCCGCGTCGTTCCACGTAATGTACGGCCGCGCGGTAAAATATTTTAATTTCTCCAATCGACGACGTACGCACACATACGTATCCATTAAATCCGCTTCACCGGTGCTCTCCAAGAAAGTATTGCCGTCACAGCTGTCCTGCTTCCTCACTAACTGTTATCTCTCTCTCTCTCTCTCTCTCTCTCTCTCTCTCTCTCTCTCTCTCACGCGTCGTTTTCATGACTCGCAAACCTCCGTGGCTAACGCACAACGTCGTTCTACCTCCCTATTCTCATTCCCGAATATTTTCTGTGTTTTTTCATGCTTTCTCATGTTTACGTTTTCCTAAATTCCGTTTTCGTTCCCTTATTTTACCCTTAAACATCGTCGTCACACACTCGACTACGTACTCTACTAACTCATTCACTATCTTTAGCGCTGTTACGGATTACCCGCTCTGTCTGCAATATAGTCTCGTCTCTAACACTTACTGTCAACCTTAATTTTTTTTTTTTTTTTTTTTTTTTTTTTGCTTCTGCCTGTTTTCTCCTTGATCTCACTTTCCCGTTACCCCCGGTTAACACATTTCCTCTCTCTGGCGCTTCCGTTTTGCCTTATCAACGATGTTTTCTTTACTTCATCTTTAGTCGGTTCGTCTCCTTCAGTAAAGTGTGTAACACTTCACACCCGTCCAAGAAATCGTCGTGCTTCACTTCCCGATTATAAACCTAGTTTATATCGTTATGATCATGTACTCCAAGGAGTAGGCTTCGATGCCCGTTCCGACACAACACGGTTCACTTGTCTTGTTGGATCCACCTTGTTTTTGATCGTCCCAAACTACGCCATCCACTTGCAGCACAATGCAGACTCGTCTCGCTATGTTACTTGATGGTTGTCGCTGTAGGTGGGTTATCCGTGTCTGTCTTCTTTTATTTTAATCACATCAGGGATGACAGACATCTTGTGATGATCAGGGATCCACATCTTGTGGATACGGGTTTAGCGCACCCGTATTGGATTCTCACTTTGCTTCAACCTGGGTGAGATATCTCCCATTCTTGTTTTTCGGCTATTACGCTATTAAGAGTATTCGAGGAAGGCTAGGAGTCTTTCCTTTACGTAGTGGGAAATTAGGTTTTCAGTCAAAAAGTCGGTTTAACAGTAAGGCCGACGTTACACATCTGTTAGGTTAGTTATTCACTAGGTAATCTGAAGCAACTAAATCGTACAGCTACCATTTCCGGTAAATTTATTTTAGTTATAGGTACCATACGCCCTTTCCATCTTATGAATCCTTTCTTCTATAGCAGATTTTTCTAAACCATTCTGTTGAATTATTTCTCCTAGATACTTTAATTTTCGAACCCTTTCTATTCGACCAATATCTGTTACCAGGAATTTTGGCGCAATTTTAATGTTCGTGAGAAATTTGTTTTTTTCTGCAGAAATTCTTAAGCCTGTTCTACTGGCTATGTCCTCTAAAAAATTAACTTGTGTTACTGCAGATGTCAGATGTTCAGAAAGTATAGCAAAGTCATCTGCGAATGCCAAACAGTTTATTTATCATTTATGTTATGTTTCTTTATTATTTAACGTTATTCGCCACGAGATGTATTGGCTGGAAATCGTCTTACTGCTTTTCCTTTTTATTTTTTCTCTTGAAATACAGATACGTATTTACGAACAAACACCGGGCTTAATAACACAAAGACCGACGGCATGATATACGTAAAGAGTAGCGTTTATACAAAACGAGTTCTGGCAGTAGTTTACGCTAAACGTCAGCCGTCAAAGTGACAGATTATATTCAAACGTGGTATTAGTAACGTGTAACGTATTCTCGGAAACCCACTGCATTATACAAGGTAAGTAACTCTTTGTTATCATAACAGTTTTCTTTACGTAGAGATTTGTTTTTTTCTCAGCTTAGTATACAATATGGAAAATAGAGAAAAACTGCGAGAATCGTGTAGTTACATATTTTTAAATTGTAAAAATGTTTCTGTAATTGCATATTATTCATGTCCCACATTCATTAAGCTATAATTATTCATTGGGTATTAGCAGTAACGTGTAATGTATTCACTATGTCTCGTGAAGTATAGGAGGTCAGGTCTTTCCATATTTGTTTACTATTCAGAATCGAATTTGTTGGAGTTTATTAGCGGGGTGTAAAATAAAACAGTTTTGTCTTTCTCTGGCAATAGGCCTACTTGGAACGCATTGAAATGGCCTGTTGTACATCTCACGTTATTAGTTGTTTAATATCCTGTAATTTGTATGAACTCATATCGAGATCTATGTCCGGTACAGTGTCATAACATTGTAGTTTGCTATCGATATTTGAGGAAATATAAATGCAGTAATCGGACGGCATTAAACAAACAATAAATAAATTGGAAGGAGCTTAGGAACTAAAATAATAATAGGCCTAATTGAAAATAAGCGATTCACGCCACCGCTCTCTCTCTCTCTCTCTCTCTCTCTCTCTCTCTCTCTCTCTCTCTCTCTCTCTCTCTTCTATCTTCCCTTCGTGCCCCTCTAACCCTCTCTCTCACGCGTTTTTTTTCTTTTTCCTTACTTCCTGAGTGCGGGGGGCCCTCAAACCCCAGTGCGGCCGCACCAGTCACCAGTCACACACCTCTAAGGGCGCAATTGACTACATGTGTTCTCTGTCGGTCACAACGTCAGTAGCCTACTTCTGCATCTGTCCCCAGGATTACCCTCCAACGACCGTTCTCACACGGTTCACGATCCACCTTGTTCTTGGCCGTCCTCTTGTAACGCAGTGCAGCAGCCGCCTCGCCATGTACGCTGTACGTGCACTATCCATTTACGTCTATATTCTTCTATTTTACTACAAAGGTTATACATATCCAGTTCAACCATGTTATCTACATTTTACCCTGACATTACAAACAGCTACTCTGAAATCAAAGGGGCGAGGGGCTTCTAACCTCTCCGTGCAAAACCTCAATTACTCATATGTTCCAAGAAAAGAATAGCCGGATGGATTTTGAGGTTACTGACGACCACGCAACGAGTAAGGACCGAAGATTCGGAGAAGCGAATATTATTATGTAGCAACATGTAGGCCTAATGTTAGATCAATAAAAGAGAAAAACTACTGGCATTAGAGAAAACATTGCGTTGGTGGGGAAAATATTGATGTTGTCACAGTCAATGAAACGAAAAAGAAAGGTTTCCAATGGAAAGCAGATCAAAGACTGGAGTTCTTAACGAGAAATGGAAACAACTTCTGGCTGTGATGGATTTCAAACATTTTAACTGACGGAAACAGAAAAATATGCGGCTTTTACCTTCACAGAAAAATATTTTAATGCTTTCACACACACAGAGTATATAAATATATTGAGATTCAAAATATTTAGTTTTTCAAAATCAAATTCTAATGAGAAATGGAGGTGTCGGATTCACTCGTACTCCTGAATAAGTGATAACGGCCGGGTTTAGACGAAATTTGCAGATCCATATGGGATTCGAATATCGAGCACAAGATTTCCAAAACGAAAGTACAGGTCTACTAACTATCAGAAGGTAGACGGGTAATTGCGAGACCGCTGAAAGATGACATACCTTAGGCTATGAGAACGGTCTCCGACTACCACAGATGATAAGCATAATGACCTTTCGTGATTATTATGATAATGCCTATAAAGTTCATTAGTGTCTTGTTTGGCGTTGTCGCGACCTGAATGTGTCGCGTGCCACTGTGTAAAGCGCACCAGTCCGTTACAGCTGCCAGTCAGTGGATCGCCTTGTGTCAGTTTCCATTTCGACGCGAAGTGATGTAATCAATTACTGAACGTTTACCGTTATAGTCACGCCGCAGATGCGGTGACACAACTGTAACGCGGCCCATTCACCACTGAAGCAACCCGGTCGAGCAATCGCGCGATGTCCGCAGTGGGCAAAGTTGGAGCCGATACGTAGATCGTCTGAGCAGTATTTTGACTGACTGTCTACCCGGTAAATTTCTGCAGTAGTGAAGCCAGAATGCCTATATGTAAGTGAATGTCTAGCATTGAATTATAATTTAGACAAACTAGAAATATTGGAAACACGAATTATTAGGAAAATACTAGGCCCTCGAAAAACTTCCTTCGGAAGGTTGGAAATTAAGAAGTAATGATGAAATATAACAAAGTACAGAAATATAACAGAAACATGAGAAGAAGAAGACTATTATTTTTTGGACATTTATATAGAATGGACGACAATAGGTTAACAAAGCAGATCTTCAAGTATCTGTGGGGGAAGAAGTCAACATCAAGTTGGATTAAAGAAGTCCAAAAGGATTTAGAAAAAATAAAATACACGGGGAAGAAGCAATTGAAGGAGAAGTTTTTCGGGCAAAAGTGTTAAAAATGGAAGGAATCCAGGGTAGGAGAGAGAAAAACGCAGGTTCAAAGTGGACTGAAGACAGGAAGAAGAGACACAGTGAAAAGATGAAACAATATTGGAGGAAAAGGAGAAAGAATAAAGAATTGAAATTGGCATGTGGTCCTTACATGGCCGATACAAAAAAAAAACATTATCCTAGTTAACTGATTGCACTTTGAGGATTAAAATTGCAGTCAACTTACAAATTTACGTTCAATTTGATAGGGACACCTTTCTCTAGGACTAAAAGTCGAGGTTGTCTAGAATGTGACGTGTTGTTCGAGGAGACTGCTGTTTATTTTTAGGAAGATACGGGGATGGATTACAGGGGATGGGTCGCGACTTACTTTTCGTTTGTGTAGACGTTTTATCGGTTTCAACCCTTTATAAAAACACAAAATACGCAACAATAATACAGAATTCTGCGATCCCGTCAAACTATAAATCCGCGGTGATCTACGGATTACCGCTACGGGAGCATCAACCGCTAATGCCAGGTGAAGGGGGGGGAGCATTCGCTTTTACTCACGCTGGCAGGAGCAGGCTAAAACGAAATTCTTTTTTCAGAAACGATGAAAGAAGAGAAAACGTATTCTCGCAGCGGATTAACATTTTATTTGAAGGCACTCGTACAATATACATGTCAGCTTTCACTGGACCTTTTCTTGAATCTGAAAAACGCTTTCTGTCGCATTATCTTCGCAGACTCGTTAAACAACTTCTCAGCCTTGAATCAGGGTATTACACTTCACTGCTTTTTGGCACTACGGTGCTGAATTAAGGCGAGTATCTCGCTATAGGCTCGATAAATGGAGCATAAAAATCAATTCGTCCAAGTCAGTACACTGTACCTTCACCACACGTAAGGCTACCTGCCCTCCAATAACAATTAACGGTCAACCAGTACCCCAAGCTGAAAGTGCTAAGTACCTCGGGATACATCTGGACAGGAGACTTACGTGGAAAAAACACATAACCTCTAAGAAGATTGAACTTAATCTCAAGGTCACAAATATCTACTAGCTGATAGGCAGAAAATCGCGGTTAAGTCTCGTCAACAAACGTTTAGTATACAAAGCAGTTCTTAAACCGGTATGGACTTATGGTATTCAACTTTGGGGTAATGCTAGTACGAGTAATATTGAGGTTATCCAGCGCTTTCAGTCCAAAACTTTAAGATCAATAGTCGACGCTCCATGGTTCGTCTCCAACAACTCTATACACCGAGACCTCAAAGTTTCAACTGTGAGAGAAGAAATCGTGCACCTCTGCAGGACTCACATTTCTAAATTACGTAGAAAAGCATCCAAACCCCCTAGCAATTAATTTGTTAGATAATAGTGAAGATATTTATAGACTAAAAAGGCACAAACTGTTAGACTTACCACTCAGGTTTAACTAATAATGTATTATCTGTATTGTAATGTCTGTGTTTTGTATCCTACGTGTCAACATTGAGTGTTAATGTCAACCAGTATATGTGCCTCATAGGCACAATGTTTAACATTTTGAACTTATTGTATCATGCCAGTAGTAAGGGGAAGTGATTTTTGTTCATTTGTTTAGATGTTTTTGTCATTTAGTCTGTGTATCTGTTTAATCAGTTAACAAAAACAAGAAAACCTGTCAATGGTCAGCTCTTCATAATCATGTAGGCCTATGTGTTTTGTCAGACAATTTGTTCAATGTTCGCTTAGTCGAACAGATCATAAATCTGCAATAAATTGAAAAGAAAAAAAATCTGGCTATAAACCTGGGACTGTCCAACAACGTAGAATTCAGTACCATTTCATTTACGGTATCTGTTTCAGTAGACTCCGTAGAAGCGATGACGTTTGTGAAATGTCGTCTTCACTGACAAATTTTCCATTGATCGGATTCATTACGTTTTATATAATATGCTTTTATTCTTCTTGTTCTGCCCTTCCAGGATTAGGCCATCCTGCCTGTTCTGGCTCCATCATCTAATACTTGTTCTTCCCACGCTTCTTCTACCCATCATGTGATATTGTTCATCTTGTTATATGAATTACCAGTCTCTGTAATTCCAACTTTGTCGTGCTCACTTGCTAAACTGATACCTGTCATGCTCCGGACGAGGCCTTTCAGCGTCTTCACTACTATCAAGTCCTAAACCACGACAAACAAATATACTACTTACCACTAGAACCCCTATACATACCCGTGAATCCGCCTTCACGATCGGTCAATTCGTAAACAAATCTTACTTGTCACTACCCTATTGGCTCAGCTCCGTTAAGCCACGCCCCTTCTGCCTTCCTATTGGCTATCCACTAAGGAGCTTCGTCTCTCCCTCAGTCCCCCTATTAAGCCATACCTAGCCCTGTCTGCTTATCTAACACTTGATGAAATTCACATGCCTCGGCCTTGCAAAATATGGTAAGATATTTCTTCATTACTATATTCAGTCTTTATGTTCATAAGTATATTACTGTACTTATTTTTTCTTTAACATTTCTAATTCTTCATATAATTTCCTTTTGTTTAAATTATTTTCCAGTTTTAATATTTCTAGGTTCAAGTGGGTTGATGAATTTATCCCCAGTTTACATGAAGTGCCTTGCGTATAGTGAATTAGTGGTCCTATCACCTTCTCCTCTTGCGTGTTGTCTCAACCTAACCTCATTTAGGTTATCACGAGATAATTCAAATAACCTACCTAATTATCAAGTGATAATTCAAGGTCTGCTTTATAATCCTTTCTTTCTGCATTTTGGATCGACGTAAAGCTTCCACAACGCTCCGGTAGTAGCGTTGTAGCGCATTCCATAGTTAAGTTACGAAATGAGCTACAGCCTTCTTGATTTGTAATCTGTGTCCCGTTTAGTATTTACGTTAGTTGAAGGTTAGCGTTACCAGCTGTTTGATATTATAAAATAAGAATAAGTTATAAACAAGAGATAGTTTACGTTACTTTATCCACCAAAGGGAGCCGTTACATTTATTATAATGGAGGGATGACCCAGCGCCACGTAAAAACACGCAACCGAACAAGGGAAATTAACGACTATTTTTAAATAAAAATTACAGTAAATAACAGCGGACGGTACACACACACACACACACGTAATCGGTGATATTGAGCTTTTGATCAACAGAAAACGCTAATAACCCGTATACACCGTCTGCTGTTGTTTACCGAACAAACGTTCAAAGCCACGGCTAATGACACGGTGTCAGGGATGGTAATGGCGAGAGATAAAAACTGTGTCAAACGAAAACAGAATTGGTCGTATGTGTGTGTAACTCGATCACAAAGCAAACAACTGTGGCGGCGCGGTGTAATTGGGCCCGGTTGCCGTGGCGACAAGAAGACAACAACAATACGCGTGTGTTGTGTTTGTGTTAACGGGCTGTGCGTATCGCTCGCTACTTGTTACAGACACCGAGTGTTATCCGGCCAATCAAATTAAAACGACTCTGAATACAGTGAAAATAGGATATAAAAGGCGACGAAATAAAGATCGAGATGGACTACTTGACATGTATTGTACGGATTTCCGAGACTGCAAAACGTTTGTAATGAGAAATTACGAGACGGATGCGAGCGGTGTGACCACAGGAGCTTGTATTTAAAAAAAAAAAGAGGCTGAAATGGTTTGGTCGTGTGATAAGAATGTGAGTAGCTGACATACGAATGGATATTACAGCAAAGACACAAGAGGGGAAGATCGGCGGAGTCTTGGTGTGCAAGGACACATGGCCGGACGCGGATCGCGGTGGAAGATGTAGGTAGATAGATCTAGTGGTGCTTGCCAATGGGGGAATGGCTAGACAATGTTTAAATCTGTCCTTCTGAACGTTCGAAGGGTTTGGCATTTGTCTCTCTATGTATGTCTGCCTGTCCGTTTGGGGTGTGTCACACCATAACGTTTGAACGCGTCAACGTGGCGTGCGTGTCCACACAGACCCCCTGATGTATACTCAGATTGATCCCCCAGAAAATAGGGGGCAGGAAACAAAAATTCGTGGGGCCTCAAAATTATGAACAAATCGCGAAACTTCGCGTTGGTATTGTCAAATCAAAGGAAATTAAAACCACAGTCTCAATATAGTGTTCATTTTTGAAAATTTCAAAGTTTTCGGACGTCAAGGCACAAAAAGCGGGTGAAAATCTTGATAAAAGTCGTGTGGGGTATATCAGATTGAGGAGAATTTTAACTAACATGTACCGTACACAATAGTGTTAAGTTTCGGAAATTACTAAATTTTGGAAGCCCAGGGCTCAAAAGACAGATCAAAAATTTGAAAAAATTGTAATAATCCAGCAGTGACTCCAGGGCTAATTCCTGATAATCCAGGGTTAAAATGAACTATAGTGTTTGGAATTGTTAGTGTTTATTGTATGATTGTGTGCTCTACAGATGTTGTATTACTAAAGGAATAGTAGAGTGATCGGGTCTTTTTGGATATAACCCCGCAAACTATTCATCAATATTCATCTTTCGTGAAACTAGCTACATAACAACTAGCACACTCGGTGGGGGCAGTGGTGTTGAATTTTTCTAGAATAAACACATGGCGATAGGCAGTGCGATCGCGGTCATGCAATGACGTTATGTCTGTTCCAAAAATCTGACAGATGGCGGTGTAATGGAAAAGACTGTCGCACAGAAATTTCATTGCGCAAGGGTAGGCCTACTTGATTAGAAAATCGAAATTATCATTTGATATTGTTACGTTCTTTAGCTAAACCTGGGCAAAGAAGTTTACAACCACCAAATTCTGTGATGACGAGTTCGATATGTCTTGCGGTACTGTTACGGACTGGAAGAGTTACATTCGTGAAGTTTGCGCCAGCCCTCTGCTCTGTAATCCTGTAGTAATGGGAGGGCCGGTGAAAACTGTTGAAGTAGATGAGTCGTGCTTCTCTCGCAGGAAATTCGAAGTCGGCCGTGTATGTTTGGTGTTTGGCGGTATCTGCCGCGAAGATAAAGAACGTTTTCTTTATGCTGTACCAGACAGAACCGCTGAAACCCTGCTTGATACAATTAAAGCCTGTATAAGGCCTGGCACACCCATTATTTCTGATTTGTGGTCAAGGGTGCCTACAGGGGGCGATCGTGTCGCCATTGGCGACATTTAGAAAATTATTGGGGAGATTTTGTTTTACTATTGCATGAAAAATCTTCCCCAATTTTACAAAACTGTAAAAACCTTATAACGGACACGTATCAGACGCACAATAAATCTACCCAGTTGACTTTTTCGAGCGGGCTGCAGGCGCGGTGCACGGAAAAAAGGTTCTAGTCTTCTACTCGATGCTTCAAACAGGCTACAGATCGAGTTCAAGGTGTCACCGTTTTGTTCATATTATGATAATGTAATTTTGAAATATATTTTATTTTTTATTTACTGTATTAATAAAGTACAGTGTACAATAGAACTTTGTGTTTATATTTTTTATTTATCTTGCTTTCTATTACATTTTAGTACACTACGAAAAGGTCCAAAAACAGACTGAAATTTTTATAACATTTTATCGATAAAAACAGATTTAAGTGAGAGTCGTAGAGTACTGGTATTGTAAAATAAATCACGTTTTACTGAAAATATTAATTTGTGAGGTATTATTAGAAATCCTTATTTTTTTTAGTTTATACCTACCTACAGTTATCGTTTCGGGAAAAGGTAATAATTTGTAATAGTTTTGAGTTGAAAGCCCCGGCCTTTGATCGATTAGGTAAGAAATTTCACTGTAAAAGAGAGAAAAGGTCTTGTCAGAAAAAGGGGGATTTATAAGACTGGAAGGGGAGCGTCATAGCGGTTGGGGGGATCGGCACCCCTGTTTGTGGTGAGCGTACGATGCCAAACTTGCCGGGAATGAATTTCCTCCATTTGACGGTCAATCACAGAATTTTTGTAGATTCTGTAAGTGGGGCGCGCACGCAGACGATCCTTATGGGCGGCCGTTAAACGTCGCAACAAGCGCGAATGGGGAACTAGCCGACTGGAATCAACTAGATTCGTACCATGTGGAGGTATCGCCGCCACACAGACAATGATTTCATGCGTACTGGCCGCCTCAACAGTTACTGAATAATGTCTATTAATTACATTACGTTAAAGGGGAGATCAGCCGTTTTTTGAGCAAAAAATCTAACATTTTTTATTATCCCAAAACATTCTCCATTTCATCCCGGTTAAGAAAATATATACTTTTATGAGGTTATCTACATTAATGTGGCCATAAAAAAATAAAATAAAAGTATTACACGTTGTTTTCCAAGCCCATTGTTTAGCTTTACGCGCGTTTTTCCGTAACCATAGATTTCAACAATTAGGTGCACTTTTCTCAAAAACTATTGAGTTCAAATTGTTTGTGGTTGAACAGTACAATGTAACAATCAAAATGTAGCCTACTAGAATTAATCTCTTTCTTTAAAAAATTAATTTTGTAAAAAACTGTTTAAATAAACATTAAAAAAAAAATGTATAGTCATTATTTTTTTATAACGGTATTTTTTCTTAAATTGCTTCAAACTAGTAGGCCTACATCATGTTACAAATATATGTGTTAAGGTATGGTAGAAATTTCAAATACATAGCTTCAAATTAATGGTACCTAACTAAACTCCCCTGTTCACCCATTTAAAATGCATTGGACAAAAAAGTTGGGATCTCCCCTTAAGTATAGATGATAACGTTAAACTAATTCTATCGTGTCTATCATCAACAGAAGTGTGGGTATTGGAGGTGTCATTTAGAATAGTTAACAATCTTCCGACTGTAGACAGTGTGTAGAGTATAGATAGTACAATAAAAGATGAACAAATTGGCGAAATTAACGAATGTGGGGTTACATCGAAAAAGACCCGAGCGATCGGGATTTTTTCATAATTGAAGAATTATCTATTATCCAAATATATGTAATAAGAAATGTTCTTTGTTCAAAAAAGTGAGTGAGGTGTGCAGCTTACGGAACATACTAATATACAAAGAAGAATTACTGTCTTATGCAGTGGTTGATTTCTAAAATTATAGGTGCCGGAACGCATCAATTTAAAAGTTGTACAGGCACAAATATACTTAGGCCTATATTTAATATTAGCGTATAAGTTTACATCAGGCTATTACAAAGAAGGTCTACATTTGTAAACCCTTATATAGTGTTTGTTTCTTGGCCTTTCCTTACTCTTCTGTTCATGGCTGTGAACAGAAATCAGCCATGAATCCACGTACTTTGATGGATCAAATAAACGGAGAGGAAGTCCATTAATTTTCACAAATACGAGGTTGGATACAGTTTTTGTCTGTAGAGATGCTCTTAAAGATGTAATGATTAGATTAATTTGCGAAAAACTGCGAATGTCATCTTTGAGTGAGCCTTGTTGAAATGTTTTAAAATACGTTCTACTTACAAGAGAATTTTAGGTAGAATATATTAAAAAAAAATAACCGATAGTAGTTAAGATTAGTGCTGGTCTTTGATTTTGACAAATGTTTAGTTTTGTAGTGAGGCTGATGAGGGCAATTATTTAAAAAGTGGAAGTAAATTTTATTAATAACTATAAGTTATTATTACTATAGTATTTTTTATAAGTTTTTCTTTTCATATATTTTTTTTGGTAATTTATTTTTGCATCCAAGAGGTTCCGGCGCGTTCCCCCTGAAATCAAGCCCTGGTCTTATGTATAAACATCGGATAACTCTTATCGGAAACAGCCCTGTAACAGAACTGGGCTCGACTGTCTGGACCAGTCGAGCAGACAGGTGAACAAATGCATGACGTGAAGAAGTAGAAGACACACGCTGGCATCCCTTCGGCGCATCAGACGACGCAGAGTGAGACAGGTATATATTGGATGCAAGATAGTATGTGCTGAACGGAACAGCTGCCCAGCGTGGTCAATAGTTACGGGATCCAATACCAATTCAAACGCAAGTCTCTTGTGAAACCACAACGCGACGACCCTGTGGCGTCCGACGGTGCAATGAGACATCTTCCACAACGGCAGCTGATCAATAGTAAATCCAGTTACATTGAGTAAATCCCTCTAGCGGGTAACAAACGAACTACTGCCGTTAACTCCCCCGTGTGACGTCAGCCCTATTTCGCGTTTCCAGTTGTTCCAATCTCTCTCTCTCTCTCTCTCTCTCTCTCTCTCTCTCTCTCTCTCTCTCTCTCTCTCTCTCTCGGTTGTATCTTCCAGCGGTGGAATGCAATACCTCATGCTATCCCGGATTCGTTGTGTACAAGAAAGGAGGGTAGGATTAACCAGACAAGACTGATCCTCCTTACGTCTGTCTAGTCAATCGTACCACTGAAACACCAGCCTTCTTTAAGAAAACGAATTAACTAATTAAATGAAAAAATTACGACAACAAAACTACACGCATGCACACAATACTAAAACTATCGCGTTTAGAAAACGTCACACGAACGTTATGTTTCAGAAAGAAGTTGAGAATGTTCAGCAAAGGGTTATTACGTGTTTTTGACTTTACCACTGGCGGGCATTCAAGGGGGATCTAGGGAATCGCAAAAAATAATTAGAGATTTTATCTACAAAAATATCGATACACATACAGTACTTATTTACATCTTTCATAGCATTAGTATTTCTAATTCAAATTATAATCATTCTGGCTGGTATTTCTCTACTACATTCGAATAATTTTTAACACAACTTTAAACAACTTTCAAACGTATTAGTTATAACAACACAGACGTACGCCTACGCTGATTAGGGGCGTATTTACGGGGGGCGAACGGGAGTGGACCCCCTCCACAGAGGGTCGAAAAAGTTGACGAATTTTGTTAATATCATAATTTTTAGGCTAATATCATTATTTTTCCTACCTGTGTACGCTAATTAAGTAGTAATTCTTTTGTAAATATACAGACAGGTTTATTACACAGCATTAGCATATAGGCTACGTTTGAAATATGAAATATAGGGAAATCAATTCAGTCAATAAGTATCTTGAAAACAATGTTTCAATAACGCCTATTTAAATTGTGTTATAATCGTTTACTTTAATGGGACTGATTTCAGCCATTTTAAAGATAGTAATATTGATTAGTCTTAACATGTTTTCTCTGTTGTATGAAACCGACCCGGCCCCTTACCTCCCCCAAGACCAAATTCTAGATACGCCACTGACGCTGATGACATTCCTGTTATCAGCAGAAAGAGGATTATAGGAGAATTCGGTTACACTGGATAGTGAGGCACAAAAAAAGAGGTGTCTGAAAATAAATGAGGGTAAAACTAAGATCCATGGATCTCCGACGAAACGCGACAAACAACAGTGCCAACCTTACAGTTGAAAATTATGGATTTGAGCATGTTCTACAGTTTTGTTACTTAGAGCCATAGATCACCCAGAATAACTACTGTTGTAGTAATGAAATAAATTCCCATATTGTAAGTGTAAACAGGTGTTATTACGAGGGCTATCCAGAAAGTACCGGTAAGTTCCGATACAGTACTAAAAGAAACTATGTATATATTTACGAAACATGTTTATTGCTATTTGAATCACACACCTTAAACTACTTTTCTATCTAGTTTCCGTAACTTTTGAAAGTTTAGAAAATGTTTAGAACATAAAATGATCCAGACTGTAGGGTATCCAGGTGATATCAATATTATGGCAAGATCCCAAGGAAGAGCAAAAGAGACATTCCAGGAACTCAAAGGTGAAGCAGAAGAGATAGGATTGCAGGTTAATACAGATAAAACAAAGGTTATGATCACCACTCGGAAGAAAACCAGGAAACCTGAACAGTTTGAAATTGAACTACTAAACCTGGAAATAGTGAATCAGTTTAAATATTTGAGATGTTGGATGCCAAAAAATAATGAAGAAATAAGTGAAATAAGGAAAAGGATACTGGCTGCAAATAGAACATATGCATCATTGACATCTATATTCAAGACAAGGAATATCCACCATCAGTCCAAGGTCACATTATATAAAGTTATGATTAGACCGATGATAACATATGGCACCGAGACTTAGACTCTGAACAAACAAGCCGCTAACATAGTCAATACTTTTGAAAGGAGAATTTTGAGGAGAATATATTGACCAATCCAGGTAAACGGGTTATGGAGAATGCGTCACAATGAGGAGCTGTACAAGCTGTATAAAGACAATGATCTGGCCACCACCATCCGACTCCATAGATTGCAATGGCCCGCCTGTGATTTGAACCATGTACGCAACAGCTTATTTGACATCGTTGACTACCAAGGAAGGATTTCTCATGCTTTAAAAGGTGACACTTGCTTGATGTGAGGTCTGGGTTGTAAGGCGGATGATCAAATCGTTGCCAGCCAAGCTTTGAGGAGATGTTGCGTTCCAGCGGGAGTGCGTGTGCAGTGAGATAATTCATCGCAATGTCCAGGGTAAGGATCCTACGTCGCTTAACTCTGGATCGGACTAAGCAAAAAAGTCGTATCCATCTTGGCTCACTGCTTCTTCTCCATAAATATCGAAAATCTGACGGTGAGTTCAATTGTTGTAAAGTCTTTCGCATTCAAGAACCGAATCGCATACCTACTTTACACGCGGTGGGCGTCTCGGATTTCTTATAAACTATAAACACGTCCGCCGCAGCTTACTCAGTGCACAGTTGTTTACAAATAGCGTTGTCGGCTTGCCAGCTGGCCACGTATGCGCAACAGCGTGACGGCATCGATACCGCGGCAATATTTAAAAACGGACTTACTTTCTGGATAACCCTCGTACTTCTATGCGAAGTTGCTCAAATCCAGGTGTTACTAAGCAAACAACTAAAGCTGACCTACGTGGAAGTCGTATTCGACAACAGTGATACACGCTTGGGTTGCAGCCTGTGCTACTGGACTTCACACAAGGGGTTGGCACAATACGGTGAAGGCGACACATTAAAAACGGTTACACAAAAACCGAGCCAAGGCCAAGAAGCAATTGAAGAAGATGAAACAGTATACAATGATATGTCTCAATTATACCAGAAAATGAAGACAAATTCTGCAGTAACAACTGAAGTAAGTCAAGGTTGCCTTCACAACTGTTTCATCTTTTAAAATTATTCTTTAGAAACGCCGACGAAGAGACAAAGCGTTTAGGGACGTGACTGGACAGACTGGAGGACATGTTGACTTAATTTACATACGCACAATATCTGCCCTGTAATGCAAGAGCATAACGCTTGCGACACACTTCGGCCAAGTATTAATATTTCATCAAGTCTAAAGTATAGAAAATAGGACGGCCCCCAGAATCTCTCATTTGCAAAGCAAACGGTGAAAGAAATCATATGAAACAAGCACTTTTTAAAAGTATTTTACGACATATTTACAATCTGCTCTCAAGGGACAATACTTAAATCTGATAAAGAGTGTAATAAAAATGAAAGCAGAAGATTTCCAATAATGGTATTCCCTTAGTTGGTATTACTTAGTGGTGTAGGAAAATAAATACATAAGAAACATTGGGTATTCAGATTTGAGGGTTCATCCGTCTTCGTAGAGCTTCAGGCGGAAGTGGTGTCCCTACAGTCAAACAATTTTGAGACTATACGCAGCATTCGAATTTGGGTTAAATTCCCTTTAGTCTGACATGTGTTATGGACTTATTTACATTTAAAATGTTTTGATTCCTCTTTAGACCCTGGTGTTCCGAAAGTTTAAAACTTTTTAAGTGAAAAACTATAGGCCTACTCAGATTTTGATTTCTTTTATGAATTTGCTAACTGCTATAATTTTTTATTGTTCGACTAAGCTTTTCGTCATTACTGACATCTTCAGGTCTTAAACAACCAATCGTAAGGATGGCTGCTAATTTAAACAATACGAAGAATAAAACATGCGAATTACTCAGATTTTGGTTGAAATTCTCTTTAATCTAATCCTCAGATGGATTATCCAGATGTCTTGC
Organism: Magicicada septendecula; assembly: GCA_034769895.1. Classification (NCBI taxonomy): domain Eukaryota; kingdom Metazoa; phylum Arthropoda; class Insecta; order Hemiptera; family Cicadidae; genus Magicicada; species Magicicada septendecula. The sequence goes on from CM068375.1 coordinate 30,089,651, forward strand.
CCCCTCACATTTTCGCTTTCCGTCACACTATTTTTGGGACCAACTGGAAGCGGAACGCCTTTCATTTCTACCGCTGGGCACTCGGTGGTCTGCGCAAGCGTTGGGCAAGCCCGTAACCCGCCAGTACACCGCGTTCCGACCTTCAATAGAGCTAAGGGCGCGGGGACCTAGATGTGGCATCCATGGATGTGGTATTGGCCGTTGGGTTTCAATCAGACATGCTCTAATTCAGGGTCAGAGTGTTTGCCGAGTCCGGGTCCACGATTCACCTGGCACAGATGGGTGCAGTTATGAGGTGATTGCCCTGGAAACGGGCACAGCGGTGACAGAGTGTCCATACAGCGGTGTTCCGGACACAGACACCTAGGGCGTTTGGATGCCAAGTAGTGTGCCTTTCAGGCCTCGGTCAAGGACAGACTGTAACTTAGCCAAGCAGCCCCACGGTGGGATCGCGTAGGTAACCACCGGCCCACATAGTGTTAACGACGAGTTTACCTCCGGGACGTTCAATTGCTACAGAGCAGGGGTCGGAGTTGACACAAGCGATGGACAGTTTTACGGGCTACTTGCTCGTACCGAGTCCGCCAGGTGAGGCGTCTATCGTGGTGAAACCCAAGATACTTCACACCGGAAGACCATGGGAGTCGAGTATCCCCTAGGTACAGTCTGGGACACCCATGCCGTGTTTTACGAAAATCGTTTAACCCATTCAAACGTTATTATGAGAAATAGCCTAAAGAGATAAATAGACAAGTGCAGTTAAAACTGAGAACTGCCTTCGTTCGTTCAATTATTATACACACAGTACGAGTATTAGGCCCGAATGGGAACAACAACGGCTAATTCATTAGCCTCAGAGATAGGCAACATAACACGGTGTATTGGAGGTTCTCAGTGTTTGTGTGTGGTCCGTTTGTTACAACCCACATTATGTTTGTACCAAACGCCGGATTCGCTTTTACAAACCACATACCAGAATAACGCACGCGACAAACACGAGCAGCCAATCAAAATTAGCCCCGTACCAGCATAAAGCCTGACTTTGTCGGTTCATAATTAGGGCGTTTTATGTAAACCCAATTTAAATGGCAGTGCGATGAATAACCAAACTCAATTACAGCACTTTGTAGTGCCGTACGGTAACTGTGCTTGTATGCGTGCGTGCGTGCATTCGTGAGCGCTCTGAGTGACAAATTCTTCTTTCCCTCTACGTTTACGGGTGAATAGGGAGGGTGTACAGCGAGCGAGGGGGATGAGGCGCAGCGTCAAAGAATGTTGAGAACAGTCAAACAAAGCCTTTAAATCCGACCCCCGTGAAATGCTTACAGGGTTCATTTGAACTAACAAACGAGCTTGTGTTCCGCTTTAAGGAAGCGCATTATGGTTTCAGCTGTCCAAACACCGCCCCCGCTCCCCGCACCAACACACCACTCACGCGAGTCCGTGTAATGTAAATTTGTTTAACTATAAATATTTCCTTAACCCGACGAGCCACTAAATAATTTTCAAGCATACACCGAATAAACAATTCCCACATAATAATAACATATCTCACGAAACGGAATTATCGAATTTAATATTCTTTTTTTTTTTAGAAAATATTTAAGGTGATCGCACAGATCTATCTAATCAATGTTAAATCAGCAATTTTCACATACCCTTTTTACTTCCATGTTCCATAAGGAAATGGAAGTATGGTGATGGCGAAAAAATCGTGTTCGAGATAAGGGCTGATTCTGATTGTACTACCCTCAAAACTTGAAGAAAAGTCATTTTCCGAAAAGCGTCTCTGTGTGTGTCTGTCGGTGTGTAGAATTTTTTCTATGGCGAACGATAACTGCCGCAAATTCAAACAGAATTGAATAATTTTTTGCATATGTGCCTCAGTTGTACAGGACTCGAGGCCTATCGATGTGTCAAAGAGTTCTCGAGAAACTTTGGACAAAAACGTAGGTTTCACGATCATTTATCAGTGTTTTTGAATTCGTTTCTTGTAAACAGTAACTGTTTCGCAACATCGTGACCGCGAGTGCATAGTGTTAATATATCCTGACGATGGTCTACGACCGAAACCGATAGAAATTAAGAATGTGAGTAATTAAAACTTTATTATAAATCATACGTATGGTATCTTTATGTTATGAACAATGAATACCCTACAATAGAAGATTGAGTGTATCTTTTAACATTGAAAATGTTTATAAGGACGTGTCGCACATTTGCGGCCGATCGCTGGTGCGTAATCGAAAATGGGAACCGGTGAGTTTCCATAGAAACTACTTCTTTGTTGTCAATAACGTAGTACACATATAAAACTTCGCTTATGAATGCGACTACATTTAACTTATAATCTGTACATTGGTAAATGAAGAATGAATTCATTGATTGGTGAATGAAGAATGAATTCATTGATTGGTGAATGAACATAAATATATATATTTTTTAGATTTATTGAAGCATTTTCAATGCCCTTCTCTGTGCATTGCATTTGTGCAATGCCTGTAAATTTTTTAATAAGCTACATTTGATTAAGCTACTGTTTCTGTATCCTATCCTTCTTCTGACTCCTTATTCAAGTCACCTAGTGTTTACATTTACTTTTACGCCCAATATGAATACATAATCATCGCTTTAAATCACGCCGCATATTTGACGTCTATAAATAGACTACCTTTTATGAATACCAATGTACTGACCATAAATTAGATTTCGCTGTACTCGAAACCGGCGGCTATATTCAGAAACAAATCGATTTCCGATAATGAGCAAGCCGTTAAGGGAAACGTAAGAGCCAATTTATTTCAGTTTAGGGATCAGAGGTTTCAAGAATTACCGCGGCCATCTTCAGAACAGTACTACTCTCTGTTACGAGAGCTGTATTAATCGGGTAAAATCGCGTTTACGTATTGCCAACATCTTCGCCTACTCACTAATAAACTGGAAACAAATAACAAGAAAGACGTACACAGCAAAAAATTGACTGTTACTGCTTTAAAAATTATTTTAAATTAAAATTGTTTTTAATACAATAAAGCAATCTGCCACCGAGAAGATAGGCTTGCCGTTGGAATACCCCAACGTACGCTGTTTAATACAGGCAATATTTTATAAGAACTAAATAAAGAAATAATAAACTTATTAAAAACAAACGATCCATTAGCAAAATACTTTAGGTTCGTGGACCACACACACGCACACACAACACCTCAGCAGCTACAGATCACTGTTGGAGTGTGATACCCCATCGGAACGACGAGTCTGTTCTCTGTTGCTGATGTTTTCTTCCATTACTTAACCGGTCGATCTAAAGTTTCCTGTCCATAACAGCATCGTATGCAGACTATAACAAGATATATTTAGAGAACATATTCTTCTCTTCTGGATACACTTTTTAGGTTTTAATTATTATTTTTTACATCATAAACAAAATAAGATTCACAGTCTCAGGGCAAGCAGCACAAAAAAACAAAATAAAAAAAAATTGTATTAATAAAATAACGTTACACACTTCTTTTCTCATGATTCAAATAATATGTTTTAAGAGTTGATAAATATGAATAATTTAAATGAATTATTTTATTTCTTACTTGTATACTTGGTAATTGTAATTATAAATCTGCTTCACCTACTAGTTTCTTCTGTATTTCCAATGTTACATTAATATCTTGTTTTGAAATTGTTATTATTTCTTTCTTAGTCGATGCTTTCTAGTTAATGACTTCAGAAGGAATGAATTTTTTACTCCTTTACTTGTACGTATTCTTGGTTATTCTCATTATAAACTTGCTTCACTTATTAACTTCTTCTATATTTTAAACATTATATTCGTATAAGTTTTTGAAAATTGTTTTTAACTGTTTCTTCATGATGTTTTTTATTTCGTGATTTATGAAGGAAGGAATTTTTTAGCTATTTACTAGTTATTGCATTGTTGAAACTAAGCTTTCTTCCTCTTACTTCCCTTGGGTTTACATTATAATATTTTATAATTTTTAATTTCTTACTTTATACAGCTTTTCAAACAAATTTAAATCGTTTCTTTCTCGGTGTCATAACGGCTCATTGTCTGAAATGATGAGACACTATAAAACAACGTGTAGGCCTACATACAAATAAATGAAATTTAATGAAACTGTTCGGATTAACGGGGATATTGTAAAAGAAGTAATAGAAACCAAAAAAGCAGAAAAACAAAAGAAACACATCACTAATGAACAAGTAGATTTTACAATTTATTTGAGACAATCATTAAATGTGTTTCATTCATACTAGTCTATCATTATACATTTACACAACCTTCCGTTATACTGGAAAACGTGTTGCATTACTTGTAATTTGGTTAATGTAAATTAGACAAAAGCTATGTCATTTATAAACATTTAACAACTGTACTATACTTTATACATATTTGTATTTCTTTAGCTATTTTGTGTGTCTTTTGACAGTGTTTGTACTGTTTTGTTTGTGGTTCTGACGGAAATGCTCTATTTTTACGGGCTACTTTCTCAGTGCGGTTGTTGCTATATTGGTAAGTCCATACTTGTGCGCTTTCAACTTAATCTTCGCTTTCAATTTTCAATTCTGCTTTCAAAACCGAGTACTTCTTGCCTCAGACCGAAAGTACTGAACGCATGCCACAAAGTGTCTACACTTGTGCGTCACAGTTGTCAATGTTTCTCCAGTGTAAACGTGAAAATGGACGTGACTGATACTGCTATGTTAGCGGGTATAAATGCTGCATTTTTAGTGCTGAAAAGAGTTAGAAAGAGGCGTGAAAAATATCAACTCTCGATATGGGTGAAAGATTATTAAAGAACGCAGAATTCTGGAATTATGAGACACCTGGATGATAACGTTCGGTTTAAGAACTTTAAGCGAATTTCTAGAACGAACTTTTACATGCTTTTACAAATGGTGGAGCCTAAGATGGCAAAAAAAAATACTAGCTTTAGAGAAGCAATACCAACTGAAGTGAAATACCACACATAGGTATTTGGCTACCGATGATTCATTTATTTCTTTGATGTACTTACTTAAAGTATCCAAGCAATTCATTTCATCAATGCTTGCCGGGGTTCTTTCACAGTCAGTTCATACTTCGTAGCCAAAACAGCGTTAAGCATCATTTCTTTTCATTTTGTTTGTATAATTTTTGTCTGTAATGTCCCAGAAGGCACAATGTGACCTATAATCTTCAATAAAGGCCAACGTTTGTTCTGCCGACATGGTAAACAATAAACACAGTCACAGTAATCACGAAAACAGAACAAAACCTGTCTGTAAAACTATGAAGTTGCACGGAATGTTGAAAGAAGATACACTGGTGGTGGAAGCACGTGTGTTACTGAATGCGTCACTAAAAATGGTGTCCTTCAACTGATTTTGAGGCATGATTTGTGAATACGTTACGTTCGCTAGAGGAAGGTCCTACTGAGTACTCCTCAAATGTACGAAAAGCGCACTAGTGTGCACACAGCTTATGCGAGTTATGAACGTGTTGTTATTTCTGTCTTTGTCTGTTGTTTATTTTGTGTTTTGCATATGAGTTTCTTAATTATTGTACATCAAGCTACAATGTCTTAACTGAAGCTTGTGTTCCGCGCGTCGCAGTAGTGTTTGCAAAATCGTTAGCCATACTCGGGAACATTAAGGACATCTAAAACTAATTTGAAAATTTCAAATAATTACAAACATCTGCCTCAGTATAAAATGCCTCAGTACGACAGAAATATACGTACAACAGATAGAAGTTTATAAAGTGTACAAAATAAAAACTATCAAAAATGTTCAAGCGAAATAAAACAAAATCTGACTAAACATATTATCTCACAAACTTACAGATAGAAATAAAGTTAATACAAAATATACAGCATTCACTTGTTACAGAAAAAAGAACAAAAAAATTAAGTAAAACATTTATGGATGAAAACGTAATGATTTTTATAAATATTTAACGTAGTTTGCGGTAATAAGAAAACCGACTGAATACTCTTCACAACGGAATATTGAGTTATCAGCTTACCGTATTTAAAGTCTACGATTGTCGTCTACATAACCGCTTGTCTTACCTGGAACATAAAACAAAAGGAACAATTAAACTTCATGCATCCAAACGTACATAAATATACATCACATAGACAGACATGTTTTTTGTCTAAATTGTATTCCATCTGAAATACTATTATGTTCACTATGGAGTGTTTGTAGAAACCTAGCAGCCTTCTACAGCGGTGGACTGCAACGAGCCAGCCAAAGAACCACCCCCGCTTACAAGTATAAGAATACGGTGTCTACGTCTCATTCACACACTATCTCTCTCTCCCCCGTATACTGATGCCTTCACGTTGACGTCAGTAGCGTCGTCGTCGATACTTCACGGTGTAGGCTTACAGTCTGTTCCGTCTTCACTGCAACCATCTCTTCAAGGGCCTAGCCACAGGTATCTTCTGCCAACTGGTTTGTAGTCTACAGCGCGCTTTACTAGCCTCTGGTGGTCCATTCTGTAGACTTGCTCCATCCACTGTTGTTTCCGTTCTTCTATCTTATCACTGATGAAGAATATACCTAGTTCGGTCCCTAGGCTATGTGTTCATTACGCATTCGATCCTTTCGACGATAACCGCTCACGTGCCTTAAAAAATGCATTTCAGCGGTTTGTATGTGCTTCTTTTCTTTCCCAGTTATCGTCCATGTTTCACTAGTGTATGTAAAAACAGGTATCAGTATACTTTATAGAACTTCATTTTAGTATCCGTTCTCATGTATCACAGCCAATAAAAGAAAAGTGCGATACCTGTTCTAAAATCTTATCCCCAACAACTATTTTGGAACGGACTGGGGATTTCTCCTCAAAGGACATAACCTTCGCCTTGCCTGCTTCTAATATTTTCGCCAGCCATGTTGTAACCGATCTACACACTACAAAACACTGTATGAAGACTGTTGCGCGCATGTGCGATATGTATGCAAATTTTGTTAGCCTCGCGACGAGAAGCTGGCCACTGCTAATCTCTAAGCTATACCATCGTCAGGTCTATACCTATTGAGAAGGTGAAGTTATGTGATTATTTAAAGACGGCAGCTGGCAATAAGGAACAAGCAACCGGTGAAGCTCACCACCAAGTAAACTCAAACGTCCTCGAGCCTTGATCGATGACCCACCAAACGGTCTCTTCTGTCCACACTGCCGCCCTAGCGAGTATTGACCAACCAGCCATCCCTACGGAGCATGGAGACAGATCGGTTGGAAGCTGTGCCCAGTGCCGCCTTATGTGAGCGACTCCTTCCCTCTACTCTCTCCCATGATTCAGCATTGTAATAAGGGCGTCTCTCGAGACTGTTGTCTGAGCTGGCGGAGGTGCTCCGTCCCGTTGTGCGAATCCTGACTTCCCAAACAAAAGGTCTCCAGATACTCTCACCTGAAAATCGTTGCAAATCGCTAAGCGGTTCAGAACCACAAAAACATCCTCCATTTGTCCAGATTCAGAAGCACGCTGCGATCGCTATGAATCGGCGGGCTGAAAGCCTGTCATTAAGTACTCTATGGCAGGGCGCGTTGCGAGGTTTTTATACCTTGTTCTTTCTGACTGGCTGGTGGTTGAGTTATTACCATATCGTGACACTTAGAAAATGTATAAGTAGAAGTAGTGTTCACGAGACATCTCCCGTCTTAACCACAGTACTGGGTCCTAACGTACTACATCCCACGTTAACTCGTTGACTCGTTTTCACTGAAGTTGGCAGTCAGTGGTACTGCCGAAATGTCTGGTTTTGTCAGAAACGTTGGACCACGGGCAAACAGCCTGTGAGTTAATTTTAATCAAAACATCCTCCATCCCTCCGTAAATAAAAGAATACCAAAAAAAGAGGAAACATCCCTAACGCGCGCATGATCACTGCTCAGGTTTTACAGAGCGACAGGCAGTCATCGGGCTCGCCCAGACACAGCGACCAGCTGCTATCCCAACAATTCACCTTGAACTTGAAGCAACGAACCTATAATTCAACAGCGCTACAATAATGTTGACCAGAGCAGGCTGTACAGTAGCTGCAGAACCAGCAGTCACGTTGCAAAATATTAATAGTTGTATTTATATATTTACTATCCACGTATTTCGTTGCTTTTATGCGGACTGTATTTTAAACATCATCATCATCTTCTTCTTCTTCTTCTTCAAGGATTAAACCAAGGATGGTTTGTTCCGGTCTCAAACAGACAAAGATTAGAGCTGGTCACTCCAGCGCTTCCTCGGACGTCCCACACCTCTCCGTCCCTTCAGCTTCGGCTAGTCCTTATTTGAGACAATTTAGTAGTGAATATGTTCCCTGGATATGTTACTAGCATATCGCAGGGTAAGACGTTATGGTGGGGCTGCCACCTTCAGGCTTAACGTCCAGCCCGAAGTCGTCTGACTGGGTGTTCTCCCATACACTGGCTGTCTTACCAGACTATAGAGACCAGTTTTCCCTGTTGAGATAACCAGAAGGATATTAATTTAATATGGTGGTTTCTCCTTCCCTCCCACGTCCTACATTGTTGACCAAACGTACCAAAAGTCGTTGTTTTTTAAACGCAGCAGACTAAACGTTTATTATCTGAGCGAGATTCCAACCAAAGACCCGGAAACTGAAGACAATAGTAGAAAGTATTGGAGCTGAAGTGTGGGACACTACAGAACATACGAGGAAAAGATTACGAGCCGTGCACATGGGACACTGGAGGAGGTGTTCCGATCCATCTATCTCCATGATCCATGATCAAGCCTGGTCAAGCTTTGCTAGGGCGGCGGCGTGGACAGAAGAGAGCCATGGTGGGTCATCAAGCAAAGCTCGGAGGCGTACCAGTTTCCTTGGTGGTCGGCGTAATCTGTTGCTTGTTCCTTATTTCCAGCGACCGTCTTTATATAACCACATAACCCCACCTTCTCTATAGGTATAGATCTGACGATGATATAGTTTTTGAACCGTGGCCTAGAGATTCACAGTGGGCAGCACCTCGTCGGGAGGGTAACAAAATGTTCACTCATTTCGTACTTGCGCGCAACAGTCTTCATTCATTGTCAGATAGATTTAGAAAAGAAAAGATAAAGAGTAAGAATGAATATACGTACCACTGTAAATGATCAAATTGACTCAAAAAGATTTAAGGTGGTACGAGAATGTGTGCCGTATGGATAATGGTAGATGGTCAAAGAACTATTAGAATGGAGTCGTCCTAAAAGAAGAGAAAGAGGAAGGTTATGAAATACTTGGATAGAAGATATAAGGAATGTAACGACGCAGAGAAATCTGAAGAAGAATGGTCAGAAAATTATCGTAAATGAAGTTCGGATGCGAAAAACGACCCTAAATGTTGTTAGGAAGTCGCTCTTTCCTCCCACTCACCATTCTCTCTTTCCTTCTTACCTTATGTTTACGTACGTGCGCGAGCGCGCGGGTGTGTGTGAACAGCAAATCCGTAATTCCTCTTTTCCTGTTGGACGCTACCGCGCTGAACTGTGGTTACCGCGTCAGGGACTAGAGTTTACTCTTCTACAACACCAATAACGTAACGTTTTTCCCGGAATTAGGGTAAGTCTAGTTGTTTTATTTAATTTTAAACCGTTCAGAGTGAGACAAAGCGGCCGCGCTACCGGAGATAAGCAAATCCACGATAAACATTAAAGCTGCTACCCCGATACCGGCGGCGCCATTATAACCTGACACTGATGCTTCTTGCTGTTACGTAACGTTTACTCTAAATACGTTACTATTGATCTCCCCCCTCCCCCGGCCGTGCTCACGTATGTGTCTGTATAACAAGAACAGTTGCATAAGCTTGGGCTCAATAAGCTACAGACTTTACACAAACAGCAGTATAGTTGTACAGCGGTATATTTGTACTGAGGTTTTCATTGGCAGAAAACCTCTTTGTCATACACATGCCCACTTATACACATATATACACGGAACAAATACACGCGCACGCCCAAATCTACTAAGTTTATTTAAAACAACTTAAAAGTTAAGAAAAAAGGAAATAGTTATTTATTACTTGCCGACAGTTACCTACATATTGTTGATACCCCATGCTAGTACATTGACAATGTACATACTGTACTTATACATCTGATATTTCTGAATCAGCTGTATTTGTCATTTTATGATTGGTCACTCTACAACTGACACTTTGTTGTTTGCGGACATCAGGCTATTCTGTCGGACTCTGAAAACAGATTGCAGGTGGGTATACATTTGGTAAATCGAATCTGCAAAGACTCTGGATTGCAAATATCCACACTTCAAACCAAGGTGATGGCTTTTCGTGGAATTGATCCCGTACGTGCAAAAATTGGTACTGCCGCGGAACAAGTCAGCAATTTTGAATACCTGCGCTACGGTGTGTCTTATAATGCAAGCAACGACGTTGTGAATAAGTTGCATAAGTTCAACCTTATGGACCATTAGGCGAACCCTTAAGTCACCAAGTAAAGGAACACTCCTAAAATTCTACAAGGTGATGGCTCTTCCCACACTTCTTTATGGGTCTGAGTCTGAGAATTGGACTTTAACGAAGGCCAGGCCAGTCGCATCCAAGCGGATGAAATGAGATTTCTCAGGCACGTGACACGGTATACTCTCCATGATCATAGAAGAAACACAGATATACGGCAGGAACTGAATATTATGGGTATACTCGAGAGGATCGCCCAGTATCGGCTGAATTGGTGGGAACATCTTTCCTAGCCGAATGGACGACTGCCGCATCACCAAACAACTATGGTACTATAAGCCGAGGGGACGGAGAGGTGTGGGACATCCGAGGAAGCGCTGGAGTGTCAAGCTCTAATCTTTGCCTGTTCAAGACCGGAACAAACTATTTTTGGTTTAATCCTTGAAGATGATGATGATGATGCGTGTCTTCAACACTATTTCCTACATCATCATGTATTATATAATGACGGCTGTTCATAAATTCATGAAATTTTATTATTATTATATTATTATTTTTATAGAAAGAAACTACTACATTTCGAAGTTTGTTTGTTGGAGTCGTCGTTAGTTTGAAAAAGCCTGTGTATGTTTCTTTAAGCGTGTGCAAAGGTCCTTGAACAGCATATAAATATATTAAACAAATCCTGCTTAACATGTTCTTTATTTATGAAAAACACTCTATTGTACAGCTTACTTCTGATAATGTACGGTAACCAAATTTACGTTCCATTTTTTCTAAATAAATGACGAATATTATGCATCTTGATTATGCAAACATAGACACACACACACACACACACACACACACACACACACACACACACACACACACACTTTCGTATACACTAATCAGATCGCAGAAAGGAAATTACTTCCCCGAGGCTCAGAAGACGTTCGCCGCGTCACGATAACTTGGCCTACTTGAATCGTCGATAATTTTCTTGTTTACTTACAAAAACCAATTTCCACAATATCGCGTGACTCGGGTTACTTCCTTACCGCTGAGTAGCGAATTACCTCGTAAAATGGAGAAGCACTTTCATTCGCTAACGAATATGCTGAGTACAGTACACTTCAAGAGCCGTCCACAGACTGTTGTTGCATCGAAACGTCGATAAGTCTATTATACTTACGCCTCGTGCCTTCAGATACACCTGAAACTGTATATAGTCGAATTCATTTAAATAATAATAGGTCTAAATGGTAGGAAGAGAATGACCCATGGTGTGGGAGCCGTGGATGTCCCCTGATACCCTTCGCTTGCTAACACATATTGCTACGACAGTTACGTAACGCTCTCGAAATGCCGTCAGGTGCAGTTACGTAACAGTTGTACACGTTTCTCGGCTAGCCGACCAGGTGCAATTGCAGTGTCTCTGTCAAGGCCGTGTACTTACGTATCTTCCAGACTGTTCAAGCACTCTTACAAATACGCAAATTATGTTGGCACGGGGCCGAAAGTATGGAAAATTATTCTGGAACATCCACGAGATCTATATAATCGTCTAGTTAGTTCTACCTGGCGAAATTGTAGAGCGCGGATCAAGTGGTTGTTGCTGATTAGTGGGAAGTGATTATTGCGTTGTAATTAGTGCGGAACTTTCATAGTCGACATTATTATTGTCTATGGGCAAACTTGACTAGAATTATTGTATGAGAGACCTTGTTGATTTCAAGTCGTTATTTGCGACTAATTAACGCTGGTTATTAAAGACTTCATTGGTGTCTGTATTTTGTTTCCACTGTACAACAATACGACGGCCCGTGACACCGGCGTAACACACAGTGTCTCAAAAAGTTTAAGACCACCCCTACAAAACAACGTCATTGTCTGATGATCTTAAACTTGCTTTATATTAACAAAATAAAATGTTTACAATAATCTATGTTGCAAATGACAGATTTTGATAAAAAAATAAAATTCCTGACGCTCAACTAGTTCAAAAGAAAGATATGGCAATTTTTTAGATTTAGACTTGCCTATTAAAATTACACAATTTTTTAGTAAAGAACAAATTTCAGCTCAAAAATGGCTGCACGCAGAGCTATGATTTTTGGTTTCCACAGACAATTTATGTATTTATTTCTAATAAGTGATATGAAAAAAATGTTACTGAGATTTTTAAGGGGCTTAAACGTTTTGAAATTATCCGAGGAGAAAATACGGATAAATTTTATTTTATGGGTGTTTAAAATTTCCCATCTTCTTCATGTGGTAGCAACATTTTATTTTACACGTCTATAGAAGTGGCTAAACAATTATTTTTTTTTTACCTCTACTTAGCTGATTTTAATGTTATTGTTGCTCCTCATTTTGAGGTTATCGGTGGATGCGTTTTGTGTTAGGGGATAATTTGGGGAAGGGAATCTGTATCAGATAGAATTAATTGGAAATATAATCGGTTTAATAAGTTTGGTAAAGCATAAAGGCAAATAGGTAATAATCTATCTGTGTCTAAACAAGTGCTCACTGATTATCAAGCGCTATAATGAATTTGGAACAGTGACTGACCGGACTAGGGGACGCCGTCCAAGGAAACCATCTCCGTAAGTTGCTTCAGCATTGTAAAACAATAGAAATGCTAATTGTAGTGATCTTTCAAGGGAACCAAAGACCTCTTGTGATAATGTTACTGTAACTGAGCGCACTGTATATAACATATTGTTACCACGGTCTCCTTGGTACAGCGGTAAACAAAATACAGACACCAATTATGTCACTAATCACCAGTTTTAATTATCACAATTAACAGTTTGAAATCAACACGTTATTCAACAAGATTATACTCGTGCAATAATTCAGATAAATTTGTCTACACGAAATAATAATGCCAGTTAACAGAGTCCCGCACAATAATCACTTTTTACTAATAACCACTTGAACGCACTGAGTAATCGCCCGACGTAAACTGATCTGACCGTCGATGAATGCTTATATTTATACCTCGCTGAGATGCCAGAATAATCTGTCGCTTTTTGGATGACGTGTTAAACAAGAGCATCTTACGGGCGCTCCCGAATCCACTAGAAACCGTGTCGAATCTGGCCTTGAGCGCAGTGCGCGGACCGGTGCGGTCTGGAACAGCCACGATTGTTGACGCATGATTAAGTGTCACACAATTGTTTTTCCTCACAAATTAGCAATATGGACGCATTATGTATTCTGCTGGGGTGGCCGAGAAACACGCAGAACGACACGCTCCGTTGCGTAACAGCATTGGATGAGGTAGGCCTGGGCTCCTATTTTGCAATCCGCAAACCTCTATTAACAATAATCACAAAAAACAACGACTTCAGTTTTGCAAAGAAAATTGGCTCAATGAAGTCTTGCAGAGTAATTTTCTCGGATGAATGTGGTTTTGAGATATTTCCTCGACGTAAGGTCAGAGTTTACAGGACAAGAACAGAAAATTTTCTGTCAGCCTGTGTCGCCTTGGCAGTCCAACAACAAGTTGGTGATGTTGTAAATATCTGAGGTTGTATCACATCTGAGGGGCCTGGAGAGTGTAAGGTAGTTAGTGGTCCGATGAACAGTGACAAATACTGTGAAACTATGGAGCAAGTGCTCAGACGCTCCTCGAAGAAAGTTACATCCACCGGCAGGACAGCGCCCCATGCCACAGATCTAAAGCAACCAGGGAATGGTTTGCTCCACAAGATATTGAACTGCTTCCCTGGTCACCACGCAGTCCAGAGCCCAGTCTAACTGAGAATCTTTCGAACACATTGGCTTATCGATTGGCGAAACAGAGCCCAGGAATGGAGCGGGCAATCTGCACCTTCTGGCGTGAAGAATGTAGAAAGCTGATCTACTGACAAGATTAAGGCGAACTGAGGTCTCACTAATTATTAAACATGGTAATTTAACGCAAAAAATGTTCGTATAACTTTGAAACCCCAAATTTCTATTTTAGAACGCTGGGAATTTTTTTCTAAACGCCACACACTTCGTGTTCTTCTGAGATATTTTAAAATTATTAAATTTTTATTTTTCTCAACACTTGAAATCTTGGCTATTGAATAGGTCAGTTGAATACCTTTTACACTATGCGTGTAGTTAATAATAATTGTAACCACACGAGATGCTATCATTAACAGAAGAAATTTAATTTGTGTTTGTATTCTATTTGTAACGAGTATAGCTAGATTTAGTTGTGGTATAAAACTGTTAATGATTTCTTTATTACTAAAAATTGTTAACAGTTATCATAATAATTTCATTTAATTTGCACACATTATATCGGAGTTAGTTGAATGTGAAAGTGTTGATTTTATGTTGAATACTGTCATAACTCCGAAATACTAGGTTAATTATTTTATATGATTAATAGTAACTGTTAATAGTAATTGTGAATTAAGGTTAAACAGGATTATTTCAGTTGAAATATTAAGAGTCTACTTTCTAATATATGTTAGTATTTAGTGTAGTCTGTATAAGGTTTCAGTCGCTGCACAATAAATATGTGAAAAAAATTGTTGGCGATAAGAACTAATTGGCCCTATGAATGATTGTTTTTTACGAACTATACTGTTATGACATCACAGAACAATCTACGTGTTTCTCGAACGATCCATTGAATCCGGCTGAATGCTGTGGCGTACGTGATTTCAACATGCGCTTGCGAGACTTTTCTAGACGCCGCCAGCCTCGCTGACTGTGTTAAGGCCGCAAATAATTACGTCGTAATATGGAGATAACGCGTAGTTCTGGAATGTTCTGGTGTGTGAGCGGGATATAAATACATGGCGTCAGCGGCCTTAGTTCAGTTATTACCGGGCGATATTACTTTGTGCGTTCAAGTGGTTATTAGTGCGGTGGCGAAGTGTTATGTGTTTTTATAATTGCGCGGGGCAATTGTAGTACAATTGTGTTTTATATTAGTTGACATTGTTTTATTGCGTGTGAACAATTTTTATTTGATTTGTTGTAAGAGACTATCTTGTTAATAACAAACTGTTTAATTGTGATAATTAAAGCTGGTGATTAGTGGCTTAATTGGTGTCCTTGTATTTTGTTTTCCACTGTACCATACGACGATCAGTAGACCGTCGTAACAATATATAAAATAAGGACCTTAATAAACCTTAACTTGAAACTGCTCACAGTATGTGGTGAGCAGGTAATTCCTAGTGCTATGAATGTAATGAACATTGTAAACTGTAATAATGGGAATAAAGATATTAAAAAATATACATATATGTCCTAACAACTGATCCAAGCGACGAACAGATCGTTGCAATTAAAATTACCGCAACCGGACATCAGACAGAAAAGTAAAATCCTAGCTCCTTTGACATAACATTTCAAATTGCTTCCGAAACCCTGTGATCGTTACACCGCTTACAGGCAATACAAAATAAAACTTCAATCGATATTAGTAGACAGCATTACAGTTAGAGGTGGGCCGATATAGCCTACCTATAACAGGTATTTTGGAACGATTATTATTTTTGTGGAACGGATGTAATAGTGACTGAAAGGTTGAAATACCTGTTCCGACTCAACGATAACTGAAAAGTCGAAATACCCGTTCCGATTACTAGCGGCCTGGCGGTTCCGAGTTGCAGGAGCCCCTTACGCAACCAACAAAATAAACGAGTATACGAGTACATGAATACAAAGTCAATTTTTGGTGCTGAATACTTCATTCTGCGCATGTGCCGTTTACTACGAAAGTACGAAACGAAGCAAAACAGCGAGGTTCAGAATATCTCCATGCCAAAGAGAGGAACCTGTTGTTAATAAATGAAAAAAATTCAGACTGATGTTACATTTATTCTCGTGTGTTGTGCAGATATATAATCGTACACATTAAAATAACAAATTATATATTATACTAGTCACTAATTTGGTAAATTTTGAAAAAGCGAATTATATTTTGTTATAACCTACAGAGCGGCTGGTAGTTGATAGGTCATACAGTACTTTTTGTTAATGTGATTCGGTGATGATTTTAACTTCACTGCACATCTCACGTACATGAAGAGATTGTTGCAACTCTTGTGGCTTACTTTTATGTTTTTATTATATGTTTCTGATGTTTTTGTTAACACTTTTTGTTGTGCTAATACGTGCACTCTAAATTTCATTGGCCGAATTTCGCAACTGATCTGTCTAACCAAAATGGAATCAATAATTTAATATTAAACCTGTGTCAGTTTGTTTACTCCTAGTGAAAATGTAAATCAGTATTCCCAAAGTGAGATACACGTATAAATTCTCTTGTTTCTTATTGTCTGTTAAACAGTAACAGCTTAATAAAGTCACAGTGTAAAGTAACACTGTTAATACTTTTAATTTCGATTTCAATTTCGCAGATCAATTTATATAATACAGGAATATGTACAATAGGTATTTAATAACAGGTATTTGTACCTGTTATTTTATTGAAACGGTTTCGTTCGTACCTGTTATTTTCAAATGCTAGTTTAGCCCACGTCAAATTAAAGTGTTTGGCCGGTGCGCTGATAAGAAGGGCACAATGCTCGCATCGCATGCAGTCCCGACCAACAGCAATTACACGTCGCTGACACAGAATTTACATTGCACGCCACGTCAGTCTCACTTCACCTGTCCCATTAATCTCCAGTTTCCAATCACGCTGCATCATGACCCAAATAAATCGCGAACGTTACACGGCTGTCGATAACTGCCGCCGTGTTGGCTCCCGTCCGTAATACTATTCTCGCTCGCAAAGCCTTTATAAATGTTCTCAAACATCGAACGGCTTAGAATTCAAATTATACGTCAGCACACGTAATCGTTATAAGCTGATGTTTTGAAACAAAAGAATTAAACTTTCCGTTTCCGTTGCTTTGGTCGTTTATTCCTAATTATGTCCATATTCCGAGGCTTGTCACTGAGATCCTTAGTATATAAACGTTTTTTACTAGGGATGAGTTACTAGCCCATCGCCTCAACCCCCCACTTGGAGGACCAGGGACTCTTCTGTAGGGGTTACCATTCCTTAGCCGATCTGTTCCAGTTTTCAGGCGCCGGAAACCCGCCGTTTACCCTCTTCCGTTTGCTACACAACGTACACCCATTGCACGCTGTGCATTGCCCAGGGGTCAGGCGACTCATGTCTTCTTGGACGTGGATGTAGGATTTGTTTGCAGAGCTGATGGTTTCAGTGAGCATTTCCCGGGGTGTGAAAAGTATAAGTATTTAGGAAGTATAATTAGCGATGATAGAATATGTGATGAAGATATAAGAAATCGATTAGTTTTAGGAAAAAGCACCATACGCCAATTAAACTCACTTTTATGGTCCACCAAAATCGGGCTACCGACAAAGATCAATAGGCTATTTATAAAGCCATTGTTGAACCAATTACCATCTATGGGACAGAATGTTGGACAATCAACGAACAGAACCGCAGGAAGATTGAAGCTGTAGAAATGGACTATCTTAGGCGAGCTTCCAGAGTTTCTCGTCTAGAACGTGTAAGGAATTACGCAATAAGGGAAAGAACAAATAGAAAAGAAACTGTGATAGAAGATATAAAACTAAACAGCTTTCCTGGTACGGACAAATAATGAGAATGAGTGAAGAAAGAATATCTGCGAGTGTGTTCAAGTACAGACCTAGCAACAGAAGAAAAAGAGGCAGACCTAGATTAAAATGGATAGAAGGGATCGAAATGACTATGGAAGAGAAGAATCTGAAGAATGAAGATACACAGAATAAGTTGATATGGAAACTGAGATGCGAGATGCGGCAGTAGCGGTGGGATCCCCGCACAAAAAAAAACTAAACTTTCGCACGCGTCGAGTATAATTTATTTTTCATCTCGTATCAGTGCAGTCACGTTGCTGATATATTTCTGCACACCACCGAACAACGGCTAAACAGACAGCAGAATGGCGACAACACACCACGTCGGTTACATTGCAAGTAATAAGCTGCGATTGACGTGATTCGGATGAAATGTGGCTACGCAGCAGTAACGTGGTGTAATTCTACAAACTGGACACATAACTCTCTCTCTCTCTCTCTCTCTCTCTCTCTCTCTCTCTCTCTCTCTCTCTCTCTCTCTCTCTCTCTCTCTCTCTCTCTCTCTCAAAGGGATTTTCATCGGCTCTTGCCGCGTACTCACACCTAACCGCTATCTATTTCTGTCCTGTGCATCTTCTACTGCCAAGTTATGATGTTCCATGGCCTTCCTCATGTTTTCATACCAGGACAGTCTAGGTCTTTCCCTTTTTCCTCTGCCTGGGGGCCTCCACTGAAATATTTTCCTCGGCCATCTCTGTTCATCCATTCGCAGTAAGTGACCGAACCACTTTAAGCCTCTTCGTTCTACTCTGTTAATAAGTGTGTCTTCTGCGTGCGTCCTTCTTCTGATCTCCTCGCTGGTTATTCTCTCCCTTCTTGAGACTCCGGCACTTCTACGGAGATAATCCATTTCCACGGCATTCAACTGTCGTATAATTTCCGTGCTCAACGTCCATACCTCACAGCCGTAAGACAGACCTGATTCAACAAAAGCTTTTCCTATATGAATCTTTGTGGCTCTCGAAATATGTTTGTCCCGCCAAATAGAGTTCAAGCTTCCTAAAACTTCCCTGCTCTGTTGTATTCGTTTTTTCATTTCGGGTTTTCCTAGGCCTTCCCGTCTTATTGGTGCCCCTAGGTATTTAAATTCATTGAGCTGTTCAATAAAGACATAATATCTTTAATCAGTACTTCAAATCTGGCATCGGAATTAACGACTAGATATTGTATCTTATTTACATTAGCATTCAATCCCCACGTTTCATATGCCTTGTATAGTCGGGTGAGCATAAATTCCAGGTCATATGAATCTTGTGCAATTACTGCTTGGTCATCACCAAACTGGATATTAAACAAGCAGTCTTCTCCGATAGTGATACCCATTCTACGGCAGCTTCTTCTCCATTGTTGTAGCGCGACTTCTAAACACATAACTCTGGACTATATTAAAACTCAATACGTTTAATCACAACGTCTACACCGTGAAACCAAAGCTAGACTATTAGAGAACACAGTAAAACCGGTCCTGATGTACGGAAGTGAAACACGGGTACTGGCACAGGGCGACCTGTTTCGTCTTGCATCTTTTGAAAGGAAATACTTGGGAAAATTTATGGAGACCCATTAAGGAAGATGAAGAGTGGAAAATAAAGTACAACAGACGCCTATACGAGTTATATAGATCGCCTAATATTGTGACATCAATTAGGATAGCTAGGCTGAGATGAGCAGGACATGTACAGAGAACGAATGAGGAGAAAATTCTTAAGAGGATTGTGAAATGCACACCCGAAGGAAAGAGAGGACGTGGAAGAGCTAGACTAGACTACGATTGATTGATGGAATCCTGGAATATGTGAAAGTACTTGGAGTGAAAAATTGGTGGACATTGGCTAAGGATAGGGCGGTCTGGAGGAAAATCCTGAGGGAAGCTGAGACCCCACGGTGGGCTGTGCAGTTACTGATGATGACGACGACGACGACGACGACGACGACGACGACGATGACTCAAAGTTATTTTCTAACCCCATTCACATCGATAGTTAGCGGAATGCCGTTATAGTTTTAAAAAAAGCGCGGCCGAACGGTCATAGTAACTGGACTTGATTCGGGGTGAAATTACAAGATACTGCCATGCATACAAATATCTGGGGAGCATAAGTAGCCAAGATGGTACTTGCGATAAAGATATTAACTGGAGACTCACTCAAAAACGGATGGCTATCCATAAGTTAAACTTTTTGCTCTTGTAATCAAGAATTAGAGTGGAAGTTAAACTTAATCCATATAGAAGAATTAAACAGCGAATTGCAACATATGCAACATAGTGTTGGCAATGACAAAAAGGGATAAGGAAAAATTGACAACGGTTGAAATGGATCGTTTGAGAATATCGTGTCGGCTGCACAACATACGAAACGAGGGTGTAAGGGAGCCAACAAAAGTCAAAGAACGTATTGTTACGGCGCTGTCACGGATCGTACCATTGTACAGTGGAAACAAAATACAGACACCAATGAAGTCACCAATTACCAGCTTTAATTAGACACAAATTTGTAATTTGTTTTACTTAGTAACAACTTGTAATCAACAAGGTACTCTCATAAAATAATTCAAGTTAAATTTGTCCACACGCAATAATAGACCTAATGTCAACTATCAGAGATACGCACTAATTATAAGACTCAAATCACTCTCCACTAATCTGCAAGAATCGCTTGATTCCACACTCTACAATATCGCCAGGTGAAACTCACTCTAAGCCGGCCGTAGACTCTTTATATATAGGCCTACCCCGCCGTAGTTCCAGAATAATTTTCCATACTGCTGGCGGCATGCCAGCATAATTTGCGTAGTTAAGAGTAGTCGAACAGTCTGAAAGCAACTTGAGTTCACGGCCTTGACAGGGACACTGCACCTGACGACTTTTCGGGAGCGTTCCGTAGGCCTCTGTGTCGTAGCAGTATTAATAGAATATCCGAACAACGTACGCTAATGTAGTACGGACACATGCAGCGAATGAGCAACGAGAGATGGCCTGCAAAGATACTAGAACAATCTGGATAATAAATTCGCGTATTTACAAAGAGCGAGAGAGAGAGAGAGAGAGAGAGAGAGAGAGAGAGAGAGAGAGAGAGAGAGAGAGAGAGAGAGAGAGAGCGGTTGTGTCAAGATCGGCCTTGAAGCGATCGACACGAAACGACACAGCAATAAGAGCAAGGACGCCGACGCCGACGCCGACGTCGCGTGGCAGGACGCACTACACTAATTAACGGGTGTTGTGTCTCTGTCAGCGGAGTTTCTTACGACATTGAGACTTTCACGTCTTGCGCTTGCGTACTATTGTCGCAGGTTTTAACCGTTCCAACAGCGTCTTTGTTAACGTTTGACAAACACTAGTTGTTCATCTCCGACGTTAATTTTTTAAAACAAAACGACCTTTCGGTTAGATCAGAAATCGGTAGCCGTCTTCTTCAGGCAAATAAGACTTTTGCTAAACGAATTCATATCCGGGCCGTGTGGCCGTGGTCGATCGCTTTGTTCTGCACATTTCGGCCACCCATCGGAGGCCTTCTTCAGTAGGAAAGTTTATAAAGTGTTCGACAAACGGGTGGAGAGCAGAACGTACGGCTAACAAGCCTGCCGAGGTTAGGCGTAAGTTAAACAATAATCTTTGAAAAAATCGACGCCGTATAGCGCTGTTTCGTCTAGCGCTTTGTGATCGCGAAACGTATCTCGAACTCTAAGTGGAATACGAAAATGCACTGTGCTAGCAACTGGCTGTCAAGCATTCTCTAGTTGCAGCTGTCTAGTCCAGTAAGGTGTTGTTAGTTGTTATAAAACAAGCGTTCTACTCTTCTACATGACGTCGACGATACGAAAACATAAATTTCAGCGGGCGGACTGTGATACTGGACACTCTTGTGTCGCAATTGGCTGTCAAGCATTCTCTAGTGCAGCTGTCTAGTCCAGTAAGGTGTTGTTAGTTGTTATAAAACAATCGTTCTACTCTTCTATATGACGTCAACGATACCAAAACATAAATTTCAGCGGGCGGACTGTGATACTGGACACTCTTGTGTCGCACCGTTATTTATTGCCGCCCACCCCCACCCCACCTAGACAGCTATAATCTTGTTACCTACAAGCTACTGCGACTTGACTTTATTCAGCTCCTCTTAAGTATACACACACCGCGTTGAAACAATACCGGCGCTAAAATACCCTCCTACTCGCAAATCTCCTACGGATTCTGATGAATATTTTCGAATTTTCGGCATCCGAAAACGCAAAACAACATTCCACGTAAACTACAGGTGCGGAAGAGAAATTTTCCTGACGACAACTGAAAGGTTTATTTTGACCAGTGGCGTAACTAGGGCGATCATCAGAGGAATCTAAATGCCCCTCTAAGAGAAACTAAAAATTCCGTAAGCCTATTTCTGAGTCAGCAAAAGTCATCATCATCGTCATCTTCACGTCGCGTCACGGTATAGGCAAGAAGCTGTCCAGCCTTCAACGAAACCTTCCTGCGTCTACCCCCACACCTGTGTCCTACAGGCTTATACATTTCCACACGTTTGGACAGTCTTGAATCAGACATTCTTTCTAAGTGTTCTTTTCACCGCTGTCCTATACCCTTTTAATCTTTTATTGAAGTTAAAAACTTGTAAGTCTCTTCTCTTATGGCCCCATTCCTTATACGGTCAAGTTTCGAACACCTTAAACTCGTCTTAAGTACGCCATTTCGAGGCCTGTATTTTACTGTGTTGTCTCTTGGTCGTTACCCATAATTCACACCTGTACACCGCGGTAACTCTGTAAAACTTTAATTCTGTATCTCGACGTTACAAAATTCCAAATTTCGCAAAAATCACTACTTACTATAAAAAATATTTTATTACTTAATAAATAGCCCTTTTATTCGTATTCCAATGGTACCTCGTTTACGAAATTCGGATACGAAACAACGGAGATATTACATTTCTTTTACATCAAAACAATAAGACAAAAAGTAAAAAACAAATAAGTAAACAAATAAGTAAGACAAATAAGTAAAACGTTTTGTTATAAAATAAATGTAATATCTCCATTACTTTTTATCTGAATTCCATAACCGAGGTATTGGATTACGAATAAAAGGGCCAATGTTTTATGTAATACGACATTTTTGTTATAAGTACTGAATTTGTGGCATTTACAATTAAAATTTTAACTGAGTCGTTATTTTGGAAACGTTTAAGGCAATAATTTGGTTTATTTTCTACTTATAAGAAATGGTAAACGTACCGTGTATACGAAGCTTCGATTCAACATCTCATTTTTTTTTTTTTTTACCCAGAAAACGAAGTATAATAGTTCTAAGTCTTTCACGGCCGGTGTCAGATGTATTAAAAGTGTTTACCGGGCTGTTCGGCCTTGTTTACAGCCAAACCAAACGTTTCGACAGCACCACCGGCTGCCATCATCATTTTTTTTTTTTATCATTTATCATTTCCATTTAGTATCAAATATATGACAGTATTTCTCCCTCTTTTCTCCTTTACTAAGTGTCCATCTTGTAATATTTATTTATTAATAATCTCTCTCCTTCTCTAAGTACGGGTAAGCTGGTAAATATACGTTGACATGGCTATTGGAAATAAATCTTGCCTATGGTGGAATGTGTCCATCTCGTAATATTTATTAATAATAATCATTGTACAATAATATTTATATTTATTTAAAAATCTCTACCTCCTTTCTAATTATGGCTAAGTTAAAAAAATTCACGTTGACATGTTTAGTCAAGGTACCGCCAGGTCAGAGCTGTTGGGTTGCGCGTCGTGAGACGACCCAATGGTATCCTAGTACCGAGCCTCCTATGAGGGGCTCCTGCCTAGTGGTCCTGTCCAGACGGAATATTGATTATTTAATTTTTATTGGTCGTTACAACGACATGCTCGTACTAGGTCGACTAGTACAGTATTTGTCGAGGCCGTTTCCAAGATTCACCTGGACGTATTCGGTACTTGCCAAGGCCAGCTATGAGAGGGTTTGTCTGGGTCCTCGCAGCTCGGACGTAAAATTTACGTGCAAGTCGCCTTGCGGTGTCATCCAAGGAGCGGACACCGAGTCCTCTTCTCAGGAGACGAGAAGAAAACCGATAGGGGACTTTGGCCGCTAGCCGAAGCCCTCTATCGAGAACGCTTTGCAACCTTCTTTTATGAACGGTTGCGAGGTAACCCCAGACGGGAAGAGCGTAGGTAATGATCGGCAACAGATACGCGTTGACAATCAACTTACCCAGCTTACGGGTCATAGCCTTGTTGGCAAGTATCGGAAACAGTTGCGCGAGACGAGCGGACGCTTTCCTTCGCATCGTCTCAGCGTGGGTACGCCAGGTGAGCCGACGATCGAGGTGGACACCGAGGTACTTAACTTCCCTCGACCAGGGCAGGTACGTTCTACCGAGTCTCACTCGGCCTCGTGGTTCTTTCCGGCGCTTTGTGAATAGCACCGCGGAGCTCTTGGTTTCGTTGACGGCAACTTTCCAGCTTTCCGTCCACGTCGAATACGCATCGAGTGCGCGCTGAAGTCGTGGGATAGCAAAGTCTGCGTTCCGATCGGCGGTATAGACCGCCGTGTCGTCGGCAAACAAAGCCATCTGGACTCCAGGCTCTCTGGGTGCGTCGTTGACATACACGGAGAACAGAAGAGGCCCTAGCACGCTACCTTGAGGTACCCCGGCTGTGATACGTCTCTCGGAAGAGACGTGGTCGTCTATTCGCACGCAGAAAGTCCTCTCCGTCAGAAAGCTAGCAATCAAGCGAAGGTAGCAATCTGGGAGCTGGATTTCCCGGAGCTTGAACAAGAGCCCGTCGTGCCAGACACTATCAAAGGCCTTTTCCACATCTAGGAAACAGGCGACAGTCTGCTCTTTCCGACACCCGGCGTCCGTGATGTATTCCACCAGTCTCATCAGTTGATGAGTGGTGGAATGCCCCACACGGAAGCCGAACTGTTCGGGGACCAGTACATCGAAATTTCGTAGATGATCTAGTACTCTCCGTTGTACGAGACGTTCGAGGACCTTTGACGTGGCTGACAGTAGACTAATTGGCCGGAGGTTGCCGGGACGGGAAGCGTCCTTTCCCTGCTTCGGGATCACTATAACCGTCGCCTTACGCCATTTCTGGGGAAAATAGGCCAGTCTAAGACACGCGTTGAACAGCGCGACCAAGAAAAGTACTCCTCGCTCCGGGAGTCGAGTAAGAGCGGCGTTCGAGACGCCGTCCGGGCCAGGAGCTTTTCTCGGCACGAGTTCAACGAGCCGATCTGTGACCTCTTCCCTAGTAATGGGTTCGGGCTCCGTAGTGATCGGAAGAGACAGAAAGTCTTCCACTACGTTCTCGACTTCTTCGTCGAAGTCCCAGTCCATGGGCGGGTTAGGTGCGAACTGTCGCTCAAAACACGCGCCCAAGTACTCGGCCTTCGCCTCCGGGCGAGCCAGGATTTGACCGAAAGGTCCAGCAATGGCCGGGATGCGAGGCCGGCGCCTCTTCCCTACCAACGCCGAAGGTATCCGGTAAGGGCTACTTTCGTCCGATCCGTCCCCTGCCTGGGCCACGGCGAGTTCCCAACAGCGTCTCCGGTAGGCCTGCATTTCACGACGTAAAATGCCGGTCGCCCGGTTGTACGCTGCCTTGTCGGCCGGATCACGGGTCCGCTGCCAGCGTCTCCGGAGGCGATTTCTCTCGCAAGCGAGAGCACTCGTCTCCTCTGGGATCCGCTGCCAGTGGGGCGTGACGCCAGGCTTCATTCTGGAAGACGCGTCGATCGCAGATACGACTGCCTCGTCAAACGCGGCAACTGCCTCGTCGACTTGGCGGAAGGTTTCGAGTGGTCCCGCGTCTGGCAATCGGCGACTTAACGCCGGGCCATAGCGATCCCATTCTACCACCTTCCGGACATCTCTGCGTACGACGTGCTGGGTAGCGACGTGTATCAGGATGGGGAGATGATCGGACGATAGTTCCGTTAGCGCGGACACATGGACCGGACAGTCAATTCCTTGAATCACCGCTATGTCCAAGACATCGGGAGCCGCGTTGCGTTGTGAGGGGTAGAACGTAGGTTGGGTAGGCCCAATCACTTGTATCCTGCGAGAATCGGCAAACCTGCGTAAACGATTCCCGTTTGGGGCAGTCAAGCGACTGTTCCAATCGCGATGTTTACAGTTCAGATCGCCGGCCATGATGACCCTCCTGTGTGCATCGAACGCGACAGCTAGATCGGGGTGAAGGAGCTCTTTTTGCGGCGGTTTATACGCCGCTACCATCTGTACACCGCCTAGAGTGTTTAACAACTCCACAGCGGTGCCTTCGAGGTGAGTCATTGCAGGCAAGACGACTCGGTGATGCTCGAGAGTGAGCCTCACCGCGACGGCAGTACCGCCACCAGCAGTGCCCGGTCTGTCGTTTCGATAGCACACATAGTTGGCCAGTCGTAACCGACTCGCAGGAGTCAAGTGGGTCTCATTGAGAAGTACTACATCGGGTTTGAGTCGGGCCAGTAATTCTTGGAGTTCCTGGATCTTGTTGGACAACCCGTTGGCGTTCCAGGAAAGAATCGAGAGATCTCGTTTGAGGACCCGACTCATAGAAGACCTACACAAGTGGCGGCTTCCACCAAGAGCATGAATCTCTCAGTTATGTCAGCAGTCTCCAAGCGGGAGCGGATGGACCTGAAGGTCTGGGCGACTTTGCTGAGGTCGAACTCAGCAAGGAAGTCTTTGACGACCTGGTAGTCGTCAGGAACGGTTCTTGAGGCAGATTGCCCGGAGACTGCGTGCGCATAAGAGCGCCGAGGCTTATCAATCGGGGGATTGGTGGAAGCCAGGGGTTTCTTGGGGCCAGGTGTAGCACCTCTAGCGGAGGTGCTAGGAAGAGGGACAGATGCGATTGCGTCGGACTTCGCGCGCTGTGCAGGCTGTCTGGACTGTGCGGCCGGGTTGGCAGGAGCCCGGGATCTAGCGCCACGGGGCTTTCTATGCCGCTTCTTTTTGCCTGCGTTGGGAAACCGCGGGGGCGGGAGGTCAGGCGAGGCTGCTTCTAAAGCAGGGGCAGGATTCTCCGTTGCTGGGGGGGATTGAGAAGTCTCAGGCTCCACAACCGAGATGTTTTCTTGTGGCTGGGCGGTCTCACTTTTAGATGCCACGAGGTTACGGCGCTTTTTCGCCAGAGGCGGGACAGGGGCCTGTGAAGGAGCCTGAGTTGGGGTTGCCTGTGCTGCAGGTGTTTGCTTCGGGCCTTTAGAGCGTTTTTGTTGCCTGGTCGTGACTGGGGCGGAAGACACGGCAACCGTAGCAGGAGGCGCAGGGCCTGGCTGCTCGGTTGCAGGTCTTGAACCAGCTACCGGATGCCTCGGTGGTGGCAGGCGCCCTTTTTCAAGGTACCTTCTCTATGATGCTGTATTTGACTTGGGTCTTTGGTCATGGTACTTGGTTACTGATTGAGTATTCGACTTGCGATTTTTTAATCATGGTACTTTTTTAATGAAGTCTGGTTATACGTACCTTTTACCTTGTTCCTGATTGTGTCAGTTACCTCGTAGGTATTGTTTTCATGTTTGATAATATTTGGGTTATATTTGTCAGTTTGGGTTAATTATTTCAACTCCTTTTGGTTGTGTTCCTTATATTATGTCCTTATTTATCATTCCCATTCCTTTTTAATTCCTTCTCTTTTCAATATTCGACCTTCGATGTTTATCACCTCTACTCCTTCAAATGCCTGGTCTATGACATTTATTCTGGACGATTGGTTTCATGGCATTACCATCTCATCACATGTTTGGGCCATAATTTTTCTGCATAGCGGAATTCCTCCTCTCTCTCACTTTCATTTTGGGGATCATTATCTGGTTCTCGGCCAGTTTCTGCCAATACATGGTTTACATAAAATACTCGGGGTTTTTCGTCATTATTTGCCTGGTTATGCTGTAATGAAAAACCCGGATTTTCGTGAACTGTTCGGGGTCTTTCGTCATTACTTACCTGGGGTCTATTCTCTTGATTCCTTTTCTTTCTTATTTCTCTTATTGCCTGAGCGTATTTTTCTATAAGCTGGCCCATTCGTTCCTCATAATTTTCCTTCTTTTTGGAATGTATCTTTTTTCTAGGCACGCTTACCTTAAAAGTATTTTGGCCTATGATTTTCTTTGTAATACACTCTTTCTTTTTGTCCCTTTTCATTAAATTCTGTTTATATTCTTTCATATAACTCCTTTCTCTGTGGTCAGTGACCGGGGGGTTAAGTATATTAATTAAACCGCCTTGAGTCATTTCTCCTATTTCCTTTGTATACTCCCTGTTTGTTTTTCTCGGTCTGTCCAATCTATTAACTATGTTTTGTTTCGTTTCTACTGTTTTTGTCTCTATGGTTTCAGGACCGTTATTATCTTCTGGAAGATGATGAGATAGAATCTGTAATCCTTCTACTTGTTCCTCCATTACTTCGACCTCCCTGTCTTTGTCGGTTTTACTCTCCTCAATCTTTTCGTTTACTATTTCGTAATTTGCAATTGTTTCCTTTCTCAGGGACTCCCCCCAAGATTCTATCGCCCCTATTATTTCCTCCCTATATTTCTGTCTTTCCTCCCTTTCTTCCTGTCTGATTCTTCTCATATTTTCTTCCATTCTTTGGATCATTTTCTCATTATTTTTTATAATATCCTCCTTCATTTCGTGGAGCATCATCATTAGTATATTCACGTCAACACTCCCTGTTATTTTTTCTGGTTCGGGTTTCTCTGTTTGTTCCTCTAATTCGTCTGCCGTTTGTACCGGTCTTTCCATTTCTAGTGTGGGCGGTTCTAATTCTGTTTCCTCGACCTGTACTGCCTCTCCGTCTTCCACACTCAACTCGGGTTCCACCGTCTTCTTCACCTCTTTTCCCTTTGGTTGCGGCATTTTAATATGTTGGTAGTTGCCGGGCTTGTTACGTCTCTTTCAAGCCTCACTAGTTGGGCTGCCAATTTATAACAAAAAGGAAGGGGTGTGTGTTTTGTAAAAGTGTTGTAATCGTGTCGGGCGTTACCTCCGCGCACTTTTGTTACTTACTCTGTTGACTGGATCCTCTGCAGTGATGTAGTCCTGTAACACAACTTAAAACTATGCTTTTTGTGGGCGCCACTTGGAAACGTTTGTTCCAAGAAAAAAAATTAAATGTGATTGATAAAATTTTTAAATCTACGAAAAAATTTAAACGTCAGTTCAGCTTTGAAAAATCAGTTAAGTTTAATGGTTCTTTAAAAACAACAAACAAATCGTCTGAAGGACTAACATTCATAAAAATTATAAAATTGCAGAGAAAAAATTTTACAAGTTATTATTATTGACAATTTTTTATATGTCCAATCAAGTATCGGCTAGTATTTCAGATTCTGACTCAGTTGACAAGCATGAGTTTAATATATGAAAAAACTTTAATCTCAGGACGTGACTCCTTTGAACTACCAAGACATATCAATTAGATGCCTTACAAGAAAAAAAAAACTAAGTGATTTGAAGGTGTATGTGTGGCGTGTAAAGTACAACTGTGTGATAAATGTAACCAGGTAACAATGATTTTAATTTTGGTAAACTCACGTTCCAATGGTCGTTTATTCTCTCACTGGACACTTCCTTCGGGTAGTTTCTCGATCTCGCCTCTTCGGGTGTACACTGAATCTATTTAAAGTCAATTTTTTCGATCGTTACTTTTTCCGCACTTTTTGTCAAAACGTTTGGCAGTAAAATCTCGTTCAAACGCCGCCACTACGAATCATCTGTTTAGCGTTGATTCAGAAATCTGCCACCGCAGCGCTGATCCCCATGCAGTTTTGAGGAAGGCTCAGTGTATTGTTTTGTTTACGTTCGGGGGAATTATTTGTCACGTTAGTCAGTCAATGCGAGCACAGCAGAATTCGTTCTCTATTAAATGTTTGGGACCCTCCTGGGCCGTCGACGTTCTGGCTGCGTGCTTTCTATTAGAATTTGCCGTATCGCTGCTCTATTTCAGCGATACTTTTTGGCGTATACTCTCGTTGAGGTTAAGTCAGTCGGTTATGTCTATGTACGGGAAAAGCCTTCCTGCCGTGTCTTGTCGATTTCTCGCCTCTCGGTTTCGCCTTAGCTGCGTTGATCAGTGTTGTGTGAGATGCATCAGTTCTGGCGTTCAGTTTTCAAGTGTTTTTCGTTCGAATTTTGTCTCGCTTTTATACTAAATCGGGATGACTGTTTTCGTCGACTTCCGGTATATTTGTGTAAAATTCTTTCTAGATTGTTCGAGAATAAACGAAATGGAATGTCATAGAACAATTTTCACTTCCGTAGAAGCTTTTAGAACGAATTTCTTATTCTTCATACAATGGATATTTCAAAATTTACACTGGTATTTATCAAACAGTTTCACATTAGTACTTACAATTTGTATGCCATTAATGTATTTAGATTCCTTGTTTTTTACTGAATCTAGCGATACTAAATATGATTGGTATCTAATTAACTTAAGTCTAAAAAACATTACAATTTACAACCCTCACCTTCAGTTGTAGTCATTAAAAACTCAATATTATTAATAAAAATTGTTGTGGAGTTCTAAAGTTCCCTTCACAAGCTGGACATCTACTACTACTACTCTCCTACAACAAAATAAACAAATTTTAACATCAATAAAACACAAATAAATACAATTTTATATGGCCTCTGCTCATGGCCTAAATTCTTGTCAGTTTTCTAATGCAATGATTAGTCTTTTTCCTTAATATATGTGCTATTTCACCACTATACACACAGAGTTTATTATTTTGTCTATCTTTTGTGATACCTGGTTACTTTGTACATATTTTATATTTATCACAAGATGACATAGCATCATTGATTGTCTTGAGATGTCATTTTTTTTTTATGGTGTGACAAATCTCACTCTAATTAGTCAAATTCTTTTAGAATTGATTTTACTTTCAACTGAGTTTATTTCTTATTAAGGTATTTTGATGTATTGTACCTTTCTATCTTATTTTTGTTAGTATTATGTAAGTATTTTAGCCAGATATGATTCTTTTTGTACTGGATAATTGGCTTCAGCCATACATGGTATTAGTAAATATTTTGCTGACTTGACTATTACAATGTTAAAGTTGGTCAGGTATATTAGTATAGTTGCTTTATATCATATTACAGCTTTCTAATACAGTTTGGTTGCATTTTGGCAACATTAAATTCATAAATTATACAATATTAGATGCCTATTACATGTTTTTAGTTAACACTGTTTTTGGCTATTTTGGCTGCTTTTTATTCATTTGACAGCTTCCTTTATTTAAGATAAATTGTTCACTATTGTCTGCTTGACAATTACATATAGTTTTTATTTAAATCTGATAATAATTAATTTTTTCATGAAATCTTGGTGTATGGTCTCAAATCCAACACATTAATATTTTTTGTCATTCCAAATATACAATTTTTATTTTAACTTAAACTCTTTCTAATAATGTATTTAAGTCATTTAATACATTTATTTTATTTACATCACATAATATAATGATGGATCCTGTGCATTTATTCACAAAAAATAGTTTTTAATGCTATATTCATAGTTATAAAACTTAATAATTATTGACTTTATTCTGGTAGATTCTGACATTATTTCTCTCTCTTATAGTGTCTTATGGTTTTTTCACTCTTATTCACTTTAATAATATATATGGGGTTTTGTCTTAGTCATAGTTTGGTCGTTTTTTCAAGTTGATAGAAATAATTATTATACAAAATTACACAATTTTTTGGGACTACTTGGGTTCGATACTGTTCACTTCACTTTCCTCCTATGCTAACTTACTATATAAATGATTTCTTTTTATGGAACGTTCTGTGACGCTACATATGCCTCACCGTTAAAGTTGATAATTTTGGAAAAACATATCTTTGGTTTTGATGAAATTATCATCTCTATAATAACCCTTTATTAGCTTCTTTATATCTCATTCTTTTATCTTATAATTAAATTCCTGTACTACTCCTTTAATATATTAATCCAACTCAATATTCCTAGTTCGTTCTTTGTCGTATCACCTATTCCTTTCCTTTTTACCTTGATGTCTTATAATTAATCTTTGATATAAATCCCTATCAATCCCTAACTTACATAGAGGGTTGGGAGTCAGAGTGGCTCGCTATGGCATACATTCTCTGTCCCTTCCTGTCTATAACTACTGAAATCAGAGGCAACACATCCCTGTTCAGAAAATAATAATTGCACGTTTGCAACAAATAATAATAATAATAATAAAAAAAATACAATATTCAAAGATCATAGGCTCCTACACATAAATTCCCTTTCTTAAACTCTTCTGATTAATTCACAATTATATTAATATATCGTTCTCCGCAGGTTAAATTATCGTTTAAAATCATTCAATGTTAATAGCTATCTTCATATTCATCATTACCTCCTTATGTAACACACTGTTTTCCCCTTTTTTTTTTTTTCATTTATCATTTATCATTTCCATTTAGTATCAAATATATGACAGTATTTCTCCCTCTTTTCTCCTTTACTAAGTGTCCATCTTGTAATATTTATTTATTAATAATCTCTCTCCTTCTCTAAGTACGGGTAAGCTGGTAAATATACGTTGACATGGCTATTGGAAATAAATCTTGCCTATGGTGGAATGTGTCCATCTCGTAATATTTATTAATAATAATCATTGTACAATAATATTTATATTTATTTAAAAATCTCTACCTCCTTTCTAATTATGGCTAAGTTAAAAAAATTCACGTTGACATGTTTAGTCAAGGTACCTTCTCTATGATGCTGTATTTGACTTGGGTCTTTGGTCATGGTACTTGGTTACTGATTGAGTATTCGACTTGCGATTTTTTAATCATGGTACTTTTTTAATGAAGTCTGGTTATACGTGCCTTTTACCTTGTTCCTGATTGTGTCAGTTACCTCGTAGGTATTGTTTTCATGTTTGATAATATTTGGGTTATATTTGTCAGTTTGGGTTAATTATTTCAACTCCTTTTGGTTGTGTTCCTTATATTATGTCCTTATTTATCATTCCCATTCCTTTTTAATTCCTTCTCTTTTCAATATTCGACCTTCGATGTTTATCACCTCTACTCCTTCAAATGCCTGGTCTATGACATTTATTCTGGACGATTGGTTTCATGGCATTACCATCTCATCACATGTTTGGGCCATAATTTTTCTGCATAGCGGAATTCCTCCTCTCTCTCACTTTCATTTTGGGGATCATTATCTGGTTCTCGGCCAGTTTCTGCCAATACATGGTTTACATAAAATACTCGGGGTTTTTCGTCATTATTTGCCTGGTTATGCTGTAATGAAAAACCCGGATTTTCGTGAACTGTTCGGGGTCTTTCGTCATTACTTACCTGGGGTCTATTCTCTTGATTCCTTTTCTTTCTTATTTCTCTTATTGCCTGAGCGTATTTTTCTATAAGCTGGCCCATTCGTTCCTCATAATTTTCCTTCTTTTTGGAATGTATCTTTTTTCTAGGCACGCTTACCTTAAAAGTATTTTGGCCTATGATTTTCTTTGTAATACACTCTTTCTTTTTGTCCCTTTTCATTAAATTCTGTTTATATTCTTTCATATAACTCCTTTCTCTGTGGTCAGTGACCGGGGGGTTAAGTATATTAATTAAACCGCCTTGAGTCATTTCTCCTATTTCCTTTGTATACTCCCTGTTTGTTTTTCTCGGTCTGTCCAATCTATTAACTATGTTTTGTTTTGTTTCTACTGTTTTTGTCTCTATGGTTTCAGGACCGTTATTATCTTCTGGAAGATGATGAGATAGAATCTGTAATCCTTCTACTTGTTCCTCCATTACTTCGACCTCCCTGTCTTTGTCGGTTTTATCTCCTCAATCTTTTCGTTTACTATTTCGTAATTTGCAATTGTTTCCTTTCTCAGGGACTCCCCCCAAGATTCTATCGCCCCTATTATTTCCTCCCTATATTTCTGTCTTTCCTCCCTTTCTTCCTGTCTGATTCTTCTCATATTTTCTTCCATTCTTTGGATCATTTTCTCATTATTTTTTATAATATCCTCCTTCATTTCGTGGAGCATCATCATTAGTATATTCACGTCAACACTCCCTGTTATTTTTTCTGGTTCGGGTTTCTCTGTTTGTTCCTCTAATTCGTCTGCCGTTTGTACCGGTCTTTCCATTTCTAGTGTGGGCGGTTCTAATTCTGTTTCCTCGACCTGTACTGCCTCTCCGTCTTCCACACTCAACTCGGGTTCCACCGTCTTCTTCACCTCTTTTCCCTTTGGTTGCGGCATTTTAATATGTTGGTAGTTGCCGGGCTTGTTACGTCTCTTTCAAGCCTCACTAGTTGGGCTGCCAATTTATAACAAAAAGGAAGGGGTGTGTGTTTTGTAAAAGTGTTGTAATCGTGTCGGGCGTTACCTCCGCGCACTTTTGTTACTTACTCTGTTGACTGGATCCTCTGCAGTGATGTAGTCCTGTAACACAACTTAAAACTATGCTTTTTGTGGGCGCCACTTGGAAACGTTTGTTCCAAGAAAAAAAATTAAATGTGATTGATAAAATTTTTAAATCTACGAAAAAATTTAAACAAGTCAGTTCAGCTTTGAAAAATCAGTTAAGTTTAATGGTTCTTTAAAAACAACAAACAAATCGTCTGAAGGACTAACATTCATAAAAATTATAAAATTGCAGAGAAAAAATTTTACAAGTTATTATTATTGACAATTTTTTATATGTCCAATCAAGTATCGGCTAGTATTTCAGATTCTGACTCAGTTGACAAGCATGAGTTTAATATATGAAAAAACTTTAATCTCAGGACGTGACTCCTTTGAACTACCAAGACATATCAATTAGATGCCTTACAAGAAAAAAAAAAACTAAGTGATTTGAAGGTGTATGTGTGGCGTGTAAAGTACAACTGTGTGATAAATGTAACCAGGTAACAATGATTTTAATTTTGGTAAACTCACGTTCCAATGGTCGTTTATTCTCTCACTGGACACTTCCTTCGGGTAGTTTCTCGATCTCGCCTCTTCGGGTGTACACTGAATCTATTTAAAGTCAATTTTTTCGATCGTTACTTTTTCCGCACTTTTTGTCAAAACGTTTGGCAGTAAAATCTCGTTCAAACGCCGCCACTACGAATCATCTGTTTAGCGTTGATTCAGAAATCTGCCACCGCAGCGCTGATCCCCATGCAGTTTTGAGGAAGGCTCAGTGTATTGTTTTGTTTACGTTCGGGGGAATTATTTGTCACATTAGTCAGTCAATGCGAGCACAGCAGAATTCGTTCTCTATTAAATGTTTGGGACCCTCCTGGGCCGTCGATGTTCTGGCTGCGTGCTTTCTATTAGAATTTGCCGTATCGCTGCTCTATTTCAGCGATACTTTTTGGCGTATACTCTCGTTGAGGTTAAGTCAGTCGGTTATGTCTATGTACGGGAAAAGCCTTCCTGCCGTGTCTTGCCGATTTCTCGCCTCTCGGTTTCGCCTTAGCTGCGTTGATCAGTGTTGTGTGAGATGCATCAGTTCTGGCGTTCAGTTTTCAAGTGTTTTTCGTTCGAATTTTGTCTCGCTTTTATACTAAATCGGGATGACTGTTTTCGTCGACTTCCGGTATATTTGTGTAAAATTCTTTCTAGATTGTTCGAGAATAAACGAAATGGAATGTCATAGAACAATTTTCACTTCCGTAGAAGCTTTTAGAACGAATTTCTTATTCTTCATACAATGGATATTTCAAAATTTACACTGGTATTTATCAAACAGTTTCACATTAGTACTTACAATTTGTATGCCATTAATGTATTTAGATTCCTTGTTTTTTACTGAATCTAGCGATACTAAATATGATTGGTATCTAATTAACTTAAGTCTAAAAAACATTACAATTTACAACCCTCACCTTCAGTTGTAGTCATTAAAAACTCAATATTATTAATAAAAATTGTTGTGGAGTTCTAAAGTTCCCTTCACAAGCTGGACATCTACTACTACTACTCTCCTACAACAAAATAAACAAATTTTAACATCAATAAAACACAAATAAATACAATTTTATATGGCCTCTGCTCATGGCCTAAATTCTTGTCAGTTTTCTAATGCAATGATTAGTCTTTTTCCTTAATATATGTGCTATTTCACCACTATACACACAGAGTTTATTATTTTGTCTATCTTTTGTGATACCTGGTTACTTTGTACATATTTTATATTTATCACAAGATGACATAGCATCATTGATTGTCTTGAGATGTCATTTTTTTTATGGTGTGACAAATCTCACTCTAATTAGTTAAATTCTTTTAGAATTGATTTTACTTTCAACTGAGTTTATTTCTTATTAAGGTATTTTGATGTATTGTACCTTTCTATCTTATTTTTGTTAGTATTATGTAAGTATTTTAGCCAGATATGATTCTTTTTGTACTGGATAATTGGCTTCAGCCATACATGGTATTAGTAAATATTTTGCTGACTTGACTATTACAATGTTAAAGTTGGTCAGGTATATTAGTATAGTTGCTTTATATCATATTACAGCTATCTAATACAGTTTGGTTGCATTTTGGCAACATTAAATTCATAAATTATACAATATTAGATGCCTATTACATGTTTTTAGTTAACACTGTTTTTGGCTATTTTGGCTGCTTTTTATTCATTTGACAGCTTCCTTTATTTAAGATAAATTGTTCACTATTGTCTGCTTGACAATTACATATAGTTTTTATTTAAATCTGATAATAATTAATTTTTTCATGAAATCTTGGTGTATGGTCTCAAATCCAACACATTAATATTTTTTGTCATTCCAAATATACAATTTTTATTTTAACTTAAACTCTTTCTAATAATGTATTTAAGTCATTTAATACATTTATTTTATTTACATCACATAATATAATGATGGATCCTGTCCATTTATTCACAAAAAATAGTTTTTAATGCTATATTCATAGTTATAAAACTTAATAATTATTGACTTTATTCTGGTAGATTCTGACATTATTTCTCTCTCTTATAGTGTCTTATGGTTTTTTCACTCTTATTCACTTTAATAATATATATGGGGTTTTGTCTTAGTCATAGTTTGGTCGTTTTTTCAAGTTGATAGAAATAATTATTATACAAAATTACACAATTTTTTGGGACTACTTGGGTTCGATACTGTTCACTTCACTTTCCTCCTATGCTAACTTACTATATAAATGATTTCTTTTTATGGAACGTTCTGTGACGCTACATATGCCTCACCGTTAAAGTTGATAATTTTGGAAAAACATATCTTTGGTTTTGATGAAATTATCATCTCTATAATAACCCTTTATTAGCTTCTTTATATCTCATTCTTTTATCTTATAATTAAATTCCTGTACTACTCCTTTAATATATTAATCCAACTCAATATTCCTAGTTCGTTCTTTGTCGTATCACCTATTCCTTTCCTTTTTACCTTGATGTCTTATAATTAATCTTTGATATAAATCCCTATCAATCCCTAACTTACATAGAGGGTTGGGAGTCAGAGTGGCTCGCTATGGCATACATTCTCTGTCCCTTCCTGTCTATAACTACTGAAATCAGAGGCAACACATCCCTGTTCAGAAAATAATAATTGCACGTTTGCAACAAATAATAATAATAATAATAAAAAAAATACAATATTCAAAGATCATAGGCTCCTACACATAAATTCCCTTTCTTAAACTCTTCTGATTAATTCACAATTATATTAATATATCGTTCTCCGCAGGTTAAATTATCGTTTAAAATCATTCAATGTTAATAGCTATCTTCATATTCATCATTACCTCCTTATGTAACACACTGTTTTCCCCTTTTTTTTTTTTTCATTTATCATTTATCATTTCCATTTAGTATCAAATATATGACAGTATTTCTCCCTCTTTTCTCCTTTACTAAGTGTCCATCTTGTAATATTTATTTATTAATAATCTCTCTCCTTCTCTAAGTACGGGTAAGCTGGTAAATATACGTTGACATGGCTATTGGAAATAAATCTTGCCTATGGTGGAATGTGTCCATCTCGTAATATTTATTAATAATAATCATTGTACAATAATATTTATATTTATTTAAAAATCTCTACCTCCTTTCTAATTATGGCTAAGTTAAAAAAATTCACGTTGACATGTTTAGTCAAGGTACCTGATGGATGGATGGATGGGTGCACGGGCGTCTTGCGCCCTAATTTGTGTGCGTTGTCCAGGCCTAAGCCTGATGAACGCCAGGTGCCAACAGTTCAGCGCGGTCGTTTGCTCTGCTCAAGGATGTTAAGGTGCAGTCCGCGGGTCCATGATGAATTAACATGGCCACCACGGTGGCAAGCTAGTGCTTAGCTTCAGCCAATTGTCCGGCCAAGGCGCGACACCATGGTCCCCTCAGGCTAGCCTTTGGGAACGTGGTGACACACTGGCGAGGACAAGAAGCTCGAGCGCCCTAGGGCGTCGGCCGAAATGGTGGGTAATGTCACCGAGACAGCCAGCTTTCGCAAGGAAGGCACTTGCACAACCTCGCGGGAGCTCATGTCTCAGGTCATTACCTTACCAAATCAACAAAGCAGGTGCTGGCGGGGAACTTAATCGTGATCAAGGCTTCAGCCAATCGCAACGCCTGGTCGCGTCTCATTGGTCGCCGGGACATAGCCCACGGAAACTCAGAAACGCGCCGGCGAATACAAGAGGCTCGTCCGCCCGAAGGCAGCGGCCGAGTCGGCGGAACTTGTCACCGGGGCAGTCGGCTTTCGCAAGGAGGCATTTGCACAACCTCGCGAGATCCATGTCCCGGATCGAGGCCCCGCCGAATCGGCAAAGCCGATGCTGGCAATAAATCTATCCATTCAATCCGCCGCAGCATGATTGACTACAGTTTCGGCAGGCGCAGGTGGTGATTGATGGTGATCGGTTCAGATTTCCAGAAGGTTGGGGGGATTCGTTTCTGGGGTTCATGTGATGAACTTAGGGGGGGTCGTCTAGCAGCGCCCTAGGGCGCTTGACGCGGCGAGGAGGCGGAGCATTCTCCATGCTGTTAAGCCTTCGGAGGTGCGGGTAAGAGGACTCGCCTGCCTTGGCGAACAAATTCGTTGCCAGGGACCAGACGAAGACCTCTAAGGTGGGAACACGGAGACCCCGATGTATGGCGGTATTTCGCACATACCACGGGGACCCCGTGAGGGAGCGTAGGGTCCAGTTCTGAAATGTAGTCAGCCTATGCCTGTTGGTGGCCGACAGGAGAGGCCACCAGGCGGGTGCCGCATAAGTGAGTACTGTTCGGAGGAACAGTAGATACAATGTCAGTTTAGTACGGACAGCCAGGCAGCTGTTCCGCGAAAGCATAGGTGATAGTTTGGCTCTGACGCCACGAGCCAAGTTGAGGGTTGAGGTCACGTGAGCGTTGAAGTTTAAGTGCCGATCAAGCCGAACACCTAGGTACTTCACCGTCTCGGTCCAGTTGATGGGTCTCCCCTCTAAGGAGAGGGATTGGCATCGGGAAATGGACTTATGCGTAAAGCAGATCGCCTCGGATTTCTCCGTATTGATCGCTACCCGCCATTTCCTTAGCCAGTCCGGAAGCATATCCAACTGGCGTTGTAACATTACGCTCGTCCGCCAAGGCGAAAGCGAGCTAAAATGAAACATCGCGTCGTCGGCAAATAGAGATAACGTGACCCCGGGATAAACAGGCAGATCGTTCGTGTACAGTACATACAGAACGGGGCCGAGGACAGATCCTTGTGGGACGCCGGCGGAGACAGGGCGAACCCGAGAGAACGCCCCATCTACGCTGATCCTGAAGGTGCGATCCGTCAGATAGGATCGGAGCAAGTGGACGATAGATGTCGGGATTGGCGAATGCGCCAGTTTGTAGAGCAGGCCTTCGTGCCAGACTTTATCGAAGGCTTTGCTCACATCCAACAGGACAGCGCCTGTTGCCTGATGATTGTTGGCAGCGTCGGCTAGATAGGTGACAACCCGTACTAGCTGAAGAGTAGTCGAGTGCCTCGGCCTAAACCCAAACTGCTCCTCGCGGATGAAACCATCCACCAGGGGCCGAATACGGGCCAGGAGAAGACGCTCGAATACCTTCGAGATTACTGGCAATAGTGATATTGGGCGGTAGCTTCCAGGTAGCGTGGGCGGCTTTTTAGATTTCTGGATCATGATGACGTTGGCAGTTTTCCACAGGCGAGGGAAGTAACTCAGCCGGAGACAGGAGTTGAACAGCTCAAGAAGAACGTCAACTGCCGAAGGCGGGAGATTCTGCAACGCAGCGGCGCCGATGCGATCGGGGCCAGGGGCCTTTCTCTTCTTCAGTCGGCTTAGGATAGACGCAAGGTCATCCTCGTCGACCGAAATAGGAGGATCAATGGGGGGAGCAGAAAAGTATCCAGATAGGAAATCCCTGACGACGGCCACATGAGCCGGGTCAGAGATGCCTCTATGGACGGTGAACTGGTCCTCAATGCAGTCGGCGAAGACCTCCGCCTTGCCTTCTGCAGAGGATACAGTGCCGTCCGGGGTATTCAAGGGATGGCGAGTCCTCTTTTCGCCTTTTAGTCTACCAGCGGCTCTCCATACGGAGGCGTGGTCGACTTCCAAGGACTCCAAATAGGAGTCCCATCGATTCGCGTTTACGTCAAGCAGAAGCTGCGAGACGTGTTCCGACTGGGCTCGAAAGCGCCGTCTAGCGGCAGGATCACGGGTATGGTGCCATCTGCGGCGGAGCTGGCGCCGTAAGCGGATGGCTTGGAGAACTTCCGCAGGAAGGTCGGAGCGTTTATTACTCACCGGAACAGTGTAGGTGTTTTTATCCATTGCAGACTGGACAAGGTCCTGGAGCTGATGTACCCGGAGATCCACATCGTCACAAGAGACGAGTGGGTCCGGAGGGACAGATGGCAACTGCCTGGCCAGATCATCGTGGTAGGATCGCCAATTGACTCTCCTAACAGGATGATCGGGAAGTCGGGGTGAGACCGACGGCAGCAAGACAGTTACAAGTAGGGGGTCGTGATCGGACGATAGGTCCGACACCGCGCTGACTTGTAGATGAAAGGGGATGGCCTTGACAATTACGATATCAAGGACATCCGGCGGATAACCCGCAGTGGGAAAGTGTGTCGGTTCGGACGGGCCGATGATGAGGACGCTGGGATCATCTTCGACAGCCCTACGGAGAGAATTGCCGTAGGGGTTTGACGTCCTGCTGTTCCAAGAGGGATGCTTGGCATTAAGGTCTCCGGCTACGATGGTTGGGAGATCGCTGTCCAGGAGGGCGTCCCACTCCTCATGCGGTGGAGCTCGATGGCCGGGCGGGAGGTACGCAGAAACAAAGCGCACCTCCAGGCCGGCTACATCCAGCGCCACAGCACATGCTTCGATGAGGGTAGTTTCAGGGGCAGGGAGTTCTCTATGAGAGTGTCGCCTGTGGACTAAGATCGCCACTCCGCCAGATGCTCGGTGGCGATCGGGACCATTCCTGTCTTTCCTGTAGCAAGCATAGGCTGGCAGGGAAAATCGCCGGTTAGGGGCAAGATGAGTTTCGGAGAGGAGTACGACATCTGCGTCGTACTCGACAAGGAAAGCTGCCAGTTCGGCCCGACGCGCCGGAATGCCATCTGCATTCCACGCGACGAACCGGAACTGTCTAGCCATGGTTAGATGAGGGGACGATCAGGGCGATCAGCGATGTTAGGATCGCCATGAGTATTGTCGGGACATCCCGAGCAGCAAGAATTTTCGGAACAATGCCGCTGACCCAGGCCATCAGCTGAGCCTCAGTGACCAGTGGTGATCCACCGGCCTCAGGGGCCTGACTAGCCGGCTCTGGGGCCGCGGAAGGTGCAGATGCCGCCTCCAGGGGAGGGTGGGCAATTGGAGCTGGCTGCTCGGGGGCTGGCGAGATTTCCATGGAAATCGCAGGGGCCTGGGCAACAGGAGCAGGCTCCTGGCCGGGTAGTTGCTGGGCAGCCGGAGGGGCGTTGTTAGCCTCCGGGTATAGTTGTTTTGCCACAAGTGGTTTTCGATTCTTGCGCTTAGCGCGCCGTTTCTTAGGCGGCTGGGTCTGTGAGGGGGGTACTGCGGGCATTGCCGCTTGAGGAGAAGGCACTCCGGCAGGTGCTGAGGTTCTGGGGGCCACAGTGGGCGCCGTAGCGACCGCTGCAGCGTATGTTATGGTTCCTCCAGCGGCAGGAGCCGCAGGAAGAGCCGTAGAAGCTGAGGCGGGTGGTTGGACTGCCGCCCGCTTCGAGGGTCTAGGAGCTGGGCGAGGAGGTTCAACCTGACGGTTTTGCTCCCGCTGCTGTTTCTTTAGGGCCTTCTTAAAATGATTACAACCCCTAAAGTTAACCGGGTGGCTACCTCCGCAGTTGCAGCACGTCGCGGGTTGAGGCTTCACAACGGTACAATTCTCGTTGTGGGCCTCGCCGCAGCGTACACAACGCGGCGGCATCTTACAAAAGGCCGATGAGTGGCCGAATCGCTGGCATTGAAAGCACTGGGAAGGCCCAGGCTTACTACTAAATGCCCTAATCTGTACCCTGAGGCACAGAATGGTTTCCAGGTTATAGACTTCTGCGAAGGAACCAACCTTCTGGATCCTGATGTAGAAGGAATTACTTTTCCTTTTCCGATCACCGGATAGGAGAGGGACAACGGAGGTAGGGTAGAAACCCTTCTCCGCCAGATCCTCCCAGATCCACAAGATCGGTGTGTCGTGGGGAATCCCGGACACCACAATCTTGAGTTCCCTCTCCTCAGGGAGGGGGAAGGTGTGAAAAGCGCGACCGGAGTCGGCCAGGAATTTCTGGCAAGCCCGAAAGTCCTGGATCGACTTCGGAAGCAATCGAATGGACGAGCCTTGGCTTTTGGCCTCAACTCGCCCAGACGGCACTACTAAATTCAGCTCCCGTAGGAGGGTATGCCAATCGGTGCACTGAGGCACGACAATCGGCGGAATCTTGGGTTGCTTAGGTGGGGTTTCTGGTTCTGGTACTATATTACCAGGGGAAGGTGACTTGCGACCTGCCGACTCTGCAGCCACGCCTCGCTTCGCCGGGACAGTCCGTTTTGGGGAAGTCGGCCTGCTTCCACCGCTACCTCGCCGTTTCCGGCTACGCACGGGCTGGAAGCCGTCCTCCGTCTCCATCTCGGAGTCCGACGACAACGTAGCGCCAAGGGCTGCGGCATAGGCAATGGATAGTGGGTCCTGGGAAGGACCAACACAAGGCTGGTCCCTCACGGGAGGGACAGATGTTTCATGCTCCTTAGCAGAAACAGCAGAAGGCTGGGCCTGCGAAGGAACAGAGGATTGGCGACCCTTAGAAGGACCAGCACAAGGCTGATCCCCCGCGGGATGGTCTGATGCTTTATGGCACTCTGCAGGATCGGAATTACGCCGGGCCTGCAAAGTTGGAGTTGGTTGGTGGTCCTTAGCAGGACCAACTGAAGGTTGGTCCCGCGAAGAATCACCAGATGCTCGGCGGGCCTTAGAGGGACCTTCGCCGCGGACAGGTTCAGAATTTGGAGCGGGACCAGCAGAAGGCTGAACCCGCGAAACTTCATTAGATGCTGGGTCTTGGATGGGACTATCGCCGCGGACTGCAGGGATTCTTACCATTGGGCCATCTGTGGAG
Source organism: Magicicada septendecula (assembly GCA_034769895.1). Lineage (NCBI taxonomy): Eukaryota > Metazoa > Arthropoda > Insecta > Hemiptera > Cicadidae > Magicicada > Magicicada septendecula. Next base: position 30,133,337 of record CM068375.1, read on the forward strand.
CTTAGCATTACGCTTCGCAGCACAGATGGCTTCAGCAAGGGGGCTACCCTGCCCTCGGATTTATTATGGCCCTTATTAGGACCACAACTCTCCGCGGACAGGGGCTCCCCTTGGTCTCGTCCCGACATCGCCGTCGCCAACGGGTGTCGGGTACGCTCTTGGGCGGGGGAGAGAGCAAACTCCCGTTCCGAACCGCACTAGCACTTTGTCACTGGCACTCACCACACTCCGGCACAGAACACCGCGCACAAAGTAGGAGCAATAGCCCGCACACGAGACTTCTCGCGAACTGGCCGAAATTCTGGCCCACTCGAACTAATCCGATTTTTAGCCCAATGGCTAGATCAGGAAGAGGATTTTGAGGTTAGGAATTCTGTTCTTGTCGTTTCAATCGCAGGAAGTAGAATGCCCCTCAAGGTACCAAAGTGGTCAGAGCTGTTGGGTTGAGCGTCGTGAGACGACCCAATGGTTTCCTAGTACCGAGCCTCCGGTAGGGGCTCCTGCCTAGTGGTCCTGTCCAGACGGAATATTGTTAATTAATTTTTAATGGTCGCTACAACGACATGCTCGTACTAGGTCGACTAGTACAGTATTTGTCGAGGCCGTTTCCAAGATTCACCTGGACGTATTCGGTACCTGCCAAGGCCAGCTATGAGTGGGTTTGTCTGGGTCCTCGCAGCTCGGACGTAAAATTTACGTGCAAGTCGCCTTGCGGTGTCATCCAAGGAGCGGACACCGAGTCCTCTTCTCAGGAGACGAGAAGAAAACCGATAGGGGACTTTGGCCGCTAGCCGAAGCCCTCTATCGAGAACGCTTTGCAACCTTCTTTTATGAACGGTTGCGAGGTAACCCCAGACGGGAAGAGCGTAGGTAATGATCGGCAACAGGTACGCGTTGACAATCAACTTACCCAGCTTGCGGGTCATAGCCTTGTTGGCAAGTAGCGGAAACAGTTGCGCGAGACGAGCGGACGCTTTCTTTCGCATCGTCTCAGCGTGGGTACGCCAGGTGAGCCGACGATCTAGGTGGACACCGAGGTACTTAACTTCCCTCGACCAGGGCAGGTACGTTCTACCGAGTCTCACTCGGCCCCGTGGTTCTTTCCGGCGCTTTGTGAATAGCACCGCGGAGCTCTTGGTGTCGTTGACGGCAACTTTCCAGCTTTCCGTCCACGTCGAATACGCATCGAGTGCGCGCTGAAGTCGTGGGATAGCAAAGTCTGCGTTCCGATCGGCGGTATAGACCGCCGTGTCGTCGGCAAACAAAGCCATCTGGACTCCAGGCTCTCTGGGTGCGTCGTTGACATACACGGAGAACAGGAGAGGCCCTAGCACGCTACCTTGAGGTACCCCGGCTGTGATACGTCTCTCGGAAGAGACGTGGTCGTCTATTCGCACGCAGAAAGTCCTCTCCGTCAGAAAGCTAGCAATCAAGCGAAGGTAGCAATCTGGGAGCTGGATTTCCCGGAGCTTGAACAAGAGCCCGTCGTGCCAGACACTATCAAAGGCCTTTTCCACATCTAGGAAACAGGCGACAGTCTGCTCTTTCCGACACCCGGCGTCCGTGATGTATTCCACCAGTCTCATCAGTTGATGAGTGGTGGAATGCCCCACACGAAAGCCGAACTGTTCGGGGACCAGTACATCGAAATTTCCTAGATGATCTAGTACTCTCCGTTGTACAAGACGTTCGAGGACCTTTGACGTGGCTGACAGTAGACTAATGGGCCGGAGGTTGCCGGGACGGGAAGCGTCCTTTCCCTGCTTCGGGATCACTATAACCGTTGCCTTACGCCATTTCTGGGGAAAATAGGCCAGTCTAAGACACGCGTTGAACAGCGCGACCAAGAAAAGTACTCCTCGCTCCGGGAGTCGAGTAAGAGCGGCGTTCGAGACGCCGTCCGGGCCAGGAGCTTTTCTCGGCACGAGTTCAACGAGCCGATCTGTGACCTCTTCCCTAGTAATGGGTTCGGGCTCCGTAGTGATCGGAAGAGACAGAAAGTCTTCCACTTCGGTCTCGACTTCTTCGTCGAAGTCCCAGTCCATGGGCGGGTTAGGTGCGAACTGTCGCTCAAAACAAGCGCCCAAGTACTCGGCCTTCGCCTCCGGGCGAGCCAGGATTTGACCGAAAGGTCCAGCAATGGCCGGGATGCGAGGCCGGCGCCTCTTCCCTACCAACGCCGAAGGTATCCGGTAAGGGCTACTTTCGTCCGATCCGTCCCCTGCCTGGGCCACGGCGAGTTCCCAACAGCGTCTCCGGTAGGCCTGCATTTCACGACGTAAAATGCCGGTCGCCCGGTTGTACGCTGCCTTGTCGGCCGGATCACGGGTCCGCTGCCAGCGTCTCCGGAGGCGATTTCTCTCGCAAGCGAGAGCACTCGTCTCCTCTGGGATCCGCTGCCAGTGGGGCGTGACACCAGGCTTCATCCTGGAAGACGCGTCGATCGCAGATACGACAGCCTCGTCAAACGCGGCAACTGCCTCGTCGACTTGGCGGACGGTTTCGAGTGGTCCCGCGTCTGGCAATCGGCGACTTAACGCCGGGCCATAGCGGTCCCATTCTACCACCTTCCTGACATCTCTGCGTACGACGTGCTGGGTAGCGACGTGTATCAGGATGGGGAGATGATCGGACGATAGTTCCGTTAGCGCGGACACATGGACCGGACAGTCAATTCCTTGAATCACCGCTATGTCCAAGACATCGGGAGCCGCGTTGCGTTGTGAGGGGTAGAACGTAGGTTGGGTAGGCCCAATCACTTGAATCCTGCGAGAATCGGCAAACCTGCGCAAACGTTTCCCGTTTGGGGCAGTCAAGCGACTGTTCCAATCGCGATGTTTGCAGTTCAGGTCGCCGGCCATGATGACCCTCCTGTGTGCATCGAACGCGACCGCTAGATCGGGGTGAAGGAGCTCTTTTTGCGGCGCTTTATACGCCGCGACCATCTGTACGCCGCCTAGAGTGTTTAACAACTCCACAGCGGTGCCTTCGAGGTGAGTCATTGCAGGCAAGACGACTCGGTGATGCTCGAGAGTGAGCCTCACCGCGACGGCAGTACCGCCACCAGCAGTGCCCGGCCTGTCGTTTCGATAGCACACATAGTTGGCCAGTCGGAACCGACTCGCAGGAGTCAAGTGGGTCTCATTGAGAAGGACTACGTCGGGTTTGAGTCGGGCCAGTAATTCTTGGAGTTCCTGGATCTTGTTGGACAACCCGTTGGCGTTCCAGGAAAGAATTGAGAGATCTCGTTTGAGGACCCGACTCATAGAAAACCTACACAAGTGGCGGCTTCCACCAAGAGCATGAATCTCTCGGTTGTATCGGCAGTCTCCAAGCGGGAGCGGATGGACCTGAAGGTCTGGGCAACTTTGCGGAGGTCGAATTCCGCAAGGAAGTCTTTGACGACCTGGTAGTCGTCAGGAACGGTTTTTGAGGCAGAGTGCCCGGAGACTGTTTGCGCGTAAGAGCGCCGAGGCTTGTCAATCGGGGGATTGGTGGAAGCCAGGGGTTTCTTAGGGCCAGGTGTAGCGCCTCTAGCGGAGGTGCTAGGAAGAGGGACAGATGCGATAACGTCGGTCTTCACGCGCTGCGCAGGCTGTCTGGACTGTGCGGCTGGGTTGGCAGGAGCCCGGGATCTAGCGCCACGGGGCTTACGTTGCCGCTTCTTTTTGCCTGCATTAGGGAACCGCGGGGGCGGGAGGTCAGGCGAGGCTGCTTCTAAAGCAGGGGCAGGATTCTCCGGTGCTGGGGAGGGTTGAGAATTCTCAGGCTCCACAACCGAGATGTTTGGCAGTGGCTGGTCTGTCTCACTTTGTTTAGATGCCGCGAGGTTACGGCGCTTTTTCGCCTGAGGCGGGACAGGGGCCTGGGAAGGAGCCTGAGATGGAGATGCCTGAACTACAGGTGTCTGCTTCGGGCCTTTGCTGCGTTTACGTTGCCTGTTGGCAACTGCGGCGAAAGACACGGCAGCCGTAGCAGGAGGCGCAGGGCCTGGCTGCTCGGTTGCAGGTCTGGAACCAGCTTCCGGATGCCTCGGTGGTGGCAGGCGCCCTTTCGGCTTTCGCCGCTCGAGCTCCCGCTGAAACACCGGACATGCCCGGTAGTTGGCGGGGTGACTTCCGCCGCAGTTGATGCACCTTTTAAAAGCTGGAGCATCGCAATGTTTACTGGCGTGAGGCAAAGAACACCTCACGCACGCCGGAGCGTTAGAGCAAGTCTCTGAATGGTGCCCGAAGCGTTGGCACTTGTAGCATTGAGGCAGAGCCCCGGGAGCGCGGCTTCTTTCCACTTTTACGCGGAAACCAAAAAGCCGCGTAAGAGAGAGTAGGCTTGCGCCTGCCTCGCTGTTCTCGACCATGATGCGAACCAGGGGAATTGGACGCCTTGGTCCGGCGGGAGCAAATACCCGATGTACCGCGCGAACCGGATAACCCAGCTCGCGCAGCTCATCGAGGATTTCCTCGAGAGGAGAGTCCACGTCTAAGCCTCTGAGCACGAGGGACAGAGGCTTCACGTGTTTCGGGGTAAAGGTGTGGTGTTGCAGGTTGGCTGATTCGACGAACGCCATGACGCTGCGGTACTCGTCCATTCCGCGGACAGCGATCTTGACAGTGTCGCCCCCAAGGAGCTTCAGGTCAACGCTGGCCGGGGAAAGTCCGGGAGCCACTATGAGTCGCCGGTAAAAACCGGTGACGTTGTTCACGCCGTGAACGAACACGGGCGGGATGCGACGAATGACCGGCGGTGCTTGGGCAGCGCCGGGCACAGTCGGCCCCGAGCCGGATTCGCCATCGGCGGGGACAACTTCCATGGCGGACGCCGAGGAAGAGGTTGAGGAGGACCGGTTCCGCCTCGGTTTCTTAACCGGGCGCCCCCGTGGCCCAACCGCCACGAAAGCGTCGGTCTCGTCACCGGGCAGCGGAACCGTCCGGGGATCGACAGCTTGGTCCGCATCCATAGCCGGAGAACACGGCGAATCGCTCGTGTGGGGTATGGAAGAGGCGAGCGACTGCGTGCTCGTTGACGCGCCCGGAGCGGGCATTTCCGCCAACGAGCGGGAGGTTTGCCGACCAGAGGCAGCCAGGCTGCCTCCGGCGGTAACCAGGGACCTAGGGTCCGGCCCGAGCCGGATCGCAAGCGGGACTGAAACGCTCAGGCTGTCTATGAGCTGGGCAAATGACCGGCTTCGTTAGATACCTCCCCTTACCAAGAGAGGTGTCCACCGGCCTCTTTACCTAGGCGATATCCAAGCTCGCTTACCACTGGTGGGGGCTCGCAAGGATCGTCCTAGGCAGCGCTACCTAAGAGCCTGAGCGTCAGCGGGCTAGATGCGCTGCGCAACCAACAGCTCTGGCAGGCTGGAATTGCTTCCTTTCCCACGGCGGTTGGTGGTCCTGAAAAGGGTCACTTGGCTGGTGGCCCTTAGAAGGTCCGACGAGCGAACTCAGCTGTAGTGCTGGCTACTCAGTTCACCAGCCAGCTGAGTTGCAGTCTTCTTTCTTCAAGGCAAGGTGTTGTCCAACAAGCAGGGCAGCAGATTAAGAACGTCTGTCCTCGGCAGGCCGAAGGCAGCAGGGCAGCAGCTGGTAACAGCGACAATCTTCCGGAGTCGTCCAGAGGAGCTGGTTCAAGAGAGCAGGTCCTTCCAGTACGAGCAGCTGAAGTGAAGTCTGAACAGTGTCTCTCTCGTCTAGTGACAGTGAACGAACGTCAAGGTACCTTCTCTATGATGCTGTATTTGACTTGGGTCTTTGGTCATGGTACTTGGTTACTGATTGAGTATTCGACTTGCGATTTTTTAATCATGGTACTTTTTTAATGAAGTCTGGTTATACGTGCCTTTTTACCTTGTTCCTGATTGTGTCAGTTACCTCGTAGGTATTGTTTTCATGTTTGATAATATTTGGGTTATATTTGTCAGTTTGGGTTAATTATTTCAACTCCTTTTGGTTGTGTTCCTTATATTATGTCCTTATTTATCATTCCCATTCCTTTTTAATTCCTTCTCTTTTCAATATTCGACCTTCGATGTTTATCACCTCTACTCCTTCAAATGCCTGGTCTATGACATTTATTCTGGACGATTGGTTTCATGGCATTACCATCTCATCACATGTTTGGGCCATAATTTTTCTGCATAGCGGAATTCCTCCTCTCTCTCACTTTCATTTTGGGGATCATTATCTGGTTCTCGGCCAGTTTCTGCCAATACATGGTTTACATAAAATACTCGGGGTTTTTCGTCATTATTTGCCTGGTTATGCTGTAATGAAAAACCCGGATTTTCGTGAACTGTTCGGGGTCTTTCGTCATTACTTACCTGGGGTCTATTCTCTTGATTCCTTTTCTTTCTTATTTCTCTTATTGCCTGAGCGTATTTTTCTATAAGCTGGCCCATTCGTTCCTCATAATTTTCCTTCTTTTTGGAATGTATCTTTTTTCTAGGCACGCTTACCTTAAAAGTATTTTGGCCTATGATTTTCTTTGTAATACACTCTTTCTTTTTGTCCCTTTTCATTAAATTCTGTTTATATTCTTTCATATAACTCCTTTCTCTGTGGTCAGTGACCGGGGGGTTAAGTATATTAATTAAACCGCCTTGAGTCATTTCTCCTATTTCCTTTGTATACTCCCTGTTTGTTTTTCTCGGTCTGTCCAATCTATTAACTATGTTTTGTTTTGTTTCTACTGTTTTTGTCTCTATGGTTTCAGGACCGTTATTATCTTCTGGAAGATGATGAGATAGAATCTGTAATCCTTCTACTTGTTCCTCCATTACTTCGACCTCCCTGTCTTTGTCGGTTTTATCTCCTCAATCTTTTCGTTTACTATTTCGTAATTTGCAATTGTTTCCTTTCTCAGGGACTCCCCCCAAGATTCTATCGCCCCTATTATTTCCTCCCTATATTTCTGTCTTTCCTCCCTTTCTTCCTGTCTGATTCTTCTCATATTTTCTTCCATTCTTTGGATCATTTTCTCATTATTTTTTATAATATCCTCCTTCATTTCGTGGAGCATCATCATTAGTATATTCACGTCAACACTCCCTGTTATTTTTTCTGGTTCGGGTTTCTCTGTTTGTTCCTCTAATTCGTCTGCCGTTTGTACCGGTCTTTCCATTTCTAGTGTGGGCGGTTCTAATTCTGTTTCCTCGACCTGTACTGCCTCTCCGTCTTCCACACTCAACTCGGGTTCCACCGTCTTCTTCACCTCTTTTCCCTTTGGTTGCGGCATTTTAATATGTTGGTAGTTGCCGGGCTTGTTACGTCTCTTTCAAGCCTCACTAGTTGGGCTGCCAATTTATAACAAAAAGGAAGGGGTGTGTGTTTTGTAAAAGTGTTGTAATCGTGTCGGGCGTTACCTCCGCGCACTTTTGTTACTTACTCTGTTGACTGGATCCTCTGCAGTGATGTAGTCCTGTAACACAACTTAAAACTATGCTTTTTGTGGGCGCCACTTGGAAACGTTTGTTCCAAGAAAAAAAATTAAATGTGATTGATAAAATTTTTAAATCTACGAAAAAATTTAAACAAGTCAGTTCAGCTTTGAAAAATCAGTTAAGTTTAATGGTTCTTTAAAAACAACAAACAAATCGTCTGAAGGACTAACATTCATAAAAATTATAAAATTGCAGAGAAAAAATTTTACAAGTTATTATTATTGACAATTTTTTATATGTCCAATCAAGTATCGGCTAGTATTTCAGATTCTGACTCAGTTGACAAGCATGAGTTTAATATATGAAAAAACTTTAATCTCAGGACGTGACTCCTTTGAACTACCAAGACATATCAATTAGATGCCTTACAAGAAAAAAAAAAAAAAAAAAAGTGTCCTTCGGGTAGTTTCTCGATCTCGCCTCTTCGGGTGTACACTGAATCTATTTAAAGTCAATTTTTTCGATCGTTACTTTTTCCGCACTTTTTGTCAAAACGTTTGGCAGTAAAATCTCGTTCAAACGCCGCCACTACGAATCATCTGTTTAGCGTTGATTCAGAAATCTGCCACCGCAGCGCTGATCCCCATGCAGTTTTGAGGAAGGCTCAGTGTATTGTTTTGTTTACGTTCGGGGGAATTATTTGTCACGTTAGTCAGTCAATGCGAGCACAGCAGAATTCGTTCTCTATTAAATGTTTGGGACCCTCCTGGGCCGTCGATGTTCTGGCTGCGTGCTTTCTATTAGAATTTGCCGTATCGCTGCTCTATTTCAGCGATACTTTTTGGCGTATACTCTCGTTGAGGTTAAGTCAGTCGGTTATGTCTATGTACGGGAAAAGCCTTCCTGCCGTGTCTTGCCGATTTCTCGCCTCTCGGTTTCGCCTTAGCTGCGTTGATCAGTGTTGTGTGAGATGCATCAGTTCTGGCGTTCAGTTTTCAAGTGTTTTTCGTTCGAATTTTGTCTCGCTTTTATACTAAATCGGGATGACTGTTTTCGTCGACTTCCGGTATATTTGTGTAAAATTCTTTCTAGATTGTTCGAGAATAAACGAAATGGAATGTCATAGAACAATTTTCACTTCCGTAGAAGCTTTTAGAACGAATTTCTTATTCTTCATACAATGGATATTTCAAAATTTACACTGGTATTTATCAAACAGTTTCACATTAGTACTTACAATTTGTATGCCATTAATGTATTTAGATTCCTTGTTTTTTACTGAATCTAGCGATACTAAATATGATTGGTATCTAATTAACTTAAGTCTAAAAAACATTACAATTTACAACCCTCACCTTGAGTTGTAGTCATTAAAAACTCAATATTATTAATAAAAATTGTTGTGGAGTTCTAAAGTTCCCTTCACAAGCTGGACATCTACTACTACTACTCTCCTACAACAAAATAAACAAATTTTAACATCAATAAAACACAAATAAATACAATTTTATATGGCCTCTGCTCATGGCCTAAATTCTTGTCAGTTTTCTAATGCAATGATTAGTCTTTTTCCTTAATATATGTGCTATTTCACCACTATACACACAGAGTTTATTATTTTGTCTATCTTTTGTGATACCTGGTTACTTTGTACATATTTTATATTTATCACAAGATGACATAGCATCATTGATTGTCTTGAGATGTCATTTTTTTTTTATGGTGTGACAAATCTCACTCTAATTAGTCAAATTCTTTTAGAATTGATTTTACTTTCAACTGAGTTTATTTCTTATTAAGGTATTTTGATGTATTGTACCTTTCTATCTTATTTTTGTTAGTATTATGTAAGTATTTTAGCCAGATATGATTCTTTTTGTACTGGATAATTGGCTTCAGCCATACATGGTATTAGTAAATATTTTGCTGACTTGACTATTACAATGTTAAAGTTGGTCAGGTATATTAGTATAGTTGCTTTATATCATATTACAGCTTTCTAATACAGTTTGGTTGCATTTTGGCAACATTAAATTCATAAATTATACAATATTAGATGCCTATTACATGTTTTTAGTTAACACTGTTTTTGGCTATTTTGGCTGCTTTTTATTCATTTGACAGCTTCCTTTATTTAAGATAAATTGTTCACTATTGTCTGCTTGACAATTACATATAGTTTTTATTTAAATCTGATAATAATTAATTTTTTCATGAAATCTTGGTGTATGGTCTCAAATCCAACACATTAATATTTTTTGTCATTCCAAATATACAATTTTTATTTTAACTTAAACTCTTTCTAATAATGTATTTAAGTCATTTAATACATTTATTTTATTTACATCACATAATATAATGATGGATCCTGTCCATTTATTCACAAAAAATAGTTTTTAATGCTATATTCATAGTTATAAAACTTAATAATTATTGACTTTATTCTGGTAGATTCTGACATTATTTCTCTCTCTTATAGTGTCTTATGGTTTTTTCACTCTTATTCACTTTAATAATATATATGGGGTTTTGTCTTAGTCATAGTTTGGTCGTTTTTTCAAGTTGATAGAAATAATTATTATACAAAATTACACAATTTTTTGGGACTACTTGGGTTCGATACTGTTCACTTCACTTTCCTCCTATGCTAACTTACTATATAAATGATTTCTTTTTATGGAACGTTCTGTGACGCTACAATATGCAATGCTTATAACACAGTAACACTTAAAATAAATAACCTAATGTTTTTCAGTTAACGGGTACCTTATAAATATTGTTTTCAATTTCCAAAGGCTGTTGCACCACTATAATAATTTAGTACAAGTGTTCAAAACAGCTCTGGAGTGAATGCGACTGACGACTACAAAATAGTTATAGGCCTACGAGCTGACAGAACGCCATATACACATAGACAATAAAAATTAAAATATTAAAATATTTACTAAAAGTCAAATATTCGCGTGCGAAGGCCCGGGTAACAGCTAGTACTACATTACGAACTAATGAAAACCTAACAACTTAACGTTTTATTTGTGGATCGGATGGTCTTAATTAGTTCATGGACAGAATTGTTACCATGGACTAACTCTGCGGTAATAACCTCAATGTTACTAATGATAGAGCATCGCCTAACAGCTTGGCAGTTGCTTACAAATTACAAAGTACAATTGAAATGTGAGGAATTAAAGACTCAGGGTTTAGGCCCCTCAAAACCTAATAGCGTAGAGGTCGAAAAGACCAAAATTCGGTAAGAGAGAGACCAGATAAAAAAAAGATTAAAGAAAGGGATCCGACCCAAGACAGGTCGAAGCGAGATGACAATCCAACTATGGTACATTAGGTGTGCTAACCTCCTAACCATCAGCTGTAGACTCCTGAAGACAAGAGAAGAGAAGAGACTACGATTTTATAAACTCTAGCTGTCTATGAGCGACTCTCTCTCTCTCTCTCTCTCCCCCCCCCCTCCTTCAGGTTTCATTTCACGTTTGACGAGTCCTGGCCGTTCTCCCATCCTACTGTCCGATCTAGCTTATATGGAAGCTTCCATATTTTAAATTTCTCGTTTGGGATTATATATTATTGCATCTGACATTTCTTCTCCTTTAGATGTGTCCCGTCCATTCCCACATAAATTCTGGCATCCGTGTCGTGTGTTATATCTACGACTTTAGTCCTTTGTTTTGTGTTATCACTAGTAAAGCCGTATTTCAGGTCTATGCTGAATGTCGCCTTTGCTATGCATTTTTCAAACTTTTGCTTTTCTGAATCTTTCTCTCGATATGTTGCACATTGTCTGTTATTCAGCCCGAGGATACTGAACATCATTATTTTGAATGTAACGTGTGGTTTATCAGACGAAGACCATTCCATCTTATTTTCTTCTTCTATTAAGGGGACCCGGAATCCCTATCTTACTCCATGTTAACGTAAGGAACATTTTCTCAGGAATGAAGAATCCAATGAATCTGACTTTTTTACACCAATATGTACATACTTTTATACATAATTTGAATTAACAATCATTTAGAAATGTGACATTGTTGTTTTTTTTTTATTAATTTTTTAGTGTTTACATGTATTAAAAAACAAAAATTGGTAATATTTTTTTATTTTAATATTATTGAATTCCAATTTTATTAATTCAGCTTACGCATGGCATAAAGCTGTACAAACTAAAAAAAAAACATGATCAAAATCGGTCAAATAGTTTTTGAGAACATGTTCCTTAAGTGCAGAAAAATACAATTTTTCAGGAACACCAAAACTAAACCTATATGGAAGTCACCGCTTCTTACACCTAGGCCACTCATTTTGCAGTTTTTACATGAAGAATATTGTAACAAAACTTGTGAAAGTAAATCAATGTTTATAATTTCATTAGAATTGTCATTAGTTGTAACATACTGTGATGCAGATAAGGTCTGACACACTCAGTTACTTCTACGTTAGAAATAGTTTCAATATTTTGTTCATTTTTTTTCTTTTTCAGATAGTGTACTCGTTTCTTAAAGACATTATTTCTAAATCTAGGCATTTTTATTTAACTACACGAAACAAGACACCTGAAAACACAAACTACACACAGAAATACACTATCAAACACACGTAAACAAACCGAAAGTACACTACTAGACAAGCGTAAATAAAGCACATGTTTCATTCTATTGCATCACTCGAAAGTGTTACCAATAGAAGCAGCATAAAATATCGTACAAAACGATACCAAAACAGTAACATTCTGGCGGGTACTTCAAAAGTTATACAATTTCGAATGTTAGATTCCACAGAATGCAAAATCCAAAATCAGACACATGACATAGTGAACTAGTTTATTTTTTTTTTAATGAGAAATAATTATCCTAACTGCATGAATTACATGTGAATACATTCGGGAAATTATGCAATTTCATAATATGTAAAGAACAAAAAATGTGCAAAATTTTTTTTATATTTTCCGGGTCTCCTTAAGGTATTTTCGCGTGTTCCGGTCCCAAAGAAAATATACCTCAACTTCGCAAAGCTTCCTAGGTCCTCTTCCTATGGTTCTTTGTTCAATACGCTTGTATTTCCAAGCAACCTATCATCCGGAATCCTACTCATATGACCACTTCACCTTTCCTTGTTTTCAGCAATGAGATCTAGGACATTAAAAAATGTCAACTCTCTGCCTATGTCAAGTCTATCCCTTCGTACGCAGCCTTCAACAGATCTGTTGTAACGTATCGAGTGGCTGCTAGGCTACAACTGTTTGTTGACGTGGTTCCGGAGGTGAATTTAAATCACGGATACGACCCCTTCTTCTCTGAAGACAATTTATTGATGATTAGCAAAATACAAGACTTCTACAGTTTCCTTTATACAATTCTTCTTGAAATTAATATAATTCAATTACTTTTAAACTCTAAGTACCTTCACTTACTAGTACTTAGTTCAACAAAATAATGTAACTACTTTTTTTAACTACTTACTCTTTAAAAATTTACAAAAACAAAAAGATATTACATTTCCATTTATTAGGCTCTCACAGAACAGCATCTAACACAGATCAAAGTCAAAGTGAGACAGAAAGTCTTACGACCAAAATCTGGCTTCTCCACCGACTGCTTGAGATTTTATAATACACCATCATGGGTGTAACCCTTATTTTAAGTGGTGGGACTGTTCCTTCCTCTTAATTCTAAAACCTTAACTATGATAGGCTAAAACTAGTTGAAGTAAGGGTAGTTTCTTACAATTTTTATAAGACTTCCCACTATTCGTCAAAGACTGTATCATGTGACCCTATGTCACTATTTGATGGGGTTTTACTACTTTAGATTAAAAGTTCTCGCGGAGTAAAACACCTGCTTTCACCAATGTTCCCACGGAGAACAAAAATCTCATCTCCGACGTCTGTAATCTACAAAGGTGTTTATTCACCGGAACCCACGTTTCAAACCCATACAACAATAGGGATGACGGACAAAACCTGAAAAAAGAAACTTATCTTGATTTTGCGACATCACAGAATGAAGTAGCATAGAAGCGATGAAACATATAGTTTGACTGTGGATAAAAAAAAATAGTCAGAATAATGTGTAAAATTATAAATAGAAGAGGTCGTAAATAAAAGAAGAAACATCTGTAATTTCTTACTTTATTCTTAATGTGTAAATTTTTAATTCTGTTACGTTTGAATAAAGTAATTGTTTTTAGTGCTACTAAGTCGTCTGCGCCATTCACGTCCACAGTCGCTCTCCCTCTATTTCCATACACACTGCTCTGCACTCTGTAAAGTTTATAAATACCGAACACTTGGGAGAAATTTAGTTTTCTTTATTAGTTTTAAGCGGCCATGAATACTAACGAAGCAAATTAAATGTGAAAAGCTGCCAGGGGGAGTGACGAGCGGTGTTGAAGTTCCCTTTCGGGGATTAAAATCATGAGGGTTCCGTTTCATACGTAGCCGGACGCACGTCACGCGGACACCTACACAAGTGCAACGTTAATCATCGCTGCGCAGTATCTTCGCTTTTGCTCACAATGTAACAAATTCTACTACGTAGGCCAAACAGAACGCAGCTTTAAACAAAGGTACACTGAACACAAGAAAGCATTACACACACAGCATAGGCGAGGTGCTGCCTGTTCCGCCTTCTAAGATCCTCCAACCATCTCTTCCTGGGTCTACTCACACACCTGTGACCTATAGGTTTCTATTTCCAGTGTTCTTTCCGCCGTTGTCTGTAATCTTTTAATTTTTCATTAAAGTTAAAAACTTGTAACCCTTGTCTTACGGCCTCATTCCTTATACGGTCAAGTTTAGAACACCTTCTAACTCCCCTTTAGAACGCCATTTCCGAGGCCTGTACACACCACAACTGAATCCATGTATGCTAACCATCACACTGAGACAGATCACACGTACTCACACGTCAACATCTACATGAAAATCGTAAACATAAATACAGAGGGTCGAAAACCAAACACAGTCGAACGACTGGAAATATATAAAAACACATTAAAACAACATTCGAAGAGAACAGACGCAATTTAAATAACATATACTATTTCTGAACACAATAGGCAACACACACACACACACACACACACACACACACAACGAAGAAAAAACGGCACCACCTCTAAAAACAGAACAGACAGCGGTCCTAGCGGCAGCCTCTGACGAAGCTGATGAAGGTCACCCGTCGGTTCCCTACTCGTCTTTTGGAGTGGACTCGGTGTCCGCTCCTTGGATGACACCATGTGGCGCCTTGGGCGTAGATTTTACGTACGAGCGGCAAGGGCTCAGACAAACCATCTCACAGCCGGCCTTGGCAGGCACCGTGTACGACCAGGTGATTCTTGGAAACGGCCTCGGCAAACACTGTACTATAAATACCTAGTACGAGCATGCCGTTGAAACGGCCGCTAAAACAACAAGTACATTCCGTTTCTGGACTGGACCTCATGGCAGGAACTCCTACCGGTAGCTCGGTACATGAATCCCAAGCGGAGGACGTCCAAAGACGCACATCTCCTCAGCCCTGATGAACTGTGCGCTCAGTCTCAGTCTACCCACTGCGGATGCCTCATCGTACTACCAAGTGAGAAGTACCTTGGAATTAGGTGTGTATGAAGCAATTGCATCATACAATGAAGGAAACTTTTTTTAGGCGATTTAATTACGGCTGGCGCCGCCTCTCGCATCCTAGCTTCCACTGGCGCCGGTCTAAACAGTCCTGTTCTGCAAGTCCTCTTGCATTCATTGCGTCATCGACGTCCATTTTCCATGAATGTTTAGGTCTTCCTTTTTTTCTTCTAGAGGGTGGAGTCTATTCCCATACCTTCCTTGCCCATCTCTCATCCGACATTCTTTTTATATGTCCAAACCACTTCAGTCTTCTTGCTTCTATTGTTTCTATAATGTCAAGGTCGATTCCCATCGCTTGTCTTATCTCTCCATTGCTCACTCTATCGGGTCTTGTTAGTCTACAGCACCTCCGCCAGTAATCCATCTCCATAGCTCTTATTATGGATTTATTTCTTTTATTAATTTCCCACAGTTCTGCTCCATATAGGCCTATACTTTCGACTTTAGGTCTATATATTCTGATTTTATTGTTTTTTTGTTATTCGTGGACTCCAAAGCATACTGTTTAATTGTCTTGAACATTGTAAAATGTAAAATACTGAGTAATTTGGGAATTTCACCTGTAGGAACTGCATTGATAGAATGAAAAGTGTCGATGAGTTAAGAATTAATAAAGCCGAAAAGGCAATTCTAGAAATTGAAAAAAAAGTGTCGATAAAAAAAGACATTAGCTAAAAGAAAACTGGAAGACATCTATGAAGAACAAGAGGACTCAGACAACCCCTCTTATGGAGCTGGGATGTATTAAGGTAGGACTTTCAAATTTACCTTGATTTTATCTTTAAAGTGCTTTTTTCCGAAAATTGTGTTTTTTTTAAAACACTTTAAATATCGTTAAAGATATTTAGATAATTTTTCTTTGTCTTGTTAGGTAGGCCTAGCGGTACATTTTGAGCACAGAGTTTTTTAATATTCTATAAAAAACGTATAATTTAATTTAAAAAATTTACCTTATATTAAATCCGCTAAGCGATCTTCTGTTATTTATAGGTTTTTACAACATGTTTCGGGGATAAATCGCCATCCTCAGGTAAAATGTTTATTCACCCTAATGCATAGGGGTCGTCGAAAATGTTAACGCACATAAATTGTAACACATAAAACTAGATAAAAACACATACAACACACAAGCGCGTGATACGTGACCCAGTGCACTGTCGGCTTCCGATCAACTAGCTTTTACGCGTGTTTCACTTCTTATTTTCAATGCGGTCTCATAGAGCGCGTTAGACTTAAATATCAGCTGGTCATTAAGTAATTGTTCTTTATGTATTTTTGAGGCCCTGTAAATTTCAAATTCTTCTAGGGCATTCAAAAGATAACCTTTATTACATATTTGTATAGGTTCCATGTTACCATCGACCCCTATGCATTAGGGTGAATAAACATTTTACCTGAGGATGGGGATTTATCCCCGAAACATGTTGTAAAAACATATAAATAACAGAAGATCGCTTAGCGGATTAAATATAAGGTAAATTTTTTAAATTTGGTTCTAACAGCGGTCTGGAGACTATACATAAAATGAACTTATAACTTAGTTAAAATAATAATCTACTCTAAAGTCAGAATTTAAGAGTTAAAAATTATATACTTTTTTAAACTCTACAATTTTTTCTCTCGACATAATAATAAAAAACCCTCTGCTTAAATTTTGAAGAAGGATATGATCTAAAAAATAAAAAAAATGTAGCTGATACCTTTTCTAGTTTCTGAGAAAATGTACCTTAAAACTACTGACAACTAACATTGCGAAAATAGGACATACGACTCCCCTTAACATAAACCACGAACACTGACGAGCGATAAGTAACCTATGATTCATTACTTGCCGAACAACTGTAAAAGGCTGTAATCTGAAATGCTGCTATTTTTTGAAAAAATCGTGTTTATGCGTATGGGAACTGGTATATAATGTAATACAAGTTTTGCAATGAGTGTACACTATTATAACAGGGATTTGTTACAAAAAAAAAACAGGTTTTGCAGAATTGTAGTAAAAAATAATATCCTAGAAAAACACACTAGCACAAAGACTACGTTAAGGTGGTTCTTTGCAATTCCTCTGAGATAAACGGATCAGACAGAATGCGATTCAGAGAATTTCTTTAACACAGTTCTTTTTTCTGAAACTAAACTAAATGCAACGAACAAATCGATAGTGGGTACGTGCAAAGAGGTGAATAAAAGATTTTATGCATTTGCGATGTAGTTCACTGCATTATTATAATGTCCCGGAGGAGTGTGGTGCAAACTGATGGTGGGTCGCGTGGGTAACGGGAGTTTTCCTCGTTACTGCGACGCGGTTACATCACGAGGCGCACGGCGCATTCTAAACTCCTTCAGGCATCATTTCCTATACGCGCCGGAAAAAAGAAATAACCGCGATTTTATCTTTTCCCTTTTCCCTTGGTCTTGCGTGTCAACTTAAAACATATTATATTTTTACTCGGGCAAATATGTACTGTATAAAGTAGTATACTGATATTTACTGTACCAATACCGATAACAAATAATATATATTGTTACGACGGTCCCACGGGTCGTCGTATTGTACAGTGGAAACAAAATACAGACACCAATGAAGTCACTAATTACTAGCTTTAGTTAGTCACAAATAACAATTTGAAATCAACAGGGCACTCTCAGACAATAATTCAAGTTAAATTTGTCCACACGCAATCATAATGACAAATATTAGGCTATAGTTCCGCAGTAATTATAACACAATAATCACTTTCCTACTAGTCCGCAACAATAACCCCAGGTGTAACTAAAAGCCGGCCGCTGTTGCTATAGCCTGCGGATGTTCCAGAATAATTTTCCATTCTTCTGACGGAGTGCCGGCATAATTTGCGTAGTTACAAGTGCTCGAACAGTCTGGATGTCACGTGAGTGCACGGCCTTGACAGAGACGTTGTACCTGCTCTGTTAGCCGAGAAACGTGTAGTATGACGCTCTCGAAAAGTCGATAGCGTTACGTAATTATCGTAGCAATATTGTCTCATTACATGTTTGGTTATGTGTATATAAAATTGAAGGAGCGAAGCGAGTTATCAGTTTTAATTCGACCGTTTGACATTTGTCTCGCTCTGTCTATTTGTCTACCTCTCTGTCTTTTGGGGTATGACTCACGATAACTTTTGGAAGCATCAACCGATTTTCGTAAACCTTGGCATGCATGTACGGTACTTTTACCGCACAGAACTACATTTTATTTTTATTTTTTTTTTTTAGATTAATCCTTCCCAGAAATAGGAGCCCGGGACGCAAAAATGCAAAAATGTGAATGCGTAAAAATTACGAAAAAGTCACAAAATGTGTCCTGTGGCCTTACACACACACACACACACACACACACACACAGTTTGACAAAGTAACTTTGTAAAATTTGTGACAAAACATTGATAAAAAGGCATGTGGTACTCCTTTCTGCCTGAACAACTGGGCAAAACTGAGCAAAAAGAAAATCGTCTTCATCTTCTTCTTCTTCTTCTTCAGTAGAGTCTCTGACCATTTTTTCCAGGGGCTTCCACGATCTCTCATCCCCAATTCAAACGCTAGTTTAAGAATACGCGCGTCTACTATGCGTTCCACACGGGACTTCCAATTTTGCCTGTATTCCTCTATTCTCTCCAGAACCGAGTGTAACTTCAGGTCTTTCCTTATGTCGTCGTCTACGGGTTGTGTGCCCCGAAATCAATGCATCTGGTCCTGCAGGGTGCGGCTTGTGTGAGGGAGGGCTGGTAACCCTTCCGTGTAAAACTTAGTTTACTCGAATACTTCAACAGAGGATTTAAGAAAATACTTTCTTAAATTATCTACTCGTATAATATTTAAAAATGGTTAACAGAAATTTATAAAAATTATACGCTGTAATTATAATGTTTTTCACGTTATGTGTTATCATAAACCCTACCAACGTAAGTACATCCATATATGACCGTAACTAGATCCTAATAAATTACGTTAGTACAGTCACACTCACAAACACACGCGCGCGATTCTTTTATTTATTTATTGCTCACGAATCTTTACATTCCGCAGGCAACGGGCTAAGCTCTGTTGCGGTTTTCCACGTTTCTTCTGCACACTGAAGGGTAAGTGGCGTTCTAAGCTTGCGAACAAGGCTACACCACATCTTATGACGTCATTCCGATCGCAAGTAGGTCCGTTTCCGACACAGAAAACAATTCCACGGACACCGTTATAAGTTTGCACAGTTCAGGTTATCTGGCTCGCTCGTTTAGTGTCTCCCGTTTACGTCATGCGGCACGCGACATACCGTCCACTGGGCCAATAAAAATACGTACGTAAAACTCGACGAAAGAGCTTCACGGATGCTGTAGAAATACCATAAAACGTAAAACTGTCCAGTGGAAACAGCCCTAGAGAGTTTGGCGCACTTTCAAAACATGTAAATATGCCGTAAAAAATCGACATTGATAGATATACATAAAATGTAAATAGAGTATAAAATGTGAATCATAAAAGTGTATATATAAAAATAAAAAAGAAGTAAAATGAAAACGATAAAATACGAAAAATTAACACGGCATTTGAAGACGGTACTGTGTGTGCGAAACGCACCAGAAAAGGCACTAAACGGTGGATTACAGTTTTATAGGAGGGCCAGTGGCAGAACTACGAACTGCAGTTCGCTCATTTGACAGCAGTAGATTTTACGACGCAGAGTAATCCGAACCGTTTATTTCCAGTTCAGGTCCGTAAGACGCTGCTTTACGCATTCGAATAGAATTTTATGCTCGTCTCTCAGATTCAGTGTAACGGAATGACTGAAGGTTATGTTCTTCTTTGTACAGACGTTTGCTACTTTCTTCAACCCTCAAAAAACCAACGTTGGACACAGACCTCCTCTTTCACTCGCCTACTTGTCTCTGAACAACGGGCGGCCATGTCTATTCATTTCTCTCATCTGTGATCTCACTTTTCTTTTTTTATTCCGCGGTCTTATTCTTCTCCTTATACCTTATAGGCTACCAAGAATTGAGCACTTTGCCTGTTCTATTTCTTCGAAGCACCGGCAAACATTTCTTCGTCCTATAGGCTTATATTCTAACTCAGCTTTTGGAATACGTCTCATGGCCAGTATTCCTTGAACATATGTCCTCCACACATGGTTATTGTCCTCCATGGAGTCTTTCAATATCCATGTCGTCTTCTCACCCTCTCTATTTACGAGATTATAATGTTTAAAACCAACTAGATTATCCAATATTCAATCACTCCATCACATTCGCGGTCATCCAATTCGTCTTTTGCCTTTTTGTGAAGGTCCTGTAGAGAGGGTTCTATTCCAGACCCTTTTGACTAATCTGTCAT
Source organism: Magicicada septendecula (assembly GCA_034769895.1). Classification (NCBI taxonomy): domain Eukaryota; kingdom Metazoa; phylum Arthropoda; class Insecta; order Hemiptera; family Cicadidae; genus Magicicada; species Magicicada septendecula. The sequence continues at coordinate 30,153,694 of CM068375.1, forward strand.
CAATCCTGTCGTCATGGTGATTCTAGAGTAGTCGCCTCTCCTGCATCTAGTCCACTCTAGTTCTCGTGGCTTCTAGTCTTGCCTCTGATCCGTACGTCAGGACAGACCTTACTGTATTGTTATATAGTCACCAGTAAATCCATTCTAATCCGAGACAATTTCCTGGTTCATTGAGCCATCCTTGATTTTGCGGTGCATATGGAGCTAACCTTGTCCACTAACCTTCGTCTTGTAAAAAGAAGACTTCACCCATCCTTGTCCAACAAAGTTCCATCCACTGCTTGAAGAAACAAAAAAAAATGAAATGAAAAACACCCTATCCGTCGAATACTCTTAATGAGAAAGAGTTGAACCAGGAATACCAGACAGGAAAGATCAAAGAAAAGGATCTCATCCACGACAACTCCACGCAAGGTGAGACACCCGTACCCACCAGATATGGACCCCCCCCCTAATGTACTCCCAGGTATTCTCGTACAGTCGCATTCCTCGATCTACCCAACACAGTACCTACAATATGTAACTTTCCGCAAACAAGACATCTCTGACGCTTCAGTTATTCCTCCGAGTCAATGCCCATTATTATTATTATTATATTATCCTTCTCTTTTCCTTTTGTATTCCCGTGTTTTATTCTTCTCCTTCTACACTACTAACGATTAGTAGCCTACCAAATAGTTACTTTGCCTGTTCTATTCCGTCCAAGGACTGGAAATAGGCAATACTTCTTCGCCCTACAGGCTTGTATTCTAACGCAGCTTTTGAAATTCGTCCCAAGGGCATTCTCTCTACTCGCTGTCTCCATTCGCTCCTACACGAGGCTATGTTAACCACGATACTCACGACTCACAGGTCTTCTCCTGTAACGAATCCAACAGACTACAACCTTCAACTTTCCGCAAAATAGACGTTTCTCAGGCTTCGATTGTTCTTCGCTGTCAATATCCAACTTTCGTATCCGTACAGTAGGAGACGTTTGGATAAAGTCTTCTATAGTTAGTGGTTTCCAAATTTCTGCTTTTGCGTTCTGCGTAGCCCTACAACTCTGTACACCAACCGAAACTTGTTTATCTTGCTGTCGACATCTCTATAATAGTTATAACTACTATCGTTCCCAAGATAATTAGAATGGTGTTAACCTGTTCTCGTTTTCTACAAACGATGACTGTCTTACAACGGACAAGTTGGTACCCTTTCAAATCGCCAGCTGTAATATCGTATCCCATGTATTACAGTATCTCCAACATTTATATATCGTATTCACATACTCTTACGGTTAATATAGATTTAATCGACATTTCGTCCTTGTGTACAGTGATAAGGCCGGAAAATTTTCCATTGTTGTTTTGCGACCTGACATTTTTGAAGAGCCTTTCTCTTCTTACACAGGTCCAACCTTCTCTTATTCCGTAACTTCATATTTATGGAGTCAACATTTACGTCATATATATGTTTTCGTCAACATTTACGTTTCCGTTTCGTTCCGCTTCGTAAGTGGCCAGATAGCACAAAGCACTGATCCAATACTTTAGTCTTTAAATACTGAAGACATTTCCTGTTTTTAAAGATGCAACTGATTTTGTCAAATGCTAGTACAATTGGTTTCGTTGGTTACAATAATTCTTACCACTGGATTCGTTCCTAATGGAATTTTATAGGTAAAAACTGGATGCTGGTAGTGACCATCACGTGTAGGGCCTACAGTACGTATGATAAAACTAGCGAATTCTCGACTAATACAAAGCCTCTATCCTCGATAAACCCTCCGTAGTCAATCACCCACCCATCCCTAAGGGAAAAGCCTGGACAATAACATCCACATGGAGAAGTCCTGGCTAAGCTACCGTACAGCTTCATACAGACTAAAGTATTTCAAAACTTTTGGCCGACTGTAGCGTATTATTCGGATAAAATGTTACAAAAATACTCATTTCGTGTAGGTAAGTTTACCACCTCGTCTAGACGAGGTTTATCATTTCGTCTAGGAAACCTGAACAGTTTAAAATCGAAGCATTAAGCCTGGAACTAGTTAATCAGTTTAAATATTTGGGATGTTGGACGGCAGAAGACAATGAAGAAATAAATGACATACCGAAAAGGATACAGGCCGCAAATAGAGCATATGCATCATTGACATCTATATTCAAGACAAGGAATATCCACTATCAGTCCAAGGTCACATTATATAAAGTTATGATTAGACCGGTGATAACATATGGCAGCGAGACTTGGACTCTGAACAAACAAGCCGCTAAAATAGTCAATACTTTTGAAAGGAGAATTTTGAGGAGAATATACGATAGGAGGTCAATGGGATATTGAGAATGCGTCTCAATGAGGAGCTATACAACCTGTATAAAGACAATGATCTGGCCACCACCATCCGACTGCATAGATTGCAATGGACAGGACACATCATTAGGATGGAAGGCAACCGAAAACCTAGGAAGGTACTGTTTAGTCAAATTGAGGGCAGAAGGCCTGTCGGAAGAACCAAGTCACGCTGGATTGAAGCAGTGGCGAGGGATTCTGATAATTTACTTAAAATAAAACGAAGGACATCGATCGGCAAGGACAGGGAAAATGTAGGCGGATGATTATGGAGGCTAAGGTTCGACTTCGAACTGTGACGCCATAGAAGAGGTTTATCACGATTATATAAAGCGCCTTAACACTGAGGAGAGACTCGGACAGGATTAGTGCGGTGAGGCAGAAGGGCGCACAGATCGTCATCGCGATGTACACACAACGTATAGTAGGCCTACATCGCAAATAAGCTGACCTATTTCTCCACACCTGTTATTGTATTTATTACAAAAACACGTCGTCTACGTTTACCGTTTACACGATGCGTAGTAAAGTGCAACGACAGGACCGTTAAACGTCCGCCAAACAGCAGGAGCCCAGTTTGCGCAGTTGTGTGTAACTGTCAGTCGATAACTGAACTGAGTACGCGCTGCGTACATGATTTGCCTGTCAACTGGATACGGTTGCTCTGACGTGTAGTACAGTGTGTGTTTGATTCTTTATCGCCGAGGACACGCACGGAAGGGAAAGCTACGACTGCACAATTGCGTAAAGTACGTATTTTTATTGATTATTCGGTGTCAAGGTAATGCAGACGTGTTTACTGTTTACTTATTGTCACTTATCTTGTTTGCCTGTTTACCTTCGGGCAGGTGTAAGGCTGACCATGCAAGAAAATCCGCACAGACTACAACATTCCATATACGCTTCACAATATAATAATATACACTGACTAGACAGTAACAAAACAATAATATTACGTTCAGTGGCGGATTATCCATAACACTAGAGTATGCTGCACTAGGGTATCCATAACACTAGGGTATGAATGACAATCTTTTAATAGAATTGAAGCCCTTCGTGCCATGAGTAAAATTGCAAGAAAGAAGTTTCTTTCAAATCGTTCGAATGAAGATGATAGATTCCATGATACTACAGTTTGTCCGCTGAAAGTATTAAACTGGATTATTGACTGTAAAATGATTGATGTATTTCCGAATACATATGCCTACATTGCTTATCGTCTGCTTTTGACGATTCCAATAGCTAAATGCGAATCTGAAAGATCATTTTCTGTATTAAAACGCATTAAACATATGTTGAGTTCAACTGTGAGACTATTATCTTCGGAGATGCGAGATTATCTTCGTTAGCAAAGTTGAATATTGGAAGCGAGATACTTGAATCGCTCGGTTTAGAAGAAATTATACAAAACTTCGTTAAGGTAAATTATGAAAAAATTGATCGATTAGTATTTTCTAAGCTTAAGTACTACTACGCTCATTGTAATCACTTTTTAGCAATATTTGTTGTAATTTAAGAGTTTAATAAAAATAACTGTCAACTTTCGAAATTACGTATGCCACTTATCAGTGTAAATATTGAATAAAAGTTTTAATTTTGAATCTGGGGGGGGAGGGCATCAGTCTGATGGCAGCATCCCTGTGCTACCACGCGCTTCTAATTCACCCCGATTATGTTTATCCATCCGTCCATGAGCGGGTGGTTGTAGCCTACAGCTATTACCGGTCTCGCGCACGCTGCACGCCCGGCGCTTCCTTCATTGCCAGCCTCTTCTCTCCATCTCATCATGTCTCCATTTTCTGCCAACAACTTTTCGGGCCAACGATTGATGGGTATTTGTTCCACCTTGCCGTCCGTAGGCCCATGAGACGCTTCGTATGTGTGGTAAAAATTGTTTTATCACAATACAATAACACTACTTACGCATATTGCAGTGGAAACTATTTATCTGTATCAACTGAGCCCAGAAACTCAAAGGATAACGGATATGCTTCAAGCCTCTCCTTATAACATCCCCGGCTCTCCATCGAGCTGCAGGTCTATTGTTCTGAACACTGACCAGGCGCCTGAAGATGTTATGGTCAGTACCCTTGCGTTGTAGACGCGCAGCTCTAACACTTCGCGTATTCCGGAAATATCTACAATCTATGATTTTCTAGATTGTAGATTCTCTACAACAGGATTCTCTACAACAGGGGTCAAGGGTAGTCCGGATAAGAGAAAATCCGGACATGGGAAGTACGAAAAAAGGGAAAGCCCCAAGTCCCAGAGAAACAGGAAACCCTACGCTGGTCATTATTTGCATATTTTTATTTACAAATCGTGCACGTCACCAAAAAAAAAGATACACCAAAACAATGCCTGAAATGGAGCTTAACGATAAATACAAATAAGAGTGAACATACTGTCGTTGGAAATACACGCCAGCATACATTCTTGGAACGGGCAGTTGTAGAAGGAGAAGATTCCTACAAATACTTTGGTTTCATGGTTACACAAGTGCTAGAAACACAAAATCGTATACGATAAGCGAAATAGTTGCATTGCACTTCGTGAAGCAGTAAAATAAAATCGGAAACAGAAATTAAAATAAACAGGACAATAGTGGAACATATGGTGTCGAAGTGTGGGAGACTACAGAACGGCAAGATTACAAGCCATGAAAATGGGATACTGGAGAAGGTGCTGTAGGCTTATACGGCAAGAAGGAAAAACAAGAGGAAGAATGAATAGAAATGACAACTGATGCCAAAAATCAAGTTTCTATGAACGTACGAGCAATACAGACGGGCCACGAAATACTTCGATAATACACTATCCAACTTTAAATGCTGTATATAAGTCTACTTTCCGTCACTCTGCATTTACGGCCTTCTGTTTCTTGAACAACGTTTTCCGTCTACACCCAGTCTTCTTTTTACTTCATCATCTCTTCATCACTTCCTGATCCCTTCTTTTCTTGAAACTCTAACTGCTCTTCTACACGCATCAGTATCAGTCGCGTTTACCCGATTTCTAAGGTTTTATTCAATCTGAAAGTTTTCTCTTATACGTCCGTACAGTCGCACAGTACTTTCACCCGAAAGACAGTACTTTCACAGTACTGTAGACTCCCGAAACACCCGATTAGACAGCCCCTCGCATTCTGTACCTCTAATGCGATAATAAATACAAGTAAAAACTGCACTGTCCTAACAACAAAAGGAAACGTTATCACTTTCTGATTAGCAGGTACTGTATAGCAGGTGTTGTTTATCATACAACTAGTGCTGTACTTACAATCACTTCCTGATTAGCAGGTACTGTATAGCAGGTGTTGTTTATCATACAACAAGTGCTGTACTTACATAAATTTAAGCGGGCGGCGGGTGTGATACTGGACACCCTCGTGTCGCGACGTTATTTATTGTTCACTCCCCCCTCCCCCACACCTGACAGCTATAATCATGTTACCTACACGCTCCGACTTGACTTTATGCAGCTTTTGTTGAGTTTACGTAGCTTCTTGAAATATTACCCGGTGTGAAGGCTTCACACGGTGTCTGCAGACTGTGTTTCGGGATAAACAAACTTAAATTATAAACGCGTTTGTCGACAGAACCCTTCCCCTCTTAGTATCTTACTCTATGCTTTTCCGTAAGTACTCGGATAGTCCAGGCCGTATTCTGTCGCGTTGTTTATAATTGAGATAAGCCAACAATTTTAATTGAGATACATAATTTATAATTGAGACATTTCGCAACAACAATATTTACTTGTTTCTCGAAGTATAAACTCTTAAAACTGTGGTCAAATCGTCATGACTCCACTTGTAAAGTTAAGTAACACTTGCACGAATACAAAATCTGCATTGACGACCACACAGTGACTCGGTGGCCGGGAACTATACACGCATTACGAATGATAGACGAATGATAAAAATGCGATTCTATGACGTTTACTTGCAGAGAACTTCCTGGTAATTAGATCCTGGTAAACTATAAACTGTTCTGCGTAACGCAATAATTAGTAACTTTATTCAATATTTACTGATACGTGAAAACAGGAAACACTTTTTACTGTTGTTTGTTATACGAAGGAATCAATTTTTCAATACGCTGTAGGTTTCAAAGCAGAACCGTTGCATTTTTTAAAAAATGAATACCGATTGTTCTCATTACAGAACTCTCCCTCTTTTCGCATTCTTGGAAAGTTCTACTCAAAAGTGTTAAGAACATGACAATAGGAAAATCAAAATATATTATTTTGATGAAGATAACTTGGATTAGACCAGGACGGAGTACCTGGGAAGCGGTTCTTCTTCTTCTTCTTCTTCTTCTTCTTCTTCTTCTTCTTCTTCTTCTTCTTCTTCTTCTTCTTCTTCTTCTATCAGAGACTAGACGAATCGCCTGTTCCGGTCCCAAAGGAACATATACACTTTACCAACTCTTCCTACGTCTTCCTATACTTCGCTGTCCAACAGGCTTGTATTGGCAAACTTCCTTAGGCAACCTGCAACCTGGCATGCTATTCGGACGAGCAATCGATCTGTTATTGTTCTCTGCAATACGATCTTAGATAGTAAGAATGTTCAAGTCTTTACGAATGTCTGGGGAAAGCGCCTGTTATTAACGTTACTGTTACAAAAGTAGTATATAGAAAACAAGATTAATTCACACTTGTAATGTGTGTGTTACAAAATTCATAAATCCTAAACGTTCTGAAATCCTGAGATTGTTGTACGTTATAAACGCATAACAACAGTGATGAGTTATACACAGAAAGTAAACACCAAACAACAAACAGCTATTATAATCAGTTAGGTATTCCTCAAAGAAATGCCTCGCTTCTACAACACAAAATGCAATCGATGCAGACAAAACAATTCTACAAGGTCTGCGAGACTTTGTACCACACAGAAACACGAACCGGTTACGCAAAAACGATACACGTGTGAAAGACACGGTGATTGTGCGGAGAAAGCGGTTATCTGAAACTACAGAGTTTACGCAGCCGGTCAGAAGGTGACCAAATGTAGATTCTTTACCCGTTAAAAGATGTACGCGGAACTTCCTGTACACCGTGCGCATCGCTTTCCGCGATTACGTAACGATAAACACACACAGCGTCGTATCCCACGCCACTTTAATCGTGAGTCATAACATTCACGAACGTACATCGTGAGCGAGTGCGTCGAACCCGCCAGCCAGTGACAGTGACGTCCTGTTAGGCGAGGCGCCCACAGACGTGGCGTGGCGGAGGCGTGACGTCGCTGGGATAAATAACATTGGTTAGTATCATCAACACTTGCTACCGTTTGGACCACACACCACATGCAGCTTTTGATACCACAAACGGTATAAAAAGTGCTGATGATACGAGGCCATCCTCGTAAATTGCGTCCATTTTAAGTACAGTGTTCTTATAGTTATCTTTCTGTAACGTTAAATTTTATTAATTATCTTGTTATGAGTATTATGCACTTTCATTCCTGAAGCGGACGCATTGAATTGTGGTTTACTACCGTTCAAATAAATAGTTATTAGTACTTCCGTGAATCATTGGCACTAAAATATAAAACGCACAGTACCAAAACATAGTTCAGTATTTGAAACGATATAAAAAAAATTGTTTGTGCTGTTAAATACTTTATGTCGATAATGTTGATGGTAAATTTTGTGGTAGTTTTTGAGTAAGCATAGAAATAACTGAAAATGTGTCCACTTCAGGTACAACATTATTGTTATTTGTTATCGATTTCTGACAACTTAATGCTATTAAACTACGTTCTTCAGGCGTTATAGAAAGCCTCCAGTTCGTATCCTGTTTACTAATTTCTGGACGTAACTTTCTACTAAAACACTCAAATTTTCCCTCTTCATTCTATAAAATGATTTGACCTTCACATCGGACAATGTCTCATCGTACCTTAAACACATTAAACGCACCGTAATCTTTCTTCTTCCGCCAATATGGATGTATCCAAAATCGCCTTCTTTTATGAACTGCTTTGTTTAAAATATTTACATTTGCCAAATGGACAAGCGCTAAAACATCTTCGTCATCGGAGGACGACATTTACGACTGATGTGACAGCAACAGGCGCCGCCTACCCTGTTGGCGTTAAGACACGTCACCGCCACGTCGCTTTAAAATAATCGCCACCCGTTCGTCGGTCGCCACTGCCACGTCGCCGCCACTTTGTATTTTGCCACCTCTGTGGGCGCCTGGCCTAGGCCTATTAATATGAAATATCTCAAACGGGACCACTCTCAAGAAATAAAGAGCAGAATTGAAAGAGCAGTGTACACTAGAATGAGCAGTTTATTCAAAAGTCACGATTTAACAATAAACACAAAGATGAGACTTCTAAGGGTGCTACGTATTCTCGGTCCTCTTCTACGGTGTAGAATCTTGAACTTTGACTGAAGCCACAACTAAGAAATTGGAACCTTTCGAAATGTGGCTCTACCGTAGAATACTGAGCATTTCGTGGATAGCACATATAATGAATGCTGAAGTTCTTAGAAAGGTGAAGACAGATAGGAAAGTTATTAACACAGTGAAGATAAGAAAGCTTCAGTATCTGGGCCATTTCATGAGAAATGAGCAGAGATTTTACTTATTGTAGTCCATACTACAGGGCAAAGTACTTGGAAAGAAAAGAGTTAGGCGACCGAGAATATCATGGCTGAGAAACTGAAGGACCTGGTTTAACATAAATACAACTGGCTTATTCCGTACAGCAGTGCCGAAAGTTAAAATAGCCTGTATGATATCCAACATCCGAAACGCATAGGAACTATCAGAAGAAGACCTCAAACGATTCAGAGAAATTGCAGCCCCGATGTTCTTTACTGTATTAAACGCCTCTGTCGGATACAAATTCAATGGCCGAAGATAAGAAATTCTACAAGAAATAACACGGCCGCATTATCCGGGTTCTAATTTGGCGTTACAAAGTTCTGAGGAAATTAAATGAAATAAAGTACACCATTTCTCCGGGGTCTGATGTAAAAAGAACGTAACAAAACGGGGAGCAATGGCATGTAAAGAAAGCGGCCATCAAATTCAAGTAAGGGATGGCCACAAAAACACGAGGAGACACTTACACAAGCATTTTTAGTTGTTTAATTCACGTTCAGCTGGACAGTTGTTTTTCACTAATGGCATATGGTCATCAAGTAGGCATAATTCCACTGCCGCAATAAATACAAGGGTAAAATTGGTAAACCGAGTTTTATACTAAAAAAAAAATCTAGGTAACACAATATCTTCTTAACCACGTCTATAGCCATATCATCATAACCGTATCCTCTGTATGTCCGTCTTTAACCAGTCTTAACACACAGTGTCAAAACGTGGATCTTTATCAACGTAAACACTGACAAAACCTGATAAGACTAAAGAAACATGGAAAAGCATGGAACCGCTGAAAGATCGTAATCGTAATATAAAATAAGGAATGACAATAACTGGTATAACAATGCGAATGATAAGATTGAAGTGAAACATAAAGGAAATAAGGAATGACAGTAACTGGTACAACAATGCGAATGATAAGATTTAAGTGAAACATAAAGGAAATAAGGAATGACAGTAACTGGTATAACAATGCGAATGATAAGATTTAAGTGAAACATAAAGGAAATCAGGAATGACAGTAACTGGTATAACAATACGAATGATAAGATTTAAGTGAAACATAAAGGAAATAAGGAATGACAGTAACTGGTACAACAATGCGAATGATAAGATTTAAGTGAAACATAAAGGAAATAAGGAATGACAGTAACTGGTATAACAATGCGAATGATAAGATTTAAGTGGAAGTCAGTGAAACATAAAGGAAATAAGGAATGACAGTAACTGGTACAACAATGCGAATGATAAGATTTAAGTGGAAGTCAGTGAAACATAAAGGAAATAAGGAATGACAGGAACTGGTATAACAATGCGAATGATAAGATTTAAGTGGAAGTCAGTGAAACATAAAGGAAATAAGAACAGTCACACCACGCTATCACAAAATTGTATTTTAGTGACTCCATAAAATCACAGAACTCCATATGACTCAGACTTCGATTATGTTTTCACAATTTTCAACAAGTTCGTTACATCGTTACGTCGAGTTATACTCGTCACAACACTGTTATTTACAAATCCGTACAGAAACGGACACCTAAAGTAAGAGATCACTTTTATTTATCTCTAATTCACGTTAGAAACTATTCTGTATTTGTATTATTACGTATACACAGTCTGCAGCTAAGTGCTAACCTAAATGCTTTCACCATCTGTACTGTTCTTATTTACAAACTCGTCTTTTTCACGTTTCAGTTTTATTCTATTATTGGGTCCTTCAGTCTTTCGACTGGTTTTTACCCTCCCCGTATACCCGTGCTGCGTGTGTTACGGAGTCTCTCACAGGTATATGGGACCTACAGTTTAACACCGGATCCGAACGGCATAGTTGGTGAGGGTCTGTACTAGGCAGGATACCTCTCGCTGATTTGCCGTCGCCTTGCGAGGGGGAACGGTCATATCTAAATCAGATGGCCCCGGCGGGAATCGAACCCGCGCCGACAGCGTAGGAGCGTCACACGCTAGCGACTACGCCACGACCGCTCCAATTTTATTCTAAAAGAATAAAATTTCCTAGAACGGCCAGAAATCGTCAGCCACGGAATGATTTGGACGAGGCCTGCGTTCAGTCAGTATTCACGTTCGAGTTTGCTTTAGAGAATACCAGATTATTTGTCGTTAAGCTCGCGACACATTTCCATAAACATTACTGCAGTAATGAGAAACTGAGGGGAGGGGGAGGGATCAAATCCAAACAGTACAGCTTTCTTTATACTTTTCATTAGCCTTAAGCGGCTATGAATACCAAACGTAACAAATTAAATGTGAATGGACGTGGGAGGGGGATGTGAACAGAGGGGTTGAAGACAACTACGACTTGCCACTTTTGGGGATTAAAGTCACAAGGGCGCTATTACGAGTACCTTTCCACGTGCCGTCTACTACCCTCTTACTGCATATCACACACAGAAAGGAATTTTACTAATAATTAAATCCACAAACGTTAATCAAATTCGTTAAATATGGGGGACCGTCTTGCTTACGCTTCAATAATAGTAATGCTATAATACGTCTATATGTTGGAAAATAGAACAAGTCCCGCAAGATTGGCTAACGGCTTGAGTGGTATCTGTTTTTAAGGAATGACTGTAATACACCATAACTACTATACTGACTGCAGTAACTACAGGTTGTACGTATACTGACTGTACGTTTGTTTGATACAGAACCGTCTACAAAATATACGCCACAAAATGTAATACATCACTGTAACAGCACAATTCCAAAATTTGTTATATTATTAATAATAAAAAACATTTTTTTACATGAATATTTTTTTTATTTTGTGAATTACAATCTTTCGACAGTATCCAACTATCACCATCAGATATCTCATAATGATACATGGATACTATCCAAACATTGTAATTCACAAAATACAAAAATATATTCTTATAAAAAAAATGTTGTTATTATTAATCACACACACACACAAGATAAACTGAGCATAGGCATATATGAAATAAATTGAATAATTAAAACACAATAGTCAATAAAATGTTGTAAAGTCACTCTCAGCTCCAAGCACCTAACAATCATAATCTAACTAGACGCGATAGAATTTTCACACCTTGTTTTGTAACGCAACTATAAACATTTAATTAGAGACAGCACACAACATATTAAATAACATAATAATAACGTTATGACAAGCAGACATTACGTGAGAGAACAGAATATTATGATAAATATAAAATAACGAGAAAAACCTTACTACGGTGTATCCATCTTCTACGTAACAATCTCCATTGTTCTCTAAAAACTATACGAAGCAAAATGTGAAACGCAGTAATTATTGTTAACGTCCAAGGCTTAATAAATACCTTCGCCCGAAATCAGTGGCCACGGAACCGATACCCGTAACTCACCGCTAACAAAAACCCTTATAATCACGGTACACTTACGCTATACGCAAGCTGTGATACGACTCATACGTAACAATTCCTAACGCGTAATTCTAGCGAACGTAATCCTCTTAACAACGGACGACCTAACTCATCTCTTTTTCATGGACACGAGTCTCGCATTTATAATGTTAACATAATAAACGAACCCTGTAAGACTACGTATCTGATGGTATATTACGTTAAAAATTAGTTGATAAATACCGTTCGATAAGACTTTATGAAAACGGTTTTAGAATCCAGAGCATACTTCAACTAGAAACTCATATTTCTGTAAAGGATTGTTCATTTTTGTTCACAGTTATTTAAACGATTTTAATCAGTTATAGAAGAGAAATTTGAAAGCGTGGAAAAAGCAACATTCAAAATGAATAACGACTTTCGGGCTGATTGGCAACGTATTAAAATGGATAACATATTAAAGCGAGCAGGTATTAGTATTTGCTTGGCACACGTTCCGGGGTGCGTGTGTTTTCCCTTCGGAAAACGTTTAGCGCCGTGTGTGTGTCTGGCCATCAGCCAATCGGCACACTGCGATAACGCTCTCCACCTACCCATATGCATATTCTCACGCTTCTTTAGACAATTCGGTTTGGCGGTGGCGGCGAACGTACCTTTGTTTTAATAACGAATTACGTTCCATACAAAAGGAACGCTGTATACACCGCATACAGTGGATTAGTATACAGCGGTAAAACTCTGAGAAAGGACCGTGGTCAATCGCGACACAATCGTACTAAATCCGACGTACGATCAGGTGCGACCGACGTAGAAATTTGAACTCGGTAAATTGCGATCAATTGCATTTTTATGTTATTGTTATAATAATACAGAAGTTACCTTTATAATTCTATTCATTCCTAGCCTAACTTAACCTAACCTAACATAACCTAACCTAACCTGACTTATCCTGACCTAACCTAACCTGACCTAACATAGCCTAACCTGACCTAAACCTAACGAAAAAATATTGGAAGACAGAGGTTACTCGCGCAAATAAAAAGTTGCAGAATTGGAATCTCATCGAAATTCAGAATAGCGACGTTTCTAAATGACAGATTCGGTCAGTAAGTGAAAGTGCGGGGCCCAATTGACCGCACAAGAATAGGTAAAAGTGTTGTTTCGGCGTAACTGACCGAGACCGCTGAGGAAATGCATACTGTTTTCTGACGAATGAGTCAGAGGTTCGAGGAATCGAAGTCAGCTCTGCCAAAAAATCCTACTCTCACGTCCTCAAAGACATGTGTCGCGTAGCCCCTAGGTACATGGCGTGCAATGGGTGTACGTTATGTAGCAGACGAGAGAGGGTGAAAAGGCGAGTTTCCGGCGCCTATAATCAACAGGAACATATCGGCTATGGGAAGACCACAATGGCGGTGATGACGGATAAGAGGAACTTTGGTACAGCAGAGGTGGTACCCCTGCCAGGGTATGGTACAGCTGCTGCCTTGCAGTTAGGTGTTGAACCACCAAAGGCTAAAGGAAGAAAACCTTGATTACAAATTACCTGAACGTTCAGGTTGGGGGTTGTGCGATGGGCTGGTAAAGCATTCACGTAAAAAACATCATATACTCACAAGTCTCAGAGGAATAAGCCGGATGGATTTCAGGGAAAGAGACATAGTTGAAATATTATAATGTAATGGCCACACCTCAACTACTGTATGGTAGTGAAGCTTGGATTAGAAAGGCTAAAGATATATCTAGAATACAAGGAGCGGAAATGAGGTTCTTGAGGGCTGTAAAGCGTTGTGCCAGGAGACGTCTGATCAGAAATAATCATATTAGAATGGAGGTAGGCATAGCTGAAAGCTTAAATGAGAAAATCTCCTGGTACAAAACGGAGTGGCGGTTACACGTAGAGAGAATGGATCCAACTAGAGTTTCAAGAAGAGTCCTTGACTACCATCCAAGGGGGAAGAGAAGTGTGGGCAGACCCCGTAAGCGATGGTTGGATGACTTCCATTGAGACTGAAACTGGCTACTAGCCTACGCCGTAAAGGATGACGAGGACGGCGACGACTACAAAAGGAAAGATGGAAACGTACTGAAGAGGTGTGGCAGAACGAATGTATGGAAGACGCGGGGGTGTGAAATATCCTCATCACTATTCCGACTGAGAAGCAGAAGACACTTGTGTATAGATGATACAACTACGTAGATACAACTACGGTACAACTGAGTCTGAGGGTTATCCCCATTACTGTTCAATTTCTATGCAGAGTACGCGATGAAGCAGTTCAGGGAATGACTAATAATAATTAATGGCTTCCTCTAATCCGTTTTGCGGATGACGTTGCGCTTCTAAGAAACAACGGTAAATAACTGTAGAATGTATTTCATCATATGAACAAGAACCTAACAGACAAATGCGACATAACGATAAATAAGGAAAGACAAAAATCACGAAATGTTCCAAAAATTGAAAACAAAGGGTTGAGGTATTTCTAGACGATACCGAATCTAACGGAAGTCTATTCATTTAAATGTTTTGAGAGATGCATTACAAAAATCTCTGCTACAAAATCTAAAACGATGGCATTTCAGGGCAGGTATCCTGTAAGAACGAAGTCGTGAATAATCAGATTTTGGATCAGGTTAGTCATTTTAATTACTTGGGTTGTAATATATAGAACTAATATTGATTGGAAAAATAAGCTAACAAAATTTATACGCATCTGTGGAACGACTCATACGTACCTGAAAAATAAAACACGGAAGGATACCCGAATAAAATTTTATAAAACTGTGGCTGTCCCCAAATTCCTGTATGCTAGTGAGACATGCGCTCTTGGTAAAAGGGGCGTGCAGAGGATTCAGGCAGCCAAAATGAAATTTCTAAGAGGGACGCAAGGTTTTTCTCTCTTGCATCGGAGAAGGAACGAGGATATAAGACGCGATTTAAACATTGTATCGTTACACCAGAAGATTGAAGACCACAGAAGGAGATGGTGTGAACATTGTATCGCATGCCTGATATCCGTCTACGTGTGGCTGCCTTGGGTTATCACCCTACTGGGAAGAGAGGTGTCGGTAGACCGAGGAGGAGATGGGTTCCGGAACAGATCTAAGGCCTAGTCCTTGGAATGGTGATGATGATGATGATGATGCATTACACGGATGGGGGATGTACCAGTGATGAGAAGGAGGCGCCACAATAATACAGGCAGCATGGAGTTGAACGGACATCTGTGAAAAGCATTCGGCTGACATAGTTAAGAAGAAGAAGAGTGACAACTGACAACTCGTATTCAGTACGTATTATAAAACACAATAACATCATCATCATCTTCTTAACGGTTTTAGGCTTTAACGGCCTGTTCTTACTCCACAGTCCACCTTTTCTTAGGTCTACCAATTTTTCTTCTGCCTCTAGGGTTGTAATCTTCCGCCATCTTCGGTATTCTACTTTCTTCCATTCTAATTATGTGTTCAATCCATTTTCTTCTGTATTCTTTAATCCACAAATCTTTATTGCAGATCAGTGTGCTCTAAGTTATTGCTACTATATCTTGTAAAGCACTAAATATCACTTCTAATTAAATAATTAACGAACATTTGGCGGCCAAGAAAAATTGTGGTCGATCACGCGGTTGCAGAAACAACCTTGATATCATAAAACAGACAGTAGATCAACTGAATACCCACTAGTTGCACACCAATCTCCGGTTTAAAGCTGCAGGACGGGAAAATTCGCAAGAAATATCCCAATAAATCGCGTCGGAACTAAATATACTAGGAATACGTTCGACATAAACGGAACGCAAGACACAAAATGGGATTCCAAAGATTCTTAGCAACGAAACTAAGACCTATTATGTTTCCGCTCTGTTGGAAAACGTCGATAATGCTTCGTTGCAGCAGTAAGGTGTACTCTACAAACAATTTATGCATTTGCGCTGAAGGAGAACATACTTTATTTTTACTATCAGCATTACAGCGTCCCGTAGGAATGTGCCGCCGCTAGTGCCGTTTAAGTGACAGGATAGTTTTTCCTTGTCACTTAACACGTTAAACTCTGTCTCTGACGCGTAGAGGTGTGCTAAACTAGTATTTGAAAATAACAGGTACGAACGAAACAGTTCCAAAAAAAATAAAACCTACAAATACCTGTTATTATATACCTATTATACATATACCTGTATTATATAATTTGTTATAAGAAATAAATTGAAACTAAAATTATTAACAGTGTTACTTTACACTTTGTCTTTATTATGCTGTTACTGTTTTGAAAGAAAATACGAAACAAGAGAAATTAGTCTACGGTCACACTTGGCGTTTCTGTCGCCGCGTTAGATACGCTGCGACAGAATCAAGAAATGTAAAGCATGTAATTAAATGGAGCCGGTCACACTAGGCGTACGACGATTGCGACAGCGTTCCGAACACAAGACAGATACGCTTACCGTGTCAGCTTATGAAGCGGTACACTAGGGGTTTCTGTCGCTGCCTCTCCCCTCCCCCTCTTCCACTCGCGTGGCAATCCACACAGCTAAGTTATATTGTTAACTGAATTAACTGTATTATTTTTGTTACTTGCTCAGTGCCGTACTGTTATTATTGTTAGGCCTATTATAGTAAACAAAAACATGTTTGCACCGAATTGTTTATTAACGAGGTAAGTGTTCGTCCTCCACTATGGTACATAACACTTAAAGACTACAGCAACAGAAACGTAAAAGCGAAATTGTGAACTGAAACAGTTTGTGTCTTCATGGAAAATTGGGAGCAACTGTCTAACGAAGAAAAGAACAAACAGTCTAAGGTATTTTAAATTTACTATTTGTTATTTAAGTTACTTTGGACACTTAATTTTTGAATCATGTGAATCTAATTTAGTTATTTACAGCTAGATGGTGGAAAATATTACTAAAATTAATCCGGGAGAACTAAAAATGGCCTTATTACAATAAATTCATTACTACTAACCAAAATCTCCACTTTTCTTTTCAAATATGGAAATCTATATTAGTACAATTATTTGTACAATGATCAAATCATACTACCATGGAACACTTCCTGCTGGTGCAGTGAAATAGTCAGAAAATATATGGCATTTCTTTTAGAACTCAAAGATGGTCCTCCCGTATCGATCACTGGTATATTTTGCATGGGGCAGGTTAGAGTATCGTCAAACTCGAGTAACACATCAGCATCACTCAAAGAAGACATCTCGATCACTGAAAAAGTGCGCGTTAGTCGCCAAGTGTGACCGTAGCCTTACAGGCCTATCTCCCTTTGGGAATACCAATTTAAGTTTTCACTAGGAGTAAACAAACCGACATAGATTTAACATTAAATTATTGATTCCATTTTGGTTAGACAAATCAGTTGCGAAACTCAGGCAATGAAATTTAGATTGCACGTAATAGCACAACAAAGAATGTCAAACAAATTTACGTGAGATGTGCAGTGAAGTTAGAATCATCTCCGAAATCACATTAACAAAAGTACTATTTGGCCTATCAGCCAGTCTGTAGGATATAACACAATATAATTCGCTTTTTCAAAATTTACCAAGTTGGTAACTAGTATAATGTATAATTTGTTATTATAATCTGTATTATATATCTGCACAACACACGAGAATAACTGTAACATTAGTCTGAATTTTTTTTAATTTATTGAAAGGTCTCTTTGGCATAGAGATATTTTGAATCTCGCTGTTTTACTTCGTTTCATACTTGTATGGCAATCGGCACATGCGCAGAAGCAAGTATTCAGCACCAAAAAGTGGCTTTGTTCTCGTGTACTCGTAATACTCGTAGCACTCGTTTACTTGTCTATTCGTTAGTAGTGAAGGGGGAGGGGTTCCGGGACTGGGAACTCGGAACCGCGAGTAATCGGAAATCGGGTATTTCACCTTTTCAGTCACTGTTACATCCGTTCAACAAAAATATCGTTCCAAAATACCTGTTATAGGTATATGGGGCCATTTCCACTCCACGTTTGCTCACAGAATACAAAGCGCGTTCGAACGACCTCTGATGTAGGCTAATTGGAAATTACGTTTTCGCTCATGTACCGCAACTTTATTGTACCTTGTTTACTTGATATTTTTAATAAACAGAATGATCACTGTTGCACACCACTATATAAAAATTATCCCGATTAGATTAACGCTTTCAAGCTTCACAGCTCATCGTCAGATCGGAACAGACAGAAATTATGTGAAAACAAACCCTTCACCCCTCTCACCCCACCCTGCTCACACACAACAAGCTATAATATAAATGTCCCTTCCCCACCCCCTAAACCCTGTCCCACCATCTGTACAGTTACATATTTTTCTAGCAAATTCCTTGTGTTTCAGTGTTGTGTATATTTGGTATCTTATTGTCTATCATACAATGTCCAAACCTCCAGTCTTTACTTAGACAAATTTTTCTTGCGACATACTACCATACGCTCAGAGTTAAATTACTATTTCACAAGCAGAATGATCACTGTTGCACACCACTATATAAAAATTATCCCGATAAAAACTAATTTTTATATAGTGGTGTGCAACAGTGATCATTCTGCTTGTGATTTCAACCACTAACACAGATTTCTTCATTTTTAATAAAGCAAATAATTTTTAGAAAAAAAAATCTTATCACTGATATGTGATGGTGTATTCCAAGAATATACATACTTATTTTGTTATATTGGTTTTCTACGTTATATGAAAGCTAGGATATTCAAAAAATAACGTAAAAGGTGATTATTGAAATTAAGATCCGGGTGTAAGGCCGTGGTCTGCTACAATTACCATGCTGCCAGATTTTGCTACAGTACTGTGGTTTCACTAACGAACACCTTGTGAGTTGTATTCAAAATTGTTTCACTGAAGGTGGCCTCCACACGTAAGGCCGAAATAACAATAACAATCAGTCAGCATTGTAATTACAGTAGACCACGGCCTTATAGCCCGGATCTTAGTTTTAATAATTATACACCGGCCGTGAAAGAATCAGAACTCAAATAACTCAAAAAAAATACTCAAAACAAATGTTATGTATTGCCACAAAAACAGACACATAGAAACAGAAACATAGAAACAGACACATAAAAACAGACACATAGAAACAGAAACATACATTTCTGAAATTATTGTTATTAATAGCCGGACTGCCAGGCCGCGCTCGACTGTAACTGTTACCGGACGATTCGGCCCAAACATCGGAACCAATCTTCATTGTCAGAAAACGTTTGGCAAGGTGTCCGCCTATTCACCCCCAGTACTAAGGTACAGACTATGTGTTGGCTTACCTCTGTAACTTTAACGGCCCGGCTACTAATAACAACAATGTTAGCCATGTTGGCGCCGGCCGTGAAAGCTTCAGGAATAGCATAGAAACATAGACCTACATGTTTATACAGACGGGCAGAAAGTGCGCGGGGCGTGTTGCGCCTTGATACGTTTGTGTTTTGTCCACATCGATACCCGACGAACGCGAGGTTCAAACAGTTCAGCGCGGTCGTCTGTTAGGTACAACGAAGCAGGATGAGGTTCCTCTTTGCCGCATCATGTAGAACGACTACACGACGGATCGACTTCCCTGAAGATGATAAGCCGCAGTCAATGAACACTAATCGTACCAACGCCGCGTCCACGTGAACGAAAAAAAAACCTATAATCTCATCTTATTAATGCTGCAATCTGATTAGTGCACACAAGACAGTGCCGTACTTTTAAGAACACATTACTGTATTACATCACAGGCTTCCGAATGGTCAACCGTTCGGCTGAGACAGTACTAACCAATGTGTGAAGCTCGGGCGAAGATAACGGACTTTACGGATATTGGACTCACGATTCTATGGAGTTCATCGTTTTCTTCCATCAGAGAACAAGCGAATCGCCCGCTCCGGTCCCAAAGGAAATGCATCCACGTCACCAACGCTTTCCTATACTTCTCTGTCCAGCAGGGCTGTAGTGACAAACTTGCTATCCAGCATCCCATTCAGATGAGCAAACCAACTCCCTTGTTTTCCCCACTGTGATCTTGTGTACAAAAATTTCCAACTATTTGAATATATCTTCATTGTAGAGTCCATTTTTTCGTGTGCAGCCTTAAAAGATCGCAAGAATCTCATGTCCGATGTCTGCATTCCACTCGGATGTTTCCTCACCGGAACCCACGTTTCAGAACCATACAATAACACTGGCTCAGCCCATTACCGTATAAAATTTTAGTCGATCCTCTTCCTTGTTTTCCTTGGCAACTCTTGACGAATTGTTCCATGTATCGACTGAAACTTGATCAACATCTTGATCCACGCCTAAATGATGACACAACCAATATGTCGGAAATGTGTACGGTTCCACTTTGTACAGTCTACGGACTTGCGTGCGAATTATTAAATGAGACCCCCAGATCCCGCGGGACTCGAGACACACGTCTGCAGGGTGCTATTACACTAATACTGCACGAGTAACCTGATACTACAGTTGTTTAAACCCTAACTGCCTCTACCATACATTATACGCTCGGCTAGACTCCTAAACTCATAATAAATTGATTACGTCTCCGACTAACGTTTAACTTTCGTAAGCAGTGCTCGTTTAGTATTTTTGACTGGTTTGTCACACTGAAACCGTAACGGTATGTGACGTCATAAAAACGTCTTCTTCTCTTCAACGATTAGGTTACATAAACCTGTTCCGGGGCACCCATCACATCCTCGGACGAACCACGTCTCTTCTACCAATGGCTTTATAGTTCAGTGCCGCTTGGGGCAATCGATTCTCTGCCATCCTTTCCAGACGATCCCACCATTGTCTTCTGTAAGCTGAAATAATTTCATTTATGTACTCTATCGAGTTCTGCTCTGATATCCTCATTCCTTATTCTATCTTGCAATGTACAGTTTAAAGTATTTGGAAGAAACTATTTTTCAGCCCTCTGAATCTTACCGCGTCCTTTTTCTGTCGTAACCCACGCCTCACACTCGCATATGTCAACGTGGTGTTGCATTGTCTTATAAAATTTAATCCTTTTGCTGTGTCTTGTTTTATTTCTAAGACTTCTATGAACCGTACCACAAATATTCCGAAATTTATTTATCTTCTCTTTCGTATCATATTCAGATTACAGCACATCCGAGATATTTAAAACGGTTCAATTGTTCTAAAGTGCTGTTGTTTATAACTACCTTAGTCCTCACTGGATATTTTTAACTTTAAAGGCCATACGCGAGGGTCTGGTTGCACAACAGGCATGTAACCTGATCATGTAAAACTTTATAATATCTGTAGTACCCAAAGCAGCCTCGGAGTAAGGTCTGGAAACGTCATAAAAACGTAAAAAATCCAATATTAGAAGCATTCAACATAGAAATATAAACTGAATAATGTCCCAAAACGTAAAACGTATTTACAGTGTCTGGCGTGCATGCAGAAGATGTAAATAAACCCATAAAAATGTAAACGGACACAAATACCGTAAACAGAAATGTAAAACGTAAATAGTAAAAAACGAAATACAATCTAAAAGACAAAATATAAAACGACAATAAACACACAAAAAAAAGGTGACAGAGTTTTAGTTGGCTGGCGGTATCTAAACACGGCTGAGAGGGCATTAAACGGCGCTGATAACAGTTTTACACCGATACCCTGTGAGGGGAAGATAAGGGCAGAATTTAAGTGCGCTCATTCATTTGACGCCGGCGTGTTCTCGCATTATACAGAATAGTAATCCGTATTATTTATTTTCCATACAGACATTTAACGATTGCAAAGCAAGATCGTTTTTTTGTCATTTCACGTAGATTATTATTCCTTTCCGCCGAAAAATTATAATAAAAAATTGTTATCAAGTGTGAAAATAAGATAATGCCTTCCACCTTCAAAAAAAAAGTCGTTTAAAAACTCGCGCGCTCGTGTGTGTTAGAGAGAGAGAGAGAGAGAGAGAGAGAGAGAGAGAGAGAGAGAGAGAGAGAGAGAGAGAGAGAGAGAGAGAGAGAGAGAGAGAGAGAGAGAGAGAGAGAGAGAGAGAGAGAGAGAGAGAGAGAGAGAGAGAGAGAGAAGGAACAGCGACGCATTTCTGACAGACATTAACAATCATATTGTTACGACGGTCTCACTGATCGTCGTATGGTACAGTGGAAAACAAAATACAGACACCAGTGAAGTCACTAATCATCATCAGCAGTGGCTCTATAACCCTTGGTGGATTTTTGTCTGCTCCAAGTGTCAATTCCATTCTTCCCTACTGCATGCCCTGGCTTTCCACTTTCACACAGTTTTCACCTGGCGGTGGACAGGACTCTATGGCCGAGGTGAAGGGAGCCTGTCTAGGGGGAGAACACCCCAAAATCAAAATACCCGGTCCTCCAGGTTGGGAGTTGGGCATGAAGCTGACGACCTCACCATGTGAAAAGGCTATTATTGTGAATACTCAAGAGTCACTAAACCCCAGTTTTAATTACTCACAAATAACAGTTTGTAATCGACAAGGTATTCAACAAGATTATACTCGTACAATAATTCAAGTTAAATTTGTCCACACGCAATAATAATGTCAAGCAATAGAATTCTACACTTATTATAACCCAGTAACACTTCGTCACAATACTTCGACATCCACTCGAACCGCGCTAAGGAAATCGCTCAACACAACTGAACTGACTAAGACAGACGCTCTGCTTTTATAGGTCGCGCAGAGTCCCAGAACATCTTTCCCTCCTTACTGCACGCCAGCTAATGCGTATTTCGTGTTCTCCAGAGTGATCTGGAACGTACGTTAGCGAGACCTTGACTGAGGTACACCTGCTCGACTAGCGGAGGGACGGGGGGAGGACGTTTTAGGCTGTTCGATACGGTTCTCGTTACAATACCACGGAACGCAATCTGAAACTCGATTTAGTAGAAAATGTAAACGGGTTTCGTCATAAACTAAAAATCATTAAATGTTCTTTCGAAAAAAATGAATAATTTTGTTTTGCAAGCTTTTTATAAAATAAGGGGCGTCTCATTTTTTTTGGGGGGGCATATCCAACTTTACAATTAAAGAATTAAGTTTAATGAAATACTGTCTGGCTCTATCTAAAGCAATATGAAATCTGCGAAGACGTTCGATCACTGAATTCATGTGGAAAACATCGGGTATATTCGATGTAACTCATAAACGTATGCATAGGTTCTATATTTTTTTTCGTTATCTACAGATGAAGCATCACCATCATCATCATTAGCTCGACAGCCCTTTGTGGGCTCTGCAGTTCTTCAGAAGATTTTGCCGTTCTTCTCTATTCATAGCCATATTCTTCCAGATTCTAATTCCAAGAGTATTGATTCCTGACTCACCCCGCTCCTACATCTCAGTTTTTGCCTTCAAACTTTCCTTTTAGCATCTGGCTTTGGATTAAATATCTTTTTAATAGCTCTGCTTTCACACACATGTATAATGTGTCCAGCCAATTCTAATCTAGACATGAATACATTAACATAATCAATACTGAGATTTTCGACCTAATACTAAAGCTAAATTATACGTGTAACTCTAGTCTTAATGTCGTTGAGCCATTACAATCGAGCCAAACAGCGCGCGACTAAATGCCACTAAATGTCATGAACACAAGAATCGCGTTCATGGCCAGCACCAGCCTACTAGATTCTTTTATGGTCTGAAAGCCTGAACTGACACGTCGGAGGCAGTCCGTGAAGAGATTACTGATCTAGTTGCTACAGAAGGCACATGTTTGGATGAGATCGACGACGTTATCAATCAGACCGAATTCCGTTAGGCTACATCAACGCGAGAAGATTACATTAACGAGTAAAACACATCATTAAACGTCCGAGTCAGCTGGCGAAAGGTAGCGTGCTTCGTTCGGCCTTGGACGCGGGGTATGCGCCGCAATGATGAAACATCCTCAAAGCCAAGGCCGACCGCTAATCTCGGTCCATTCACTTATAATGTTATTCCATCCGACACAAAAGCGCCAGTGACCTTCCTAGCGCGTGCTATTTACATACTCACGCGCACACAGGAACCAGCCAGCCAGCAGAAGTCTGCTGTAAACACTGTTGCAGTTGTTATAACATCATTCAAACCGTCAAAGCGAGAGTTATCAGTTGTAATTAATGTTTTAACTCGCAGCAATGCAGTTACGTAGCTGGCATGTTTCTGCACATCACCGTCTACACCGTACCACGGAGACGCACCAGTGAAGTAAACAGTAGAATTGCAGAAGCAATAGGAGCGTTTTTTCAAGAAAAGCACTCTTCTTCTTGCGTTCAGAAACGTGTTCCTGGAAACCAGAAGGAAATTCATAATTTATTTTAGAACACATCCTGCGTCCTGCGAAACTGGAAAGGAGCTACTGCGAAGCTTTTGAGATGTGGTGCTGGCGGAGGGTCTTGAGAATACTCTGGACAGAAAGAGCGCTTAATGACGACGTACTGAAGAGAGCGGATAAAAGGGCTGCCATTAAAACCACTGCGGAAAGGAGAAGGAGTATGCTTGGTCACCTGCTAAGCGATTCACCACCCTTATCCAGGGAACGAACGAGGAGGGTAATGAAAGACGAAGGCCCAGACAGGACTATATCGAGGTGTTAGTGGTAAAACTACCCAAGTTCAATGATGTTTAAAAAAAAATCTTATTTTTTTTATAATTTCTATTTTTCTTTTCATTTTTCAAAACCTATTTAATCAATAAAAAAACTCTATTTATATTAAAAATTAATCTTAAAAATCAGTATAATAACTTTATGATTATGATAATTTTATGATTACACTTGGAAAACTTTAAATTCAGTTTTCCGTTAATTCACCTAAGCAGACTTGGGTAACTTTAACACTAACCCCACGATATATGGATGAGATAAAAGGGGAAATAATAAGGTATGTGGTGATAAAGAAGCTGTCTTCGGAAGAGAAGAAATTGCATTCTCACCAACCTCTGGGTTGAGGAGAAGAGGAACAAGAAGACTACGACAAGACGGGTCATTGAAGGTGATAAGCTACAGCTGATGATGCTATTTGTCACAACGCCGCGGCCACGTGGACTCAAGAGGACAATCGCATCTTATTAACGGGCAATCTGATTGGTGCACAGAGACAGTGCCTCACATTTAAGAACACGTTATTACATCAAAGGGTGAAGAAGACCTCAATCGCCTTCTAGCATCACGCCAAAAGCAAAAGGCGCTAGAAGGCATCGTCTGTCAATCGTTTGGCCGAAGAAGTTAAAAGTGTCAACAGTTTATATACTAGTCGTAACTAACATCGCACAAATGGAAGTTGTTCACTCACTAATTTTAACAGCCGTTTATTTTTACCACAATCCATGTTTACAAGTAGCCAACCTGTCTGCGATCTAATTGGCTGCGTTTTTGTAATCAGCCATATTTGTAGTAGCACCTAACGTCTTCGTTACATCTAGTCATAGCCACGTTGATAGTACACATATATCTTTGTCACTGTTGATTCGTATGGGCAGCTAAACAATAACATTAATATGGGGATTTAATACTTTACTTATAATAAAATTCAATATATATTTGTATTTTCCCTTTTTACCTACAGAAGAAATGGTAGGTATAGACTACTACTTACAGCACCACTAAAGGTAATGGGCGTTTAAAATCGTTGATTAACGGGGCAATTTTTGGACCGTCAGATAACTGGCAGCCATTTAGACAGCTATAGTTAACCTTTAGATTCTGTTAGGCGTAAATGTTGTTTCTTGTCTTTGTTCTTTGAAGCCACCCGTGTATTTAAAATGCAATGGTGAAACATTAACAAGGGTTCTGGTAATAACTATTTTTTTTTTTAATTTCAATTGTTTATTAAAATTTCAGAAACACTGGTTCGAGGTCATTACTATACTACAGATTTCAATTAAAAATAAATGCAAAAATCTGTCCAGTTTTAGTGATCGTAAAATCTACATATTGTTTAGTATTGCATTCGTGGTTTGCAAAAAACAATATGTGTTCAAAAATAAGTATATACCCAGAATCACAAAATAACTGTTGTATTTTTAAAGTACGTAGTTGTATTTCAGTAGTATTACTGAACTCTTGGGCCGTGGTCGATTTCATTGTTTCTATAGGTTTCGGCCACACCTGCGGACGTCATCTTCAGTAGGCTCGCGCTCAAACAGATGGCTCGCCGGGTAAGCAATTGCTTATTTCTTTACTGTAAGGTGCGCACGTCTTCACCGCTGTCAGTAATCCAGACTTCCTCAAAAAGGCCATAACTGGAGATGAGACGTGTGTTTATGGCTACGGCCCCAAAACAAAAATCCAGTTTTTCCAACGTTACGAATAAGACAGTCACAGACAACGCGTGTTTACACAACTGAGTTTCACAGCTTACTGAATAGCCCAATACGTTAATGAATGTTCATGTCAAAGGTGACGTCTGATAAGCTCTCAACATATAATGTAAATGCACATACCCGTAATATTCAAAACAGCGGGATACTTTCTGGTCACACCTCGTATGTCCAGGTAAGTCCAAAAAATTCAAGAAATCTCTAATCGTAAAAACGTTCGAAAGTAAACAGTTCTTCTCAAAAACGTTACGAAGCCCAAACGGCTACACGAAGTATTAAACGACAGTAATGATGATGCTCACGATTTAACAATAAACACAAAGAATTACGCTTCTACGCTGCTACGTATTCTCGGTCCTCTTCTACGGTGTAGAATCTTGAAATCTGACTGAAGCCACAACTAAGAAATTGGAATCTTTCGAAATGTGGCTCTACCGTAGAATACTGAGCATTTCATGGACTGTGCATGTAACTAATGTTGACGTTCTTAGAAAGATGAAGAAAGATAGGGAAGTTATTAACACAGTGAAGGTAAAAAAGCTTCAGTATCTGGGACACCTCATGAGAAATGAACAGACACTTTACTTATTGCAGTCCATACTACAGGGAAAAGTACTTGGAAAGAGATGAGTTGGGCGACCGAGAATCTCATGGCTGAGAAATGTAAGGTCCTGGTTTGGCATGAATACAACTGACTTATTCCGTACAGCAGTGCAGAAAGATAAAAAATAGCCTATATGATATCTAACACCCGAAACGGATAGGAACCATCAGAAGAGAAAGAATATTGATGCCAATTTAACATACGTTGGCATAAAGATATACGTGTAACCAGCAATCTAGTAACGTACTAGTAGCAAGACAACAAAATGGTTGTCTCTAACACAATTCGTTTACATTAATCTGCACCGTTGCTACATACTGTCTGGTGTGCTCTTTACTGCACTTTCATACAAACACTATATACTTATGTGTAGAGCTGAAACAAAAGAAAAGTTTGCCACACACAACAACAACAACAATAATGTCCAGCAGCGAGAGAAGTTCATTACAAAAGAAAACTGGCGCGTGCGTGTGTGTGTGTGTTGCCACCGTAATCCTTAAGCTCTTGGAAACAAACCTCTAAAAGTTTTCTCACTAAAAACTCATCTCGGACTGAAGGGAAACTCTTCAACTTGTGCGCTGTTCTTCTTCTTCTTATTCTTCTCCTCCTTTTTCTTTCTTAACGCTTGTTTAAGTCCCCGACGAGACAACAAAAACAGTTAATGTAACTCTCAAGTTACTACTACTACTACTATCAATTAGCCATTCTACCGTGTAATCCGTTTTAAAGTAACAGCAACAGCGGCAGCAACCGAACACAAAACACACACACACACACACACACACACACACACACACACACACACACACACACACACAACAATGTGCTGGTCAGTAAGTCCTATACAATGCAGACTCCCGATGTTGCAGATCGACCGAATCAAATCACGGCACGATTCGGTTCTGGTGAATTGTTATCGACACAGAAACGCTCGACCCCTCCCCTGTCCTTTCACCAACATAGGGTTTGCTGGTACGGAAAGCGCCCTTATCATTTAATTCCCATGAGAGTGACACGGTACTAAACGCATATTTACGGAAACTATACGACGCCTCTACGTACATACTGGGTTACTACGAACACAGAGAAACACAAAAATGCTAACGAAACTGGGGTACTTGAAGCGTAGTATTTTAGACAGAATCAAGTTGCTTTTTTTACGTAGTGGTGTAGGCACAGTCGTAAGTTCCAAACTCTCACAATGTCAACGGCTGCGGTCACAGCATTGAATGAAGGCCACGACTCGATCTGCCAGCCCACTCATGTCGATTGAGGCAAATAACCAACTGATGGAATCCAACGAGAAAATTTAACTACTGTAATGGGGACTCCAACTGCTGCATCACGAACACGATATTTGAGTTTACAGATTCTCATAGACTCCACTCTTAAAGTTGTAGCGAGCGGCCGGCAGAGTGCGACTCGTTTGCGGCTCGCAACCGCAACGGCTGTGCTGCGGTTATAGGGTTGAATGAAGGACACGAATCGGCCTGCCCGCCCGCCCCTATCACTGGTGAACATAATACAGCGGTCTTGTCTGCGCTAAATAAGAAGCAAGAGCAGACTTACACTACGCACACGTACGCACATACAACTTCCACTCTACTCCACCATGCCGCTCGCCACGGCACATGGTTACTACACGTCTGACTGCCTCCGATGGTTGTGGAACGTGAATTGCACCACGAACACGGGATCGCAACAGGCGGCAGGCGTAATGATTGAAGCGAGGAAACGGCCAAAACAATATCACTCTGTGTTTGGTAGGTTGTGACCAGGGGTGTATTTGCGGTGGGGACCTGATCCCCCCACCCACCCCCCAAGAGGCTTGAAAAAAGTTAACGAATTTTGTTAGTCTCTTACTTTTTAGTCTCATTTGTTACTTTTTCAGCTGTTTAAAGCTAGTAATTATTTTTTGAAATACACAATCAGGTTTATTACACAGCATTTGCGTACACGTTTAAAATATGAAATATAGGAAAGTTATCAATAAGTATCTTCGAAACAATGTTTCAGTAACACGTACGCTTACTTTGTGTTATTACCGTTTACTTTGTGTTATTACCGTTTACTTTAATGAGATCGATTTCAGGATGTTAAAACACGATTTTCAGCCATTTTAAAGATACCAATGTTGACTAGTCTTGACTTGTTTTTTCTTCTGTATGAAGGCGACTCGACCGGACCCCGGACCTCCTCCAAGGCCGAATTCTACATACGCAACTAGTTGTGACTTCCTTAGTTATGTATTTAATCAACACATTGTTTTAAATATTTTCTTCTTTAAAAATATTTGGTGATTCAAGAGAATCATCATCTTCTTAACAGTTTTAGGCTTTAGCGCCCTCTTTCTATTCCACAGTCCACCTTCCCTTAGGTCTACCAACTTTTCTTCTGCCTCTAGGGTTGTAATCTTTCGCTACCTTCGGTATTCTACTTTCTTCCATCCTATTGATGTGTTGAATGCATTTTCTTCTGTATTCTTTAATCCTTTTGATTAACTTACAAAAATATCTAAATCACATCTTATCTCTTCATTTCTTATATGATCTCGTCTATTACACATTTTAACTGATCTCAAAAATGCCATTTTTGCTGTTTGTATCTTCTGTTCATGTTGTTTCTTTATGACCCAAGTTTCAGAACCATACAGTAGTGTAGGTATTGTCATTTTTTAATAAAATTTTAATTGGGTTTCTCTACTACATTTATTTCCCAACGTTCTCCATATCGTTCCACACATTCTTGTGAAATTCGTCACATTATTTTCTATATCTCTATCTTGATCATACCCAATGTCACGTCCAAGATAGCTGGAAGTCTTACTTGATTAAAGAAAAAAATCTTAAATTTTTTTCTGAATAAACCAGACCACATTAATATTTTTGTCGTAAAAAACCACACACGCACACGCGTGCACACACACGGGCTGTGTGTGTGTGTGTGTGTGTGTGTGTGTGTGTGTGTGTGTGTGTGTGTGTGTGTGTGTGTGTGTGTGTGTGTGTGTGTGTGTGTGTGTGTGTGTGTGAGAGCGAGAGAGAGAGAGAGAGAGAGAGAGAGAGAGAGAGAGAGAGAGAGAGAGAGAGAGAGAGAGAGAGAGAGAGAGAGAGAGAGAGAGAGAGAGAGAGAGACGATATTATCTCGAAATTATGTTTATAAAGCTACTGTTGACTATGATCTATAGTTATACAGATCGTGGAAACGTAAAACATAGACCACAATTCCCTTTGAGATTTCCAGAGACAATTCAAACAGATACAACTGAAGCAAAGAAAGAACAAGAGAGATTTACAGTGTCTACACTACAGTGCCACATAGAGAACAAGAGAAACGGGCGGGCAGCAGCTATTGTGAGGGTATGAAGAAGTGCACGCACGGCATAGTACTGTATACAATAAGCACACACACACACACACACACACTACAATATATTATATACCGTCAACACAAACAGAGAGAGATCCGCCCCCCGAGCAGCAAGCGCACTCCAATCGATGATATAATACCCTTACGTCAGCGACAAGCTCCGCGCCCTTCGCTTCGCTGTCAACTGATAAATATTATCACTTCACAGAAAGACGCGGCGGCCGACAAGACTGTAGCACCACTCACTATACGTCGCCAACACTGGTCGCCGTACCGTGATATGTAACGCTTTTCTGGACACGAAAATTTATGACCCCACGTACGCTCACTAGCACGACGATCCGTTCTAAAAACTTCTTCTTCTTCTTCTTCTTCTTCTTCTTCTTCTTCTTCTTCTTCTTCTTCTTCTTCTTCTTCTTCTTCTTCCCCTCCTCCTTCTACTTCTTCCCCTCCTCCACCTCCTCCTCTTCCTCTTCTTCTTCTTCTTCTTCTTCTTCTTCTTCTTCTTCTTCTCCTTCTCCTCCTCCTAGTTCTTCTTCTTCCATCATGGAGCAGGCGTAGATACCACTTCCGATTTCAGATCCCTTACATGCATTTGAATTAAACTGTAAATTTACAAATACTTTAAACTGAATTAAAAATCAGACTATCGTTATTTGGGCTTTCGTAGATTACGACTACCCTGTGGGATATAAAAATATGCGCCCTTTGGAACACAGTCTTTTTTAATAAGAACAGGACTTTACACCAAAGGCCGCACATATGTATGCTTCACAGGGTAGTCGTATAGTAGTGTATATAGAAAACTACTCGCCTGTACAAATCTAAAATATTCACTTAAGTAACGATTTAAAATCCAGGAAGCTAAAGCTATACGTACCTACGGCATTTAAAGCCACCTCTGCGTTTCTATGCCTAACTTACGCCAGATCTCCTGAGATTTGTCTTCTTGTAAACCATGGTATTCTAAATCACTTGTCATTTTTTTAGGACGCTTCTCTGCCCCTTTTAAGATGATTCTCATCCAAAACGTTTTTCGGGGCGCAACCGTGATTTTTTACAAGAAAACCTCGTTTTAATCGATAACGTCGACTAACCAAAACGAGTGTTGTCAATTGTAATTCTGCTTTTATCTCCTCCCGTGCAGACGCGTTGTCAACATCCTTCTGCCCCGCTGACAGCAGGATGATAACGACAAGGCTGGACAGGGTCACTGAAGGTGGTAAGCTGCAATTCATGATACTACTAGACCGAGGTTCGACCTGACTTCAAACCAAACTATCCGAAACGCCCTAGGCGTCCGCTCCCTATCCGAACGCCACTATATTTCTATCGCCTCTGTGCCCGTTTCCAGGGCAACCCCCTCATTACCCCCGTCGGTCAACGACCATCTGTGCCAGACGAGTCTTAGACCCAGCCTCGGCGAACACTGGCCCTGAATTAGACTATGTCTAATTGAAAACCGACGGCCGTTAGCAGGCCACACCCAGAAATCTCTCGTTGTCGCCGAGGCGGGACGCGACGTAATGGCAAGCGACGGGCTTGCTCGACAATTGTACAATCCCTGAAGACGTGCACTTAATTAATCCCAATTATGGCAACGCCGCATCCTCTGAACATGTGTAAGTCATTTTACTGACGGGACAATCTGATCGGTGCACAGTGGCAGTGTCACAGTTTTTAAGAATTCATTATTACACCAAAGGCTTCCGACTGTTAACCTTGCAGGCGAGGCGATAATACAGCTATACAAGCTATAAGTTGAAACAGTCATAAAACCCTATAATATCACAGTTTTCCGGGTTGTTAGGCCGTGGTCTAAATTGTTCAAGTTTTTCACCAGACGTTTCGTCCATACCGATGGCAGACATCTTCAGCAGCGCGGGAACACATATCACAACCGCCCGCGAACGAATACAAACAATTACTGTTCTGTCCTGTTGGGGCACTTACATTTTTAAAAACACTTTTTTGAAAGTGCTGATTGGACTGTTCGTGAGCGTTGTGATCTGTGTTTCTGCGCCACTGAAGACGCCCGTCATCGGTATGGACAAAACGTCTGGTGATGCATATTGTTACGTAATGCGGAACGTTCTCGCCGGGTTCTACAAGCTTCTCGATAGCCTTGCCAGTGCGTGTTTCTGCCAAGGCCGAGCTGAAGTATCCTCTAGAATTTTCGAGTGCTTGTTAACGACGCGTGTTATGGAACCCGGCAGACCGTAAATAGCACACACATTCCGATTAGTTTCAATTTGAGTGGCGATTTATTCAAGTAAGGTTCGAAGTACTGTGGCGAAGTGTTGTTCTGGACTCTATTAATTGGCATCATTATAGCGTGTGGACAAATTTTGCGCGGATTATAATTGTACAAGTTGATTATAAACTGTATTCGTGATTAATTAAAGCTGGTGATTAGTGATTTCATTGGTGTCTTGTATTTCGTTTTCCACTGTACCGTACGACGATCAGTGAGACCGTCGTATCAGTGTAATAATGTAATGATAATATAAACACCGGCCGCGAAAGCTTACCTTCATTTATCAGTTCTAAAACCTATTGATTCGTACACGAATTGGATTGACTGAACAACCGCTGGATTTATTGTACGCAAAGGAACAATCGGAGAAATTAAAAACACCGAAAGTCCTTTAACATTTTGAATAATCTGTGTGAATCAAGTATTATTTAAATTACGTTTACAGTTTCATGAAGCTGTTTTAATTACCCCTTTTTAAACTTCCACGAACGCGTTACGTACGTGACTTTCGTAATTTACTTTTAAACCGTGTCAACTGTTTTGTAATACAGAAATAGTTTTCCGTGTTATCAGTAGTGATGACGCAAAGACGCAGGGTAGCGGCAATATACGTACACAGTTCACACACACACGCGCGCGCGCGTAAACTAATACACACACGGCTTAATACCGCCCTAATATTATGCTACGTTTATGAAGGGTTAATCCCCGCTCCGTTGATACCTCCCGATACGCGGTATCTTTTTAATATGTTTCAACGTGGAAGTGATATAAAGCTTCCTCTATTTAACTACTATAACTTACCATAAACCATCACTGAATGTGTCACTCAGCGCTATATACATACTCACACGTGGATTATAAACGCGTGAAACATATTTTGCACAGACACGAGATAAAGCTGAAATGTCGTTTCCCTATCTGCTAATTTGTTTCTTTTATTGTTGTATTGGAGTGTTAGTGGTCTCAAATATTTCTACTAGTAATTTTGTACAAACCACTATGTTGTCTTTGGTACTGACGAGCGCTTTCGGCAGTCAAGCCATCTTCAGGTCATTTACCAACCTTCTACTCCTTAGATTTGTCAATCTTTTAATTTATTGTTGTATTGGAGTGTTAGTGGTCTCAAATATTTCTACTAGTAATTTTGTACAAACCACTATGTTGTCTTTGGTATTGACGAGCGCTTTCGGCAGTCAAGCCATCTTCAGGTCATTTACCAACCTTCTACTCCTTAGATTTGTCAATCTTTTAATTTATTGTTGTATTGGAGTGTTAGTGGTATCAAATATTTCTACTAGTAATTTTGTACAAACCAGTATGTTGTCTTTGGTATTGACGAGCGCTTTCGGCAGTCAAGCCATCTTTAGGTCATTTACCAACTTCTACTCAATCTTTTAATTTATTGTTGTATTGGAGTGTTACTGGTCTCAAATATTTCTACTAGTAATTTTGTACAAACCACTATGTTGTCTTTGGTATTGACGAGCGCTTTCGGCAGTCAAGCCATCTTCAGGTCATTTACCAACCTTCTACTCCTTAGATTTGTCAATCTTTTAATTTATTGTTGTATTGGAGTGTTAGTGGTCTCAAATGTTTCTACTAGTAATTTTGTACAAACCACTATGTTGTCTTTGGTATTGACGAGCGCTTTTGGCAGTCAAGCCATCTTTACGTCGTTTACCAACTTCTACTCCTTAGGTTTATCAATCTTTTAATTTATTGTTGTATTGGAGTGTTAGTGGTCTCAAATATTTCTACTAGTAATTCTGTACAAACCACTATGTTGTCTTTGATATTGACGAGCGCTTTCGGCAGTCAAGCCACCTTTAGGGGTCATTTACCAACTTCTACTCCTTAGATTTGTCAATCTTTTAATTTATTGTTATATTGGAGTGTTAGTGGTCTCAAATGTTTCTACTAGTAATTTTGTACAAACCACTATGTTGTCTTTGGTATTGACGAGCGCTTTTGGCAGTCAAGCCATCTTTACGTCGTTTACCAACTTCTACTCCTTAGGTTTATCAATCTTTTAATTTATTGTTGTATTGGAGTGTTAGTGGTCTCAAATATTTCTACTAGTAATTCTGTACAAACCACTATGTTGTCTTTGATATTGACGAGCGCTTTCGGCAGTCAAGACCCTTTAGGGGTCATTTACCAACTTCTACTCCTTAGATTTGTCAATCTTTTAATTTATTGTTATATTGGAGTGTTAGTGGTCTCAAATATTTCTACTAGTAATTTTGTACAAACTACTAGTAGAAATAATTTGTTTCTGTTTCAACATTCTACTGTATAAATTATTAAATGATTCTATATACTGTATATGCTCGTCGTTTTCTTTATACAATTAATCTCTGTTACTGTACAGACCGAGTCTCGTTATTTATCTGTTGACTTGTCACACACCCCTATTACTCTACTGTACATCAAAAACCATTACTCTTTCTACGTTTATTTCTTTATTGAATTTTATTAAAACCCCAACAGATTTTAATGGCATTTATTGAGCTGTATTTACCTTCTGCTAGATTTTATTTTAAAATCCCGTGTTGCGGCTTTAGTTTACCGCGTTTCGAATTGAAAACAATATGATATCGGGATATCACCAAAACGTGACAACAGGATATGCCTACCAAACTAAGGTAAAAAATATAAAATTTATCGTCGTCATCCTTTACGGCTTAGGCAGGTATCCTGTTCCAGTGGAAGTCATCCAACCATTCTTCCCCCTTGAATGATAGTCAAGGGCTCTTCTTGAAAATCTAGTTGCATTTATTCTCTCTACCGTTAACCGCCACTCAGTTTTGTACCGGGAGATTTTCTATTTTAAGCTTTCAGCTATGGCTAGCTCCATTCTAATACGATAATTTCTTATAAGACCTTTCCTTTACAGCCCTTAAGAACCTCATATCCGCTCCTTCTATTCTAGATATATCTTTGGCCTTTCTAATCCAAGTCTCACTACCATACAGTAGTTGAGGTATGACCATTACGTTATAATATTTCAGTTGCGTCTCTTTCCTTGTTTTCTTCTTTAAATGTTTAATGATACAGCCACAAAGCGACTGGAAGAGATTAATTTTGTTTTCAGCCTCCTTATCATCTTAGTATGTGATGCTACACCCTAGATACTTGAAATCTGG
This sequence comes from Magicicada septendecula, assembly GCA_034769895.1. Lineage (NCBI taxonomy): Eukaryota > Metazoa > Arthropoda > Insecta > Hemiptera > Cicadidae > Magicicada > Magicicada septendecula. The sequence goes on from CM068375.1 coordinate 30,189,708, forward strand.
CACCTGTTCTATTGGAGAGTCCTGTATGACAACCTTCGTTCTAATACGATTTGCCCCAGAAAAAACCATAACTTTTGTTTTTGGATAAGGAAATAGTTTGATTGTAATCTGCCAAAATGTCAATAAGATAAAACAACGACAATTGGAGGTCATTTTCATTCTCTTAGATGACACAAGATACTTTGCGTACATTAAACTATTTAAATAAAATCCTTTCCTCTAGTATAATCCTTTTGGGAGGTCCAATTTCCATTTCCTTATCTATACAGATATTAAATAAAACAGGAGAAAACCTCTGACAATCTGTTAGTTTTTATCCGCATCTGCGTTCCATTATATAAACTTTTAACTACCTTTATTAAATGAATAGGGTATCCTCTTCTCTTCTCTCGTAAGTGTTGTTATCCTGGAGTTGTATGTGTTCATTTCATCACGTCTATGGCTCCACAACCATTCACGGGTTTTCGTTTATATTCCAAGAGTCAATTCCATTCTATTACACATGTATTACCTTTTAAAATGAAATCTGAGCTTAGATGATTTCCGAGTCCACCAATGAGCGTTTTATAGATTGCACACTTCATACTTTTCCTTATAATGACACATAACACCAGATACCTTTATCAGTTCACAATGTATTCATAATATTTTTCTACAATATTTTGGTATCTCTGGTGCGGACTGAGTAGATGTCTCGGTTGGGATGTATACCTTCCGGCTGACATGCAGCTACGGCTCACAACCCTCGAATCTGGACGAACGTCTATAACCGTCAAACAGGAAACTCTTTAACTTATCAATAAAGTCTCCAGTAAGAATTTTTAACTGAACTTTATAATCGATAAAGAAAGCACAATAATGATAAACTATTTTAAGATAAGAGTCGCGTGAAAACCGAAATGCCTGGAGATTACGTAATTTACTGTTTGACATTAACTTGTTGTGACGTGGGCCGGCACACTTGTAAACAGCTACGCCGCTGCTGTCGTGCGATCTGGTCAAGGTCACGACCACTCGTATCAGTGGGGAATAATACAGCGGTCTTGTCTGATACCCTAGCCTGGATACGTAACAAAGGCGCGCGAGCCAAACACACACACTCGGTAATGCGGTTTCGCCACCACACGTTATTACTGGATGACTACTTTCTCTTTGGCGGTGGCGGAACGTGGATTGTACCACGGCCATAAAACACAACAGGTCGAAAGCCTAATGCTTGAAGGGACAAGAAGACGAATATTAAGTTGTCTAGGTCGTAACCTTTTCATATTCTATTTCTTTAGTATTTTAAGATTGTAGAAAGAATCAACTGGAAGCGTCAGCGTACCTTATAATTTTTATTTAAAACTCAATAGATTGGAATTTTATTCAAATGCCTAGAACGTGTAGCTTTTTGGTTTAAGTAACGACAAATGGGTAGAAAAACAGCACAGTCTGATCGTCTTACCCACATATATATTAAATTATAAAGACTGAATTTAACGCAATAAACCAAATAAGATCTGAGGTTTTTCTAGACCTGTCAAAACGTTCCCCCTAAGCTTAAATGTCTTTACATTCCGCACGTTTGTTGACGGCACAGAAATAAGTGCGAACCCGTGGCGTAACTAGAAGCTGCTTCTTGGGAGGGGGGGAAGGCAAGACTAGATTTAAGGCTGCACCTCCATTTTCCTAAGAATAAATGAGTAAATCATGAATATTTTCATATAATTTTATAAATAGGTTTTATAAATTCTCTGCGCCTCGAAGTTTTTCAGAAAAGCATGGAATACGTTATTTCCAGAAGTTTAGCGATTATCATTATTAGAAAACTCTGTTTTATTACGTACGCTATCACGGCCGGAGTCACTGATAAAAGAATTTATATCCTGGTTGTTTAGTCGTGGTAGATTCCTGTGTTGTGTCTCGTTGTCTAAACGGTTTCGGCCACCCACCGCAGGCCTTCTTCAGTAAAAAAAAAGCTTATCAGGTGTTCGACAAAAGAGCGGAGAGCCGAACGTATCCCTAACCGAGGGAAAAGCGATCTCGTTAGTAACTTTAATCTCGTTAGCACACTTTTGTCGACCACTTCATAAACCTTTTCCACTGAAGAAGGCTTCCGGTAGTTGGCCGAAACGTTTGGACAATGAGACACAACACAGGAATCTACCACGACTAAACACCCACGATATAAATTATTTTATCTCTGTTTTATCAGTTTGTAATTGTTGTTAATTTCTTGTATTCTTACAATCATTTATAAGCATTATTTTAACACACGCAATTGGCTTAGTAGTAACCCTACGTTAAGTTATTATGCAATTTTGCAGAAAGTTTTAATAGCCCTGTGGGGGATTGGTCCCCCTGATCCTCCCAGTAGCCACTAACCGGTGGAAACAGCAGTGAGTACAGTGCCACGTGTATATTCGTTTTGCAAATAAAAGCGGTTAGAATATCTTCGGAAAACTAAATACAAGAACCACTGACAATTACCAGTAACGGAAACATAACGCACAGTACAAACACGCGACAATTCCCTGCACTGGTGAAGTCGGTAAACAGCCATTTTCAACCGAAAATTACAAAATTTCAGAATAATTTTATTGCAGACTTAATGACGGTTCAGCGGTAAGCAACCAAACCACCAACTCCGACAGATCAATACAATGCCATGTAGTTAGAAGTGGTCACGGTAATTTACATAATTGCACATTTAGTTGAAATAATAATTACTAAGAGCACGGGTGGCGCCTCACAGCGGGAGCGGCAGTAACTACTTGTAGCCTTCGCCTTCTGATTGATCCGGGGAGCGTCAACAAAAAGCAACCCGCGGTCTTGATCCCGTCAATGATTATCTATTGTTGAAAACAATATCGATAGCTACTGACGGCAGACATCCCTTACTTATGCTTCAACCTACCGCCACCAACCCTACTCGACTGTTCACCTCTGCCCTTTCACCCACAGTTATATGATACTGTTATTCACTTGTCTTTCCAATTTAAAATGTATCAATTTTTTACCTAAAAATACAATTATATATGTCGGCCTACACAAGGATCTCTGCGACGCATATTTCTTAATACGTATTACGTTGGTGTAGATATTCATAATAACTCCATATGCACTACTTAAAATCTGAATACTATGATGTTTAAAACGATTCGAGTACGCACCAGCAATGTTTTTCCTTGGTCGTATCCGTATGCTTCATCCGGCTGTTTCTATAGAGTGTGCCAGTAAGAAAAATCTTCCCCGACCGCGTTCCGAGCGCTGTGCAGGGAAAGGTCGGTGATGGGGCGACCAGTAAGGTGTAAACTAGTACCGAATGATCAACTAATTGAGCAAGTGCATTCATTCAGATTCCTTGGATGTGACTTGTCTTATGTTGGTGAGATAGATAACAAAAATGTAGAGAAGTTTAATCACGTGTGTGGAACGATAACAAGAACACTGAATGGAAAGGTCAGAAGAGATAATCTTTTGAAATTTTATAAAACGATGGCAGTGTCATGCGACCTTTATGGCAGTGAAACTTGGACAGTGTACGCAAAAACCCAAAGCCGGGGACAGGCTAGTGAAATGAGATTCTGACGGTCGGTACTAGGAGAATCACGGAGGGGCCGGCTACGAAATTATGATATAAAGAGCATCCTTAGAATACTCAACCTAAACGAAAGGATAAAGCAATACAGACAGGATTAGACAGACCATATTGAAAGTATTAATAAGAACTGGATACCAAACAAATTTTGGTATACCTATAATTCGATAGGACGGCGGAATATTGGAAGACCAAAGAAAAGATGGTCGGACCAAGGAGTGCGCAACGGATCGTAAGGTCCCCAGCCTGAAGAAGAAGAAGAAGAAGAAGAAGACGACGACACACGCACCAACCAAAAACAAAAACATGAGTTTGTGTGGCTCCTCCTTTGTAAATACAACAGATTACAAATAGAGGCAGGCTGCGGACAACAATGTCACAGAAAGGGATCCCGCAACACCTAATTAGAGCCACACAAAGCCTTCATGTGGAAAACAAAATCTTAATTGATACAGGAACGCAGAACACAACTCCTAGAGCGGGCCTGGTCAATTGTGGAGTACGACAAGAGTGTTCATTGTCACCTTCGCAATTGGTAAATTGAGCAATTCATTCTGGAGCATTTTATGACGGGTAACTCTGCAGTTGACACACTGTTGTTTGCTGATGACCGGGCTGTCCTGTCGCACTCGGAAAGCGCCTTGCAGATGGCTGTACACTCAATGGATCGAATCTGGAAGCATTTCGGATTTACAGGTCTCCATACTAAATACCAAGGTAATAGCTCTTCGCGAAGCTTATCCCGTGCGAGAAAAAATTGTTGTGGATGGTACTGAAATGCAGCAGATCTGTAATTTTGAATGTCTGGGCTATATAATGTGTCTTAGATTGCAATAAGCTTCACAAGTTCAACGACGTGTACGGGATCATCAGGAGAACTCTAACATCTTCACACCTGCAGTTCTACAAGGTGACGTCAGTAGTATTCAAGCGACGGAACTGACATTTCTCAGACACGTAGCAGGGTATAAACTTACACTCCAAGATCGTAGAATAAATCCAGATATACGGCAGGAACTGAATATTATCAGATTATGAGATATAACACTAGAACCGTGTATGTAGTACATATAATTTTGAAATATCTCAAAGCATGACGAAGGTTATGGCCATTAAGGGGAAATTCCCAATCCGTTCCAAAATATTTGTTGGGCATACGATTTTAGAGCATATATCGCACTTTGTTTCTCTTGGTTGTGACACACGTTATGAACATGATGACGATTAAAATAAAAAGTAAATAAATACCAGATGATGTGTGGTACAATACAACGAATATTAAGAAACCAAACAAGAAGTGATACTAGAATGAGGTTCTATAAAGTAACGGTGATACCTGTTCTTACATATGCTAGTGAAACACTGACGTTAACTGGGGAAGAAAAGCAGCATATACAAACCAGGGAAATGAATTTTTTATGGCACGTGAGTGGTTATCGTCTAAGGGATCGAACGCGTAATGAACATATAAAGGCGGAACTGGTTATATTCTCCATCAGTGACAAGACAGAAAAACGAAAGGAGCAGTGGATGGAGCACGTCTACAGAATGGGCCACCAGAGGCTAGTAATGCCCGCTACAGACTACAAACCAGCTGGCAGAAGATCTGTGGGTAGGCTCTGGAAGAGATGGCTGCAGTGAAGGCGGAAGACGTACCGAGATCGTATTTTCCTCACGTCAAAAGGTTTTCACACATCAGTGGTTGGAAGAGTAATACACTCACCGTATAAAAATTTATTTTGCTATTGCACACACACACACACACACACAATATGATCACAATACATATTTATTTAATTTACATAATAATTATTTTTAAATTATTATACATCAATAGTCAATGTTTCCGAAAGTGTAAGAGGTTGTCAACTTATTAACAAAGTCAGTAAAATTATTTTTCGGCCTGTTGGGCCGTGGTCCACTTGTTATAAATCCAGACATTTCGACTGCAGCTGCGGCAATCATCTTCAGTGGGTCTTCTGTTCTACTCCTCTGGCGACTGAAGACTACGACGACGACGAGATAAAGCCCGGCTGACGATACTCTGAATAAAGTTTTTACCTTCGCGCACTGTGACAACGAATATCGCAAAAACCGGTGGCAGTTTTCTACACAGGCTATATACGATTGATGTTATTGGCCTCTATATCAATGTGTACCGCGTGTAACTTAGAGAATCCCTTGCGTCATTACGGGCACCGTATCAATTTCTGTTTGACTACGCTGGAAGGAGATCAATAACCGATGGGAGTTCGACCAAATGCTATCTAGCTTCTTTTACGTCATACAGCGTGCGCGCGCGTTTGTGTTGTTTAGTAACGCTGGGTTTCTTTCGAAAATACCGTGTGTGTGGCGATCAGCGACGATAAATCAATGTGGCGCCTTCGGCAGACTTCCTCAATCTTGTAACGTATATGACTGTTAACACTATCGCCTTTCAGCGAGTACTACGTAGGGTTTTAAATATTGTCTACACAATAGGTACACAATTTATAGTGTGGGGGAAATAATGAACCTGGCAACTACAAGGATATGTTGACGATTAAAGAAAAAGCACGTTCCACAATCGTACAACAAATAACAGGGTCGACTATTAATATCAGAATCATTCTTCAACATTTAATATTATTCATTCAAACGGTAAATACAAATATTCCCATATAAATCTTCTCAGCATAAAAATAAATAACTTACATACTACAAGTGAAAATATGATAGACCTACAATTGTGTCATGCATTATATTATCCAATAATACTTTACTTCTCCAAGTGATTTTTATTTTTTATCAGTTTTATTTTTATTTTTTATCAGTTTTATTTTTATTTTTTTACTCTCTCTCTCTCTCTCTCTCCCTCCCTCCCTCCCTCTCTCTCTCTCTCTCTCTCTCTCTCTCTCTCTCTCTCTCTCTCTCTCTCTCTCTCTCTCTCTCTCTCTCTCTCATACACACACGCTTTCATTGTTCTCGCTATGAAACACTGTACAAGACTCTTGTCCAAAGTGAATGAAAATTCAACGAGGTGTTTGCCCACTGCGCGTCTCGAGCCCAGTGTTCAATTTCTATCGTCAGGTCTATAGTAGTAGGAAATATCATAAACGAGGGATAGACCTGACGATAGAAATTGAACACTGGGCTCGAGATGCGCAGCGACCAAACACCTCGTTTCTAGGCTAACAAAATTTTCAGTCATTTCGCACATACGCAGAACAGTCTTCTGTGTACGCAGTTGCGTACTGTGAACATCCGCTGCAGCAAGGCTGGCGAGAACAATGGAAGCATGTATGTGACAGAGAGAGAGAGAGAGAGAGAGAGAGAGCATTAGTGAGTAAAGGGAGACAGTGAATTGTAATCGCGTTATCTCCCCTCACTCCTCTCTAGACGACTTAATTGGTGGGGGGGGGATCATTCGCTTGGTCTGCGCAGCTCAGCAACCGAGAAAGGCTGTCACATTTCTGCAACTGAGAGAAAAGAAAAGACTTTAAACGTTAAAACAAAAAAACCTGCAATAATTCAGAATTACAAACGTGACGGGCGGGTTGCAGCAGCAACAGGCGCCGTCATGCATTTTTAAGCGAGCCCGCGCGACCTACACTTCGCCCAATTAGCGCCTCACCGCCACTCATACGACAAACGATTAGCCTGCAACCTTCTTTTATTTCTTCGCCACAATTTGTTGATTCTCGCTGTTATTTCTCTTTCATTTTTACGTACCCATCGCGTACTCCGGGCACGTTAATACGCTGTCGTCCGACTTGCACAACTGTTTTTTGATTTACATATTTCGTTGCTCAGAATATGCAACGTACGTATGCAGTTACCACGCTGAACACAATCTTCGTAAGTTCGCTTACATCAACGGAAGAATCTTGTTATTTGAATTATCAGTCTCTGTAGTTCCAACCCCGTTGTCGTACTGTTGCTACCTGTCATGGTCCGGACGGGACCTTGCACCACCACTGGACACGGTAACGGTCTCCACCTAAACGGTCTACGTCGTGGTCGTGGTTTAGGGCTTGATAGTGGTGAAGACACTGAAAGGCCTCGTCCAGACCATTACAGGTAGCAACAGTTCAGCAAGTAACCACGACAAAGATGGAACAGAAGAATCAGTACATGTTTAGAAAACAAGACACGCGGAGAAAACAAGTAACCACTGATAATTATCTCTTGCAACAATGGATTGCATTTGATCAAATGATCGATAACTGCCTTAACGTCTCCGCTGTTGGACTGACCTAACTTCTCTTTAAGGCCTCTAAATAATAAATTTGAAGCTGCCAATGTCACCGTCTATTTACAATGCGATCCAGTATTATGGATCATTTACTAGTCATAGTTCATAACGAATAACAATGCAGGCCTGACCTGTGGCCTCAGTGCATTCTTAACTGGAATCACTCCTGTATTTTGTACTTAACCAAATAATGTATACTCTCAAAGTACATCATTACTGATACTGGTAAAATAACGGTAAAATAAATGTATTCGTTATTTATGTTAAATAGGCCTACATAGGGGGACATTTGGTTGTACTTAAGTTCAATGATTTATACCCGTTGTTCAAAAATTAAGGGAAATGTTTGCGCGGGCCCTTTAGTTCACAGCCCCCCCCTCGACACCACATTGCTCCAATGGTTATGCACCAAGAAACGTTGTTACAAAATGGAGACGAGTCGTGAGTTCATGGTCGTGGCCCTTAAACGAAAGCCCGGTCTTAGGTCAGCCGCACACTGGAGCGACAATTGTTTCGCGACAGATCCGTTTTGACGCATTCTGTTGCTAAGCGTCGCGGATGACTCAAATGCCATCAGGATCTATTAAAGCCCCACACACTGGCTGCGGCATTGTCTGGAGGCGTCGTGAGGTTCCTCGCGACCAAAAACGAAATTCCTTCAATTTATGTCTCGCAACAAAACATGAGACATAAAATGCGCAACACAAACACGGCGTTTTGAACTGCGCATGCGCTGGATTCAAACCACACAGGAAGGGGAGTTTACGTTACATTAACCTAGTCCATGCCTTCTATTTTAATGCCTGTGAACGCACGAACCACTCGCTTTCACAGGTCAAAAACAGCTGACAAGAAATTGTTGTCGTAAAACATTGTCTCAAGCCTATCTCCACCGAAGCGACGCTTTGCAAACGAGGCGTCGAAACGGTTCTGTCGCTCCAGTGTGCGACCTTACCAACGTAGAAGAAACTTACGAATCCGGCAACACTGTCCCTGGCGAATACTCGTCAGGTGGAAACTAGGCTTCAATTTACTTCGCTGCGTTCGAATTACAAAGGTTCAGGCTATCCAGGTTTCACTGTCCTCACATTAAAGAAATTACGAAGTACTTACAGACGGTCGCAGAGTACTGTACTGCGTGCATCAGAAACTCACCTGAAACAAAACAAACAGACTTTATCAGTACATTAGAGCGACTCATATACGTTGCATACACGTTGTAATGTTACATATAATCAACCCAATACCAACATACAATAAACTAATTATAAACAATCCAAAGCAAAATAAACAACAAAATGGAAACATTAAAGAAGAACCTAGGACGAATAGTGACTAATTTAGGGGAATAAAAGAAATTATTATTAACAAATAATGTATTACAGAAGAAATGACGACACACGACTAAAGACAAGACAACGTTGACCCAAATACCCAATAGATCACACAGTGAGAAGAAGACAGCAACACCCATAACAAGAGATTTATTAAGGATGATAATAGAATCAGTGCGACTAGGGAAAATAAAATGGGATCAACTACAAGAAGAAATAAACAATGACAAGAATAAAATAAATAATGAGAATATAAATTATTGATAATGATGGAGAAAACAGAAGTGATTTAAAAGCTGAATTAAAACCCTATGCTATAACATGACACTGACATCGAACTATTAATAAACTAACTTCAATGACTTGACAATATAACCAGAACTCAAAGGTAAAACAATGATGGTAGGGAAAATAAAGGGGAGAGTGAATATAAGAATTGTAAATGTATAAATTAAGAATGTATAAAGATAACAACTAAATGATGTCCAAAAGGCTAGTTCAATATGTAAGGTAGATATACCACTAATGTAAGCCAACTCAATAATTATTGCCATGAATTTAATACTAATGATGTAAATTAAATATAGCTTATATGTGAAACTAGATGCATGAAGTATTAGGGATTTACCAACAAATGTCAAAATACCAGAGCAGAAGAAAACACTGCCAAACCTTATCATTATTATAATAAACATTATGCAACCTATATGTAATCAAAAGATGAAGATGTAACGTAGAATAAGAACGAAAAAATGTAACACTCAATGATACTGAAAGATAGGCTGAAGAAAAGTGTAAATACATTAAAATAACGAAATACTAACTAATACTGAGATAATCAGAAGTTGTGATGATTAGTTCAGAACAGTTATGTCACAGCAAAACTGATTTAGAAACCAATACGAACATAAAATGAATAAAAATAATTAGCAATGTCATAGACCACGTGTCTAGCCAAAAGAATTAGAATAATTATGAATAATAATTAGTTAATTATATAAAATACAACTGTGCAATAGTTATAAGCTATCACAGGGAACAATTGTGAACAATAAGAATGTATTAGATGTAAGAAATATTATTATAAAAAAAAGAAAAAGATATTGTAAAAAATATTGAGGTAGACCTAAACTACCATAGACCATTTTTAACAAATTACCACATTAAAACTTAATGAGAAGGGGTAATAATTGATAAGGAAGTAGTAATTATAAAAGTTTATTAAAATTTAACAGAATAAATGCAATAAAATGGAAAATAACATAGGTAAATAGATAGTAAAAAGTAGTAATAAGTTTATTTTGTTAATCATTATCAAAGTTATATGGTGTGGGTAACCGAAATACTCGTATTAAAAAGACAGAAGCAATGGGAGTAACGAAAAGTTGATTACAGTACTTATAAGTGAACAATTTGAATTATAAGGTATTAATGATTTACGATTCCGTGGGCGTCCATAAGTGAACCAAATTTTTATAATCTTAAACCCAGCGGAATGACGCCAAGAAAGCGTCTATTTTGCCGAACAATACCGAAAAACACGGAAATTGAAAAAAACTGACCAATCAGGGGTCATTACTGAGCATTAGGAACCAGATTTTGACACAGGTGAGTACACAGTTCATCTCGAGACAACGACGAGGGAGCTACGCAGGTCGCCGCAACCAATAATGCAGAATTGACAGCCGACAGCTGATCAAAATCGTCTTAACCTAGAATAGCGAACTTGAGGTTAGGTCGAATGTAAACAAGAGTGAAAGTATTTTTATTTCAGTGTCCTAATCCGGAGTACGTGCGCATAGGCAGTGAAATAATTAATAATTATTAAATATTAATTGATTAAATAAAAAAAGTTAATAGTGATAATACCAGAAACTACATCGAACGCAAGTATAAGTGACAATTACTAAATACTCAGAATAGTAATAAAATTTTTAAATGACGATGTTAGCGAAACTTATTAACCATATTATATCAATTTAAATCCAACAAGACTTGGAACAGTATTTAAATTAATAATTCAAATAAATATTATTGAAGAAATTAAGAAACAAAGACAAATGACTTTACGTATTGAATTGATTAAAATGTTTTATTAAATTATAGTTATTATAAAAGAAGAGATTTTATCATGTGGACAATTAACATACTTTAAGTGTAACGAAAGCTATTAAGCGAATTTAAAAAAAATGAGAAAACAAGTGAATTAATTTTAACCAAAACTTATTTTCATAATTAACTTGATGAACATACCGAGATAGGATGTATCAACTAATTCAAGATAAACTTTAAAAACTGTGATTGATCATATACTAATTATTATGTATTGTGTTTAAGATTGTCCCAAAATAGTTAATAATGTTTAACACTATTAACGAGGAATATCCAATTACCTGTATTTTTTGTGTTATCCAATTTGATGAATCAGATAATGAATTTTTTCACTAAAATGAATTCCTAACCGTATAGTACGGATATTTTAACGTTGTTAAAGAAGTATTAATAATTTAAAATTGATTGATTACTGTTCCAATGAAAATGGCTTTAACCTCAAAGGTCGACAAAAGTCACATGTTTACGTTTTATGTTATTCATTAAGAAATTTTAATAATGTTATCACTCTCCTACTACTAAATAATGCTAGCAGTACATTGCTTTATGTTTTTTGTATCTTGCAGTCTCAACGAACCTAATTTGTTTATTAAATGATTTAACCAAATTCTTAACGTCCAAGGTGACGAACAATTTGAGTCAGAATTGTAATCCTGAGATATTATAATTTTAAAGAGTCTACCAGTAAACTTGAACCAAAAGAATGACAAATAATATTATTGTAATTTAACAACATTTCAAAAATAAGTTCGGAGAATAAACATAATTTTTACCCCATCCAAGAGTTTTGACAAATTATTTCGTTAGACTAAGACGTTACAGCTTAGGTGGACAGCATCAACGGTTGGCAGCATTGGTGGCAGTAACAAGTGGGTTTAAATAATTTTAAACTTTTTGAACATCAATGCAAATCAGCTTTGCTATTAGAACACCACTACAAGTAAGTACCTGTATAACCGATCACTTCTAATTTCAGTGAGGAGTCACATAAATAGTTTCGTCTTATCAACGAAAGAACGTCGAGAATCAACTACGAACTCACTGAACCCGAACGTAAAATAAACTAATTATTTTATTTAAACAAATACTAAACCAACGATCACAAGCTTCAAGATTTTAAAAATAATTTAAAATATTTAAAAACAATTAATAATAATAAAAATTATATTAAAGATTGGCGATCCCAACACGAGGCTTAACACACTCTCAAAAAAAGTTATATTAAAGAATTGGCACCGCAACTTGGGGCTTAATTGGAGACGAATCTCGTAATATTACAACGTATTTATCGTAAAATCAAATTATCGATTTCCTTTGTTTACAACAACACGCACTCACGCGCGCTCGTGCGCACGTTTGCACAAACACACAGCAACTCACGCAGGCAATTAATTATTGTAAAATATATGTGCAACAAAGGTAGGCGCGTGCATATACCACCATTTCGTGTTTATCGGAGTTGTCACGAAACTATATGCATCACGTTCAATATGGATCCCTTCACTTCGTAATTAACTGCACAACGGGGAGTTATCAAGGTTCTGTGAAATGCACACACGCAGTGTTCGCTAACGCGGAGATATTTTCTATTGATTATGTGCGGTTATACCTGTTGGAGACGTACACAATTCTCTCTCGAATTACTGTGATGATGGGTCGTTCAAGAACGAGCCGGTTCGTGTAAGCCGCCTCATAACGTTGAACGAACGACAGGGTTCCGAGATGAGGCAAGAACCGACTCTCAGATGATCAAATGCTTGACTCACAAAACCTTTTGTCGTTCAGTCCTGTTTCGGTCGCAGATTTACTTATACAAGACAGCAAACGTGTAACCACAAAGTTTAGGTACTTGGAGAAAACGGATCAATATTTGTGGCCTGTATTGATTTAGAGAAAGCGTTTGACAGAGTTAATTGGAACAAGTTGATGAATATAGATACTAAAGTAAAACGGAATACACTGTAAAGAGATCACAGAGTTCATTAGAAGCCTCTATCGAGATCACAACATTGTAGTGAGATTTGGGAACGAAATGACAAAGGAAATCAAAACTGGAAACGGTGTAAGGCAGGGCTCCCACCGTTTTCTAATATATACTTTGAGGACATAATAAATAATTGTCTTGGTGGGAGGAGAGGAATTTAGAGTCGATGGAAGGAGGACAGAGTGCATCAGATTGGCAGACGATATGGTGTTGCTTGTCGAGGGTGAAAGGGCATCAAATGGAATGCTGATGGATTGTAAGTGAAGATTTTCGATGTAAAGAAGACAAAGAGCATGGTCATAAGCAAAATGAGCACAGAAACTAAAATAGATAATGAGGACATTCACCAAATGACAGTTTTTAAACATTTCGGATGTTTAATTAGAGGGGACATAGTGGCTTAGACAAGGAAGCCCTTAAATAGAAATAAAAAATTATTGTGCGGGCTACTAGATTAAGAAAGATTGAATTGTTGTGCGAGCTGAGAAAGAGGATGATGCAGTGGTTTGTTTGGAGCCCGCGTGCTCACATACGGGACAGAATTTTGGACACTGGAGGAAAGAGGAAGATAGGGAGTTACAGATATTCAAGACGTGTACATGGAGAAAGATGAAAGGGTTTTCCTGGAAGGATAATACAGACGAATGAGGAGGCGGTTGGCAGACCAGGAAAGGAAAGAAGTGTTTTGGATAACATCAAGGAAAATAAGTAAAACTGGTTGGGACAAACACTAGGTAACGTGATAGTTAGGCTAGGGTTAGGTTAGGTTTTCCTGGAAGGATAGAGAGACGAATGAATAGGTGGTTGGAAGAGCAGAGGAGGTAAGAAGAGTATTTGTTGTATATGATCAAGTACAATAAGAGAAACTGGTTGGGACAAACACGAGGTAATGTGATAGTTAGGATAGGTTAGGGTTAGGTTAGATTTTCCTGGAAGGATAAAGAGACGAATGAATAGGTGATTGGAAGAGCAGAGGAGGTAAGAAGAGTGTTTGTTGTATATGATCAAGTACAATAAGAGAAACTGGTTGGTACAAACACGAGGTAATGTGATGGTAGAAACACTGAAGGGGCTCGTAAATGGAAAGTGGAGTAGAAGACGGAGGAGATACCAGGTGACAGACGATATACGGATGCGTTATCAGGAAATGAAGAGAGCAAGTCCTGCGCTCAAGATAGGAAAACATGTCCTGTAACACCTGCCCTTGGGCAGAAAAACACATCCTGAAGATGAAAACAATAGAGTAAACACTTTGATTAAACACGCAATAAAGTAGATTTATTTGACGTGTCACACACTTAAGGATATCATAATTAAACTCTATATTAAATAATATTTTTTCTTTTTCATGTTAACCTAAACAAAAAGCTGTATTAAATAATCCAATAAATTATTCTCAATTTATTGTACACGCAATCCCCACGTCGTGATAAGACTCAGAAAATTTAAAAAGCACGTATTTAGGAGAAAGTTATGTCGTAATTACGTAACACAATTTTTTTACGATATATTTAATTTAATATTCATGACAGAAGCATGGTATTATTGTAGCGTAAAATTACACTGATATTTCTTTGCCTGTCTACTTTTCTGAGACGAAGTAAAACCTTAAATTTGTGATTTTTGAATTCACAACAAATTTTTTTAAATATGATGATGATAATAATAATAATATTTGTAGCCTTAACTGTGAACTGCGAAGATGAATGATGAACTCTTTTTAGAAACAAAGTTATTAGTATTTCAGTACTATACAATCCACGATAAGCAATAAATAGGACAAGCGCGTCCGTTTTGTCTAGCCGAAGGACGGAAAGTGATACGTTGGGTCTTCTAATATCATGAAAATTAAAGATGACTCAAGGAAATACACATTCCATTAAACAAACAAAGTACAGTACGTTCGTTAGTGAATCAGCGAAACATTTTTTTTCATAACTTTCTCGTGCAAGACTATTCTCAGTTAAAATAATGTTTTACTTACTTATTCGAGCAAAAAGAGTAATTACTAAATTCCATTAATTTTCCAAAACAAGGTCGCAGGCCACCAGTTGGAGATCAGCGACCTGGAAAGAACACCACAATCACGACCGCCTACAACGGTGTAGGGGCGCACTTAAAAGATACTTGGGAAGATTGTGGAACGCAGCTGAGCTGGCGCATGTTGCCTAAACCTGGCAGTAAAGAAGCAGGAGGAGAAGTATAAAAAGAAGGGCGAGGGCAAGGGCAAGGGCAAGGAGATGGAGAAGAAGAAGAAGAAGAAGAAGAAGAAGAAGAAGAAGAAGAAGAAGAAGAAGAAGAAGAGATGAGGGGGAAGGGGAGAGGGAGACGGAGGAGGATAAAAAGAAAGCGAAGGAGGAGGAGGAGGAGGAGGAGGAGCAGAAGAAGAAGAAGAAGAAGAAGGATGAGGGGGAAGGGGAGAGGGAGACGGAGGAGGATAAAAGGAAAGCGAAGGAGGAGGAGGAGGAGGAGGAGGAGGAGGAGGAGGAGGAGGAGGAGGAGGAGGAGGAGGAGGAGGAGGAGGAGAAGAAGAAGAAGAAGAAGAAGAAGAAGAAGAAGAAGAAGAAGAAGAAGAAGAAGAAGAAGAAGAAGAAGAAGAAGAAGAAGAAGATAATTATGATGATTACGACGATAACGATAAGATACACCTAATGTTCCAGCTACACCAACTTAAAATATCCTCGTCACGAAGAAACGAACGACACCAGGCGTAGCGTAGACGCCTGACCCAATTTCTGCGAGAGTTGAAGCAGTAACTCGAACCATTAACTGAAAAGTAACTGAAGTAGTCGCCAAAACAAGAAGAAGCAGCAGAAAGAAATTAGAAAAAGTTTTAATAAGAATACGACGGCGCCGAGTGCATCGGTAAGAACAGGACGCGACGCGGACAGCTTAAAATTAAACACTCCACTCCATAGTTCCCAACAAACTTAATTAAAAAAAAAAAAACTGCACACTGACTTTGTTTTTTTTTTTAAGAGGTTAAAACAAATTTAATTCAAAGTTTTTAAAACCCAGATCGAGGTTATAAAACTATTCGCAAGTTTCAATATACACACTTTTTAAAGAAGACGTTTCCGACTCTCTGCAGCAGTATACAGAGAAAAATGCGGAAGACGAATTCCTTGCTAATGACAAGATTCGCCATCAAAACATAAAGCTATGAACAATTCTAATTGTACCGAAACTTACACTGCATTTTATTGTTAGTGGCGAGAAATTAATTAACGACAACACACGCAAATAAACGAAGCCAACTTATTGAGGTCTAGAAAACATAACGGAAGCGAGTGATCCCCCCATATAAAAACGAAAAAGCCTGCATACCATATCGATTGCTAAGTCGTTGATACAAAAACATGACGGTATAACGTCAGGGGCGGCACACAAAAAATAATTTTAAAAATATTTTAAGAAAATTAAAAAAATACCTTACGTGAGCTATTTATGGTAATATGTATTAATTATCATTACACTATGTAACATTTATTAATTATGGTATTAATTAATAAAGTGGTATTTGCGCATGTTCAAAGTGGACTGAAGACAGGAAGAAGACACACAGTGAAAAGATGAAAGAATATTGGAGAAAAAGAAAAGAATAAAGAACTGAAATTGCCATGTGGTCCTTAGATGGCCGATACAAAAAAAAAGTGGTATTTGTAGTATTAATTGTGTATGGTACTATGTGAATGAGTTTATTTGTCACATGCAATAAAATGCTCAAAAATTAAACACACGTCCCTCAGTTGAACAAGTTCCTAAGACAAGAAAATCTACAGCGGACGTTTCTAAGTGTAGACATAGCTCTCAGGAAGTATTTTTGCACTGCTATTAGTAATTGTTCTACTGAAAGGTAATTTTCTGCTTTGAAGAAGAATAATTCATGTATTAGCTCTCCTATGAAAGAAAAAAAGTTGAATACACTCCCAATCCTTCACATTGAGGCTGATATTTTAAACGGAGAGGGATTTGAGTAGAACAAATTGTTAATCTGCCTTATTGATGATGAATTTGCCACGCAGAAAGCGAGGCGTAAACGCTTGTGAACCACACCTTTCCCTGAGATGAACTTTGATTGTGATAATGACAATAAGACATTTCATACTAATCCATACATAATACTGTATTTTTTAATAAATTATTTGTTCTGTTTTCATAAATAAACGCCAAATGTTCAATTCATTGTGTGTTTTTATTATTAATTCATTTACAGATTATTGTTGTTTTCAATTTTTTTTACATTAAATAGATTCATAAGTTCATGGGAATTGGTTCAAGCTGATTTTAATTAAAAATTTAACGTAGATTTTAGTGAATAAAAAAAACAATAAATATTTTAGGACTCTTCGTGATTTACATTTGTTATGAATTTCGTTTGAGATGCAGTCCGAGGATAAAAGTTGGGGAGGATAGTAAACAATTTGGGGGGGGGGGGGTTAGACGTTACGTAAGCCATTTTAGTCACGCTGTGTAAAATATACAAAAGCAAAGATATTAACAAAACAGAGTTGGTGTCTTCAAAATACTGAAGGTACTGGCGCCTAAGGATCAGGCACAATGGATTTCTTATGAAGCCAAAAAAAAAAACGATTTTATTATAAATTCATTTCGATTTACATCGCCTTGGTACCTTACGTTTTAAATAGACAACATTTGTAACATAAAGCGCACAGACAAAGGAAGCTAGGGGAGGAGTGGTGTGTGTAGGATTTACAGACAATTGCCACGTCAATAAATTCACTGCACGTTGCCAGGGGCGGTCCTTACTACTCCAGAATGCACCACGCATTTGAATGCCATGCCATCTGCCACTACTACAACTACTATTCATCCAGTTCGCATGTTTTGTTTGGAATCCCCTAACGCTTGTATCTAGACAGTGCCTGGAAAATTTTGACCAATGAGATTGGCTAATATATCAGCTGATTTGTTCCGTGACGAGATGCAACCAGTCTACCGTAGAACTCAGAAGAATCAGACTTGCGACTCTCTATAACGTGTATCGTTAACTCTGATTCAGTACGATAGTCTGTCAGGAGTTACGAACACTAATAGTAAAGTGTGCGACTGAATAATCGAGTGGTAATTCGGTAAAAGTTGCAAGATTGTCCGATTAGGTTTTTGAATACATCAAGTTGCCGGAGCTATATGATTAACTAATAATTAATAACTAATCATTGTTCATAGAAGTACCCAACCCGTACAACGACCCTGAGAGCTGTACAGCAATGATGAAATATGAAGGGTAATGAAGGTGGAAAAAGATGTGATCAGTTATACTGAAAAGTGTGATGCTGCGGTATGGAGCCGAAAGAAGAACTGGAGATGATACGTGGACCGCATTGGATACAAAATGGAGACCTTGAAGAAAAGAAAAAGAAGAGGGAGGACTCGAAGGATCTGGAGAGATGAAGTGAAAGTCGTGATGGAAAGACAAAGCTCAGAGTCGAGGAATGGGAAATACAGACGACTAAAGACTGCACATGAGAGAAGAGAGGCAGCGCATAACCGCTTCGTTTGACTCAAGCCCTGCGATTCATGAATTTAGATACTGGACATTCGTTGTGGAAACAAGGCCTTCGGGTAAGAGAGGCTACAAAGAGTTAGGGAACACTGGCTTGGAGACACTAAGTTAAGAAGGGATGAGAGAGTGCCGGACAGCGAAAGTCAGATGTCGCAGGCTAAATAATCCGACCTTGGTTTAATTCGTGGAGCTGCTGCTGATGTTGCTGGTGCTACTCACTATGATGATGGTGGTGGTGACGACGACGACGACGATGATGATGATTATGATGACGACGACGACGACGACGAAAGAAAAGAAAAGGGGAAAAAGACAAAACAAACAATTCATAAATTTCAACGATCTATATTATTCATGATTATTTATTCGACTCATGGAGTTTCGACGCTATCATTGACCAGAGGTGGAAAATACAAAGATCTGTATTTCAGCGACCTGAAATTAGTTGTACAGAAATCAACTAGCAAGGCAAATAGGCCAGTCCTCATTACGTGGACGGACCATTAACCCTTATTACACGGCCTTAACTAGCAAAGCTCACCTACACTGTAACCGAAAACCTGTCGCCGGGGAACTATATAATTAAATACCTACCTGTGGGCCCAGATCATGTGGCCAACCGCACGTTACTCAACTGTGTGTTTGCTCTTTGTCTAACATTCACTCACACCAACGTTCAGGCGCGCACATAACCTTAGCGATTGTCTGAGGTTTGTACAATCTGATACTCTTAACAAACTATTGATATACTGTTCACTGACCGTGTATATATGGTATTAATTTAATAAGTTGATTTGTTCCTCCTCAGTTAATAATTATTTCCCTCCTCAGTGAAAGACGTAACAACTCTTACCAAAAATTAGACTTGGTTTCTTTATTCAGCAATGAAAGGATTATCACTTTTTCTTTCTTCATATATCCACAACCATCGTAATGACGCTTGCGGGGGTCCGTCGTGAGTAAACAATCTCTCCCGCAATATAATGACAGTTCCAATGACTACTAATCGTGGGTATATCCCTCCGTCGGCCAGAACGATAACAGTCGGCATAAAAGCAACTGCCATCACTGGTAATTATTTTTTTTTTATTTCGAATCAGTGTATTTACGTTGTTGACATATTTCGGCACATCACTAAACAACGGCTATTCCGACAGAAGAATGACGACGAAACGACGGGTAGGCTCCTTTGAAGATAATAACCTGAAGCTGACGAATTCTATTCGGTAATATGAAATCAAGACGGTAATCTCATCTTACTAACGATGCAATCTAATAGGTGCACAGTGATAGTGTCGAGAAGTGCCGCGCGATTAAGAACGCATTGTTACAAAAGAGGTTTCCGGACTGTAACTGAGGCAGTATCAGTGACGGTTCCAATCAATATTAGTCAGGAGTATATCTCATTGTTGATCACAATGCTTGTAAAGGATATAATACTTTTTTTATTATTTTTATAAGACCGCTGTGTTATTCGTTCTCAACGACAGGAGTGGGCAGGCAGACCGAGACGTGACCTCGACTCGATCCCACGATCGCAGCACAGCCGTTACGATTGTGAGTCGCGAAGGAAACCGCTGTGCCGTCACACGTTGCATCTTTCAGGTTGGAATTACGGGATTCCATAAACCTATGATCTCTACCATGTCCTACCATGTTCGTGATGCGGCATATTAGCTCCCGTATGCAGCTATCCGGATACCAATATCCGTACCCGCACTACATTTTCGATGTTCTGGATATGCGATTCTATACTCATAAATCCAGTCGAGTATAGGCCTAAGTACTCATAGTATTCAGCTCCTGCCGTATATCTGTGTTTCTTCTATGATCATGGAGAGTATATCTGCCACGTGCCTGAGAAATCTCATTTCAGCCGCAATCCGCCCGGCTAGTCCTTATTTGCGGCAATTTAGTAATGAAAATGTTGGAGCTGCTACCCAGGCTTAACGTCCAGTCCGATCGACAGAATATACTACAGAAAATACTGCACAAAGTCGCCGACGATAAACTCCCGTCGAGTGGGAACCGTCACGACACCAGTTTTGATTTAAAATCCGATGCGATGCTTGTAACTGAAACGTCAGTATACTGAGAAAGAATGTACATCAGCAGCAACAACTCTTTGTTTGATTAATTGTCGCTACGACAGACACATGTACAGACCATTAGTAACGCGATACCGTTGCGGTCCACATGTGCTCTTTTGCACGGTGCAATTTTTCAACGCAAACAACGATTTGCATGGTGTGGTGGCGCCGGCTTGTGCTCACTGCTAAACACCTCGACGACGACTACTTACGTCAATATTGGCGCATCGCATTACCCCACATCTGCAATAAGCTATTGTTTTTCTTCTTTTATTAATATCTATGTTTGTTTAGTATTGATTTTCAACCTTGCAAGCAGCCAGTTACGTTATGAAGATTCAAAACCAAGCAGCTTTTCTGAAGCAATGCAACATGGGACTTCACAACCCGTGCAACCAATTTTTTTTCCTTTTGAACCCCACAATTCCGGGGGTACTTCTCAGTCAAACACTAAAAATATTTTTAAAAATTACAAACGTTTGAACGAGGATCTAAATGCACTAGGTAAAGCTGAACAGTGTGGATATAAGTTTAAATACCGGATGGATAAGGTTAATTCAATGTAGAAAATAAAATTAATGAATAGAAAGAGTCAGTTGGTGCACCATTAAGAAAGAATGCGGTAGACCCCAGAATCGCTCTGAATACAGCCCAGAGGTCAGCGAAGGACGTCCAAGAACACGATGATTATGGAACAGATCGTGCAGCAGCCTACACGAAGAAGAAGAAGAAGAAGAAGAAATTATCTTGTTTTGAGTCTTGCTTTATCACATTACCCAATTTTACCCCAACTCGAAGATGTTGATCATTCTTCGAAACTAAACTTTTGATGTGTTTGCAGACATTATCCGGTAAAATCCATCTTCCGGACTATGGTGTAACATTGCGTATACAGGAAATTGATGCTCTTCTATGCGCGCATGTTCTTTCTGCATAATTTATTAACTTAATTTCTCTCTCCTATGGCACTACAGACCAAATCGGGCCCTGGCCTCCACCAATCTCCGCCTCCAATCCACTCTATCCACTGCAACCCTCCTCCAGTTTCTTATCCCAATGTCTCTCGCGTCCTCTGCAACGCCATCTTCCCACCTCTTCCTCGGTCTACCTCTAGGTCTTTAATTTAATTTATTACATTTAATTTTTCATTTAAGAAGTCACCTATTTAATACGTATCATTTAATATTTAATCTTTATTTATTACTCACAAGAATTACTGGTCCGTAAGTACAAAAAGTGAAAACAGATATTTTGGGAAAGCGACCTTTTTCACTTTCTATGTATTTAAGATCAGCCATACAGGGCTACCAAGATAATGTTACAAAGCAGAACGAAACTGCTGTCGACAAACCAATCCGGAAGCTGGAACAGTTACAGGTTTAAGGAATGCAACCGTTCACGTAATCCCTCCATTTGGCACGGCTGCCGGCCTCACCACATCCTATGCATTCATTATCCTCTACTTACTTTTATCCGACTGTCTTTTATCAAGGACGGGGGAGGGGACAATGTTTAACGTTTAAGCCGTCCCATTTTCTGTACTCCTTTCATTCCAATACCGATGCGATCTGCTCCCTTTAATTGGCGGTAGTGACGTAGCGGATTCAGCCAAGTCGATTGACAACGGTTGGATGAGGATTTGATTCTTGTATTCTGTGTTTTACCCCACAGAATTCAGTTACTTTCTTCACTTAATAGGTATACACAACGTTAAAATGCCGAACTGTGTAGCAAACTAATATGAACAACTTCACATAGTAACATACTATATAGTGAAGTTCGTATAGTAACATTCATATACTAGTAAAAACTTGTCATATCAAGTAAATGACTTCACATGTTACATGAAGAATAATTATTTTATTTGTACAGAGTATAGCTTACATTTAGCTGTGATGTAAAAGTATCCATGATTTGTTTGTTACTAAAAATTGTTTGGACCTATGAAAGATAGTTTTTTTTATGCTATAAATATATAACAAGGACCTTACTAAATCTTGCCACTACTCGCAGTACATGGTGAGTAGGTAATTCCTAATGCTGTGAATGTAATGAACACTATAAATAATGGAAATAAAGATATTGTTGTTATTATTATAATTCCCTTAAAACTACTACTGTCATATGATCAGTAGGGATCGGTTCGAAAAAAAAAATAGATTTTATTACTGTGCCGATGCAATTTTAAAAAATTTAAATTGCCCGGCCATATTTTGGGCCGACACGGTTGGCTAAATTTCAGACTCGGTGTTGTTGGGAGACAAGAGCGGCTTTCACCCGTATTTGGCGACGTAATCGGGCGGGCAGTGGTTAAAATTAAAATTAAAGTTAAAATTACATACTTTAACACGTGCTCAAAGTTAGGCAAAAACTTTTTGAGGCAACGTCCTGGAAAGTAAGCGGTGAAGGGATAAATAAACCTATTCAAAAAATATCAATAAGCCTCGTAAATATCAATTTTTGTAAATCTTAACAGGGTTACAAATTTAAAGTTCAAGCGATTTGCGATTACTTTAGACTTGTCATCCAATGTGGAGAAAAATTCACCGAGACGGACAACTTCGACAATTGAATTATTTGCAAAATATTTACGGTTACTGTAATGGTCCTACGTAAAAAAAGTTCAAACTGTACTTAGTTCTCTTTAAATTTATATTATGCCATCCCCCGTACGACAATTTAGTCAAGTTATAACTAGGAAGCTGGAGAAATCAAAGTTTTGAGACAGTTAGGGTATTACTAACCGTTTAAAACGCGTCAAATCCAACAAAAAAAAAAAAAAAAAATAGTAGAGATTTTTTAAATTGCCTTTCTGATAAAAATTTGTATAGTGCATTGATTTTTAAAGAAAACAAATTTATGTAAAATATTACTGACATTAAAAATTAACTTCTTTATTTTATTATTTTGTAAACGATATTACGAAATTCAGAAAGTTAATGTTAACTACTTAATTAAAATTTCAAGAGCGTATAAAAATATAATGCTTCCCTTCTCCTTAAGAGAATTCTATTGAAACCCTGGGATATTTGAACGTGCACAAAATAAAATATAATCACTATATATTTTAAGTACAACCAAAACAGCTGATTATGGAAACAAACTTACAGCGATCAGGAAATTTAAATCTGCATAAAATCGATTATTCGTTAATTTATAATTAAACCTCCGGAGACATATACGTACATATTAAATCTGTGAAACATATTAAACATATACAATCTAAGTTGCCTTCAACAACAATAATGCCTTCGGAAGTGAACGACAAGGTTGTGAAAGTGATAGAACAAAAAAGATTTATTACGGCCATCTCAGAAGAACGGAGGAAGGTGGATCACCAAAGCAGTGGCATAATGGGAGCCAAAGTGAAGAAGAAGGAGGGGAATCCCAGGGAAAAATGGATTGACTGTGTACAGAAGGATATGGGCAACTATGGCTTTCAATTAGAAGATGCTGAAGACAGAGACAAGTGGAGAACCACGATCAAAGGAGAATAACTGGGTGTTTTGGGAAATTTCTTGTATATGTTTAATGTATAATGTAATATGTTTAATGTGTTTAATATGCATTATACGTAATTTGGCTTTGTAGTGTATTGGTAGGGGAAACCCTCGGGATTGAGAAAACTTTCTAACATAAACGCACGCACGCGCACACACACGCACAGTGTTAAAAAGTAAAAGAATACAATAATTGCAAGTGTGTGTGTGTGTGTGTGTGTGTGTGTGTGTGTGTGTGTGTGTGTGTGTGTGTGTGTGTGTGTGTGTGTGTGTGTGTTGCAACAGAACACAGGGTTTAAGTTTCATACAATTGGGATACTAATGCTGTAACATTCTCTGACGACGATAGACATGTAATGCTCCCCCACTAACATGTTATAAATTGATTTTGTTTTCTTTGTAAAGTAGTCATAAGTTTTGAATTACGGTATAGATAAAAACTTGTGTCATGCCAAAATATTCATAATTTTGTACTCTTTTATGTCAAATGAAATATTTGTGTGAAAGTGCGCGGGTGCGCGTGTGATTAACATTTTATTTAGTAACTTCTTTGATAATTCACATTTCTTTTTGAAACATGAACAGGGCGATCTCAGTATTGAAGGCTACATTTTTCATATACTCAGTTCTTCTAAACTATAATTTTTATGTTTTTTTTTAATGAAATCAGTTTTTCTTTTATTTCGTTATCTCCAAGAGGGTAATACAATTTGTAGATTAAATCTAGACAGGCCTTTGCAGAATCTTACAGAGTTTTAACTTGATGTCTGTCTATCACTGGGACCATCTATGACGTTGTTAGATTTTCCACTAATCAGAAGGTCTAAAATTTATTTGAGTCGGTGCTCTGCCGAGTAGGGAACGTTCAGTTCACTCCGAAGTCTTGCCACAGAAAGACGTACTGACTGTCGCGAGTTTTTCCTGTCAGGACAAGTCTATTTCTATAAGACTTAGTAGTTCTGTTAGACGGTACGAGTTTATCGTTGTCGTGGCCATATCATAGAACTCAATACAATTTAAATAGATCTTATTTTAGTGCTTCTTCGTGTACAGTGGAAGATTTCCTGTTTAGGGGCAGTAATAACGACCGTGGTATTTTGTGAATGTAACGCGCGAACACTTGAATAAGCAGGAATTGTGTAAGCCAAATACACATGATCTATTTGTACCCAGTTAGAACCCTGAGATTAAATTTATAAACAAGAATATTCCGATAAGCAGTGCGTGTGTGCGTGACGTAGTGAACGGCATACTGGTCTTCGAACGATGCGCAAAGGAGGAGCGAGAGCGGCGCGTCGGATGTCTACATAACCATTGGAATTCTACGAACAAGTAACCTCATATGTAAAACGCATCAAATAGACTCTTTTATTTAAAGACAATTAAATAATAAACAATTTTATGTTATAACTCAATACGACAATAATAATTATTAATGTTTAATTAATACATTTTTCTTACCTGCAGATATAGACTCTGTATTAATAATTTCAATTAACCTATCTATGCATTTATAAATTTGTATCGTTGCAAAATAAACACACACACACACACACACTTGCAGTATATATTTGAAGTGTATTTATTTGAATATAATATAGGCCTAACGCGTATTTATATTTATAATATATAACGTAACTCGTAAACTAAGTATTTAAAGATACAAACTTAAAAATATCTTATAACACAGATAATATTGTTTTTAATAAAATAAAATCTAAAACTAAATTCATCATTCATAATAAAAATTGAGTTTACAAAATAGAACATCCAGATTGCAATAAATTTTGCGTAGGCCAGACGAAGAAAAAACTGTCTGAGAGATTCATTCAATATAGCAATGCCTATTTAAAACCTAATATTTACAAATCCAATTTAGCCACACACTGTTTAAACAATAAACATAAATTTACACACATTCAAAATGTCAAATTAATTAAAAACGTACAAAAAGCTAACAAAATGAATATTTGGGAAAATCGTAATATTTACAAACACAATAATAATAATAATAATAATAATAATAATAATCTACTATTTAAAGAACAAATTCAAATAAAAACAAAACAAGACCATTTATTTAAAATCATATATTTATTAGAATATTAAAACGTTAAATATATAATAAATAGCTTACTACATAAACATTGCAACAATCGAAAATAGAATCGAAGTAAAATTGATTATTATCCGTTAACTATATTGTAAGCGAAACATTCATTTACAATTCAAACAAACCTCTGAAGATACAGAATAATTTCCGTGAAACGTGCGTCAGGTGAAAATAAACCTACTTGCAGTGTATTTACTTGAAAATATTACACACACACACACACACACACACACACACACACACACACACACACACACACACACACACACACACACACACACACACACACACACACACACACACACACACACACACACACACACACACAGTGGTTGATTTCTAAAATTATAGGTGCCGGAATGCAATAATTCAAAAGTTGCACAAGACACAAATCTACTTATATTTTATATTAGCGTATAAGATTACATCAGGTTATTACAAAGAAGGTCTACATTTTTAAAGCCTTATAAAATATATAGCATATGTATAAACTTGTATCTAAAAAGATAATAAAGTTTACTGATATTTCTAAAGAGCTTCATCGTCAGGTTAGCCGCCGCACGACAATCAAAATCATGTCACTCACGATGGCGTCATCCCGGAGCCTCAATCAAACGCTAAGTGATAGTTTCGGTGGTTCGGACATTTTAAAAAAGTTTCCATAGTTTCATTATTGTGTCGTCATACTGTTTGATTCTTGACCTTTCCTTACTCTTTGTGCCCAATGCTGTATTATGACCAGAAATCAGCCATGAATCCACGTACTACTTTGATGGATCAAATAAACGGAGAGGAGGTCCATTAATTTTCACAAATAAGAGGGTGAATACAGTTTTTGTCTTTAGAGATGCTCTTAAAGATGTAAAGATTAGATTCATTTGCGAAAAACTGCGAATCTCATCTTCCAGTGAGCCTTGTTGAAATGTTTTAAAATACGTTCTACTTACAAGAGAATTTCAGGTAGAACGTATTAAAAAAAAAGTGAAAGATTAGTGCTGGTCTTTGATTACGACAAATGTTTAGTTTTATAGTGGGACTGATGAGGGGCACAATTTAAAAAGTAGTAGTAATTTTTTTTAACAATTAGGTTTTTCTTTTCATAAATTTTTTCGGTAATTTATTTTTGCATCCAAGAGGTTCGAAGAATCCGGGAAATTATCCGGGAATAATGTGCTCAATTAAAACATACAAGTTTATTTACAACCAAGTACACTGGATAAGGTGAACACAGCGGGTACTTATTTCAACCGGGGTATCGCTCAGCCCTCGCTCAGAAGAAATGAGCTAGCATTCAATGTAAAGTGTCACGCGGTTGACATTTATTTGAATATTAAACGCGGGTAGTAAGATGATCAGCTGCCGTGAGTGGCAGCCACAACTGTTTAACATTTTATCAACATAATGGCGCGCGCGTCAGGTCCCCTTAACCCGATTACCGCCGTTGTTCTCATTTACACTTAAACGACAGGTAATTTGTACTGTAGCGACTCGACCCGATTCCAATATGATTACTGCGCTTTTTAAAACAGACGACAATATCGTAGCGAACGTGCACACGAAAATTAAATAGCCCTACTGATGCCCAGATGATGATGATGATGATGTTGCTGATAATGATGATGACGACTCTATACGATGGCTTGCTGAACACGTAAGGCATTGATCTAACGTGCAAGCTGTCCACACGTGGAGACCCACACAACGATAATGTGAAAACTTTTTCACCAGCTTGTATAGATCGTTCGGCCAAAAGGATGACAGTCGGAAGCTTTTGTTGTAACTGTTTTCAATTCCGCGGCACCCACAGATCCGTTGGTTTAGTGAGATTTCACGAGAAACACACCCATGGGTTTTGTAAGATTATACGAGAAAGAGGTCCGTGGGTTTACTTACGTGTTACGAGAAATAGGTCTGTGGCTTTAGTAAGTTTTTACGAGAAACAGGTCCGCGGGTTTATTGGTCAGATGTTACGAGAAACAGGACCGGCGGTTTAGTCAGATTTTAGGAGAAACAGAACCGGAGGTTTAGTCAGATTTTAGGAGAAACAGGACCGGAGGTTTAATCAGATTTTAGGAGAAACAGGACCGGCGGTTTAGTCAGATTTTAGGAGAAACAGGACCGGCGGTTTAGTCAGATTTTATGAGAAACAGAACCGGAGGTTTAGTCAGATTTTAGGAGAAACAGGACCGGCGGTTTAGTCAGATTTTAGGAGAAGCAGAACCGGAGGTTTAGTCAGATTTTAGGAGAAACAGGACCGGAGGTTTAGTCAGATTTTAGGAGAAACAGAACCGGAGGTTTAGTCAGATTTTAGGAGAAACAGGACCGGAGGTTTAGTTAGATGTTACGAGAAACAGGACCGGAGATTTAGTTAGATTTTACGAGAAACAGGGCCGGGTAGTCAGATTTTACAAGTAACAGAACCGGACCGGGGGTTTAGTAAGATGTTATGAGAAACAGGACCTAGGATTTAGCTAGATTTTACGAGAAAAAGGTCGGTGGATCTAGTGAAGTGCCTACTAGAACTAGGCCTGCAAGTTTAGAGACACGTTCCGAGAAGCTGATTACGACAAACAAGCTCGTGAGTTGATGAGACGTTACGACAACGGACAGTAAGAGATTACAAGAAACAGCGTCTGTATTTAGTGACGCTTAATGAGAAATTACGAGATCAGGTGTGTTAGCTCAGTGGGTTAGTAACATAGGCTCGTGTCCAATTAGCGCGATGTCACTTAAAATACGTTGGAAGGTTTAACGTAAAATAACCAGACACCAGAAGAAAACATATAACTATTATTATCAGTTCTTAAATGTTTTTTGTAACGATTAAAACACTGTGACAAAAAATGGCAAAATTATTTTTTTACATAAAATTAAGTAAGTAATTAAAAACAGAAAAAAATTGTTTTTCTATTATTTAAATTTTGTATCGCCCCTTTAACCCTAATAAACTTATGATTCCCTTGGACGCTCGATTAGCGCAATAGTCTTATTCCATTAGAGAATCACTGCGGTTAACAATTCGTTACGGCAACGAGTTGTTGGGTTTTATTGGTGGCATTTAACTTTCCTATGTCTCGTGTAAAAAGCAACAATAACTTCTCAACTAGGTTGAGCCGCAGGGAACTCATAACTGACTGTAAACATTATATCAGGATGTTAATAAGCTTACAGTTTTCATAACGTATATACAGGGTGTCCCGGGAGGAGAGGGAAATAATTTGAGAAATGGTTCTATAGTGTAAAAGAAGAAAGAAAGTTCATATAAACATATGTCCGGAAACGCTTTGTAGGCGAGTTACGGCTAGCGAAAGATTTCGCCCGGGTTTCAGTTCCCCTGGGTAAATGAAGACTTTCTGAAATTCTGGGAAGGGGCGAATTCTGTTGTTTCTTATGGTTTTTGACCTAAAAAATCGAATAAAACAGGTCGCAGAACTGTATCTCCCATAAGTTTCATGATATCCGATGTAAAACAGAAAATCTTTGCCTAAAAACAAATTTTGGAAAATTGGAAACAATTGGAATTTTTTGTTGATTTTTATTGACTTTATTTACACCATTTTTCTCAGAATTAAATTCTTTATAAGTTTTGTTTTTAAGTTTTATGCATTTATTTGTCATTTAACAAAGTTATTGTACTTCTAACCTAAAAACAAGTTTTTTTAAGTATAGCTTCTCTAAAGTGAGTATTTTCTTTTGCGATCTTAGGCTTCATCATTTGTAAAAGCATGTAAAAGTTCGTTCTAGACATTCGCGTAAGGTTCTTAAACAGAACGTTATCATCCAGATCTCTCATAATTCCACAATTCCGCGTTCTCAAGTAATCTTTCAACCATATCGAGCGTTTATATTTTTTAAGCCTTTTTTCTAACTCTTTTCAGCACTAAAAATGCAGCACTTATACCCGCTAACATAGCAGTATCAGTCACGTCCATTTTCACGTTTACACTGGAGAAACATTGACAACTGTGACGCACAGGTGTGGACACTTTGTGGCATGCGTTCAGTGCTTTCGGTCTAAGGCATGCGCAAGAACTACTCGGTGTTGTAAGCAGAAGTGAAAACTGAAAGCGAAGTTAATGTTGTAAGCGCACAAGTGTCGACGTAGCAATTGACTCTTCACCGACACACACTGACTGTTCAGTATAATGGTTACAGTTGGGCGTTAATGAACGTCAGGTAACGAACACGACTCATAAAGCACCTGACAGACAGTTTACGGCAACGAGTTGTCAACCGGCCGACAGGACACGACTGTGTTTAACGCTGTCTCTGAATGGCCCATCAACGGCTGTAATTCTTGCAATTTACCTGCTGTTCTCAAGGATAACGAAACACAAGGCTCTAATGAATCTCCTTGACTCGCTAATAATACTGCTACAAAATTACGTGAAAAGTCGGCAGGTGCAGTGTCTGTGTCAAGTAGCCTTTAGACTGTTTGTGCACTTGTAACTACGCAAATGATGCTGGCACACCGCCTAAAGGATGGAAAATTATTCTAGAACATCTGCAGGGTATATACAAGCAACAGCGGCCGGCTTAGTTAGTTACACCTGGCGACATTGTAGTGTGTAAAAAGTGACTACTGTGTTATAGTTAGTGCGGAACTCTTACTATTTGACATTATTATTGCGTGTGGAGAAATTCAACTCGAATTACTCGACGAAAGCGTACCTTGTTGATTAAAAATTGTTATTTGTGTCTAATTAAAGTTAGTAATTAGTGACGTAATTGGTGTCTGTATTTTGTTTCCACGGCACAATACGACGATCCGTGACACCGGCGTAACAATACGTAATAAACATACTCGCTTCTGACCGCCAAATTGTAAAAGTTAATTTGAATTAAACGACACCGGATACAAGCTGATTTAATATCGAACAATAGGTAACAATTAGCATTGTCAAAAAAGGAGAAAGATGGTAAAATTATTAAAAGAAACAGAACAACTGAAGGAGAGACTGAGAGAGCGAGTTAAGGTTACTAGACGGACAGACAGTGGAGAGAAAGCCGTTAAAAGCAGTGAGAGAGAAAACTTGATATACTCAATTACGAGCAAGGGGACTGCCGAGCGACTGAAAAAAGAAAAACTTAACAAAGAGTACAAAAAAAACTAGGACCGCCATAATTCCAATTACCCGTCATGGAAAAACTAGTCGATTCTCCATTTACAAAAAAAAAAAAACTGAATAAAATCCCATTTTCTTTAATAAACGCAAACTGCTTTCATCTTCCATTAAAGCGTGTCTTAAGCATTTAAACGGAGACTCGAATCGCTAAGTGGATTTGTTATTGCTTTCTTTCAAACGGAACACACACACAAAAAATACTTCTAATGAAAAGAAAAGATCGTTTTTCTCTTAAGACGTTTCGTTCGAGATGTGGTGACGAAGGGAAAGGCTGCTGCCGCGTACGGTACAAACAGTTTGTGTTTGCGTGTGACATGAGAACGCTGGGTCACACGAGACTGCACGAAGAAAGGTAAAGAAACACGGGGAAGGAGAAAGTTAAGAGAACGCGATTCTTACGGCGAATGTCAAACATTCACTTGGAAATTTACTTACCAAAATAATTAAAATTAATTAGTTGCTAACAAAAATTAATTAGTTCGTAACAAAAATTAACAATTAAAAATAGTAATTAGTTTTCGGAGAAATAGTTCGTTACATTCATGGGCCTTCTGCCAACTAATGACGTAACCACAGGACAGGACAAATAATTCCCTCTCCCCAACAAAAGCTATTAAAACTTTCAGCGTAATTCCATAATCAATTAACGTAGACATAGTTCTAAGGGAGTTGCTTTGTTTTAAAATAAACCACGCAATACTGCTGTCACGTGTACCATGTCGTCGGATGAGAAACAAGAGTTCGCAGTCAATCCTTCGTATAATTCTGCTTGGGAAAGACAACATATCTGATACGTTGAAAGCGGTGACCAGTCATTTTTGGCAGGTCCCGAGAGACCTTTGGCTTAATTCTTGAATCTAATGATGGTGATGATGATGATGATGATTAATAACTGTTTAATGCGAATAATGCGTAACGGATTATTGAATTTACACAGAACACTACTGAGTAGAATTATTATACGGTATCATTTCCAATAAGAGTGTTTAGCGAACTAGTGATTGGTTTTCTGTTCCTAGTGCCGATTTATTGGCACCACGGCGAAGATCGATTCCATATTAATGTGGTAAGATACAGTAATCCGGCGCCCGACGTGTGCTCGCGTCGCACATAAGGGTCAATCTATTTTGTTCGTACGAACGCCTGTCAAAAGTAATGTACACACAGCAAAGACAAGGGCAGAGGGATGTGCCGCCGCAAGGGAGGCCGCTGAGATGTCGACACACTGTCAGCCAATACGTCAAGTTGCACGAGCACAAAGCAGCGTCTCACAGCGTCTGATACCGCTGTGAGTGGTCGTGACACACAAATATATACGTAGGATACACGCAGACATACGCGTGTGTCATATTTCCACAAGAGTAGACCTAATAACAGTCTTCTACGCGTAAAACTCCATACTATTGTCGTCGTATAAAAAAGGAACGTTATGTATTCGAGAGTTAGTAAAAACACTAGACGCCCTTAACATGTGAAGGACGGGTGTGAACCTAACCGCGTTTAGGCCTACTGTTTCAGCTGAAAGAATGACAGTCGGAAGCATTCGATATAACAGGCGGCACTTTCCGACACTGAGCCCGTTCACCAGTGAGATTGCACCGTTAGCGAGTTAGCAAGGCGATATTAACGTTATGAGTCAACTTTCACACGATTAGTATGCTACGATAACTACGTAACGCTTTCGAAAATTCGAGAGCGTCAATCCACACGTTTCTCGACTAGCAGTGTGCACAGTGCGCAGCGTCTGTGTCAAGATCGTGCGCTGGCGTAGCCTTCTCTTGTAACCAGCGGCGTATTTACGGTGAGGGGAGGCGAATAGGACCAGATCATCCCAGAGGGTCGAAAGTTAAGAAGAAATTTATAAGCTGTTTTATTAATTTCTCACCTGTTATTACACTATGTTATTACGATTTCAGCATACGAGTTATTACACGTTTTTCAGCCAGATTGAAGATTGTAATATTGATTAGTCTTAACTTGTTTTTTCTCTTGTATGAAGCCGACTCAAAAGACCCCACCCCCTACCAAATTCTAGATGCGCTACTGCCTGTAACTACGCCAGGAATGCCGCTACTACTGACTGTAGGCATACCAGCAGGAATATGAAAAATTTGAATTCTGGAACCTCTGCAGGATCCATATAAGCAACCGGTATAGTCAGTCAGTTACACCTGGCGGTATTGTAGAGTGGGGTCCAAAGTTACAGTTGGCGATTTACTCAGCGCCGATCAAGTGATTGTTGCGGATTAGTGGAAAGTGATTATAGTGTTAATTAGTGCGGCACTGTAATAAGGTGACATCATTATATATACATGTGGACAAATTTAATTTGAATTATTGTATGAGAGTACCTTGTTCATTTTAAATCGTTACTTGTGACTAAAAATTGGATATTACTGACTTCATTGGTGACTGTATTTTGTTTCCACTGTACAGTACGACCGTCGTGACAACCTCCACTTCGTCATCTCGTCGTCATTCTTCACGAAATACAAAAACATACGTCGTTTAATATTACCCAGAAACATCCCAACAACGTAACTACACTGACGCAAGACAAACAATAATTACTACTGATAACAGTTGCCTTGAGTGCCGACGGGTAAAGGTTTAAATATGTGAGCTATATAGAAAGTGGCTTATTTACGTAACGATTTTAACATTGAAAATGTTTATAAGGACGTGTCGCACATTTGCGGCCGATCGCTGGTGCGTTATCGAAAATGGGAACCGGTGAGTTTCCATAGAAACTAATGAATTCATTGATTGGTGAATGAACATAAATATATATATTTTTTAGATTTATTGAAGCATTTTCAATGCCCTTCTCTGTGCATTGCATTTGTGCAATGCCTGTAATTTTTTTTTTAATTTTGTCTCAACTTAGTCTACAGCTCGGTGCAATACAGAAAATACAGTAAGTAAAACAAAGTAAGTATTAAGTAAGTAAGAGACCAGTCTCCTTCCATATCTGTTTGCTATTCAGAATTGGAGTAGTCAGTATTACCAACGTTGACAAAAAAAAAACTACCAATAAAGTCAGTGATGCAATGAAGTCACAATAGTTTACCTTCCTCTCTCAATACATACACAACATATTGAAATCACTTCTTCCACGCCTGGGTCTGCTAATCTCTTGCCCTTTGTACAGATGTGCCTTTCAATACTCTGTTTCTCTAATTTACTGTCTACGTTTGAGCCAAAATAAATCTACCAATTAGAAAGGAAGCAGTTTAGGGAACAAATTAAGAATAATTCAAAATTAACAATTCACTGCATCGATTTCTCTCACCTTTCTCTCTCTCTCTCTCTGTACCTATCTATCTATCTGTCTATTTATCTGTCAATCTATTTATCTCTCTTTCATGAGTTTTTCTTCTTTTTTCTTTCTGCAAAAGTGCGGCGGGGCCATCAGCCCACTGAGCGGCCTCACCACTCGCACAACTCTAAAAGCGCGCTGTTGACTATTGTTCTCCATCGGTCATAACGTCAGTACGTTTAAATTAAACAGAAAGGAGTTTATGAAATAAATGAAGAATAACTAAAATAAGAAATTCATTTACATCATCTCTCTTGCCCTCCCTCCCTCTATCTTTCTATCTATCTTACTCGTTTCCTTTGTTTTCCTCTTATTTTTACTAAGTGACGGGGGCTCTCACTACATAAAATACATAAGTGCAATAAGTGCCGTATCCAGCCAATCAAACAACCCGTGTTACGTGCACTCACGTGACTGACCGCAAGACACGCAATATTGCTGTCGTGTGTACCAAGCCGTCGAATAATTAGCCTACATCCGATGTACTCTCGCCTTGGGCACGGACCGGTAACTATTCTTCTTCTTCTACTGGGGTTACAACAAAGTACGGGTTTTAACGTCTAACTTCTTTTCTCCATTCAGCTCTCTCATGACATAGCCTGTTCCGTCTCCTAGTCCCCATATTCCTCAGATCCTCGATCCACCTCTTCCTTGGCCATCCTCTTGATCTCCAACCTACTGGTCACTATTCTAGAATTATTCTAGGAATTATGTGCTGTTCCATCATCATTCTGTGACCCATCCAGGCCGTGCTTCTGCTCCTTATCAACCTTACCATATCAGCTCCCTGTATTACACTGTTTATTTCATGATTCCTTCCTATTCTCCATGAGCCGTTGTTATTTATCCAAAAATGTTTTCTCAGTGTTTTTGGTTCGAATACTGTTACATACTCCTCGTTCTATTGCGTTAACGACCCAGGTATCATTTGCGTATAACTAAACAACTGGTCTAATCAAGCTTGATCTACTACCAACTGGTCTCCATTCTAGGATTATTCTGGAAATTCTGTCCTGTCCAGTCTTCATTCCGTGTCCCAACCAGGCTCTCCATCTACTCTTTATCAACCTTATTATACTAGATTGTTTGTTTCATGAATTATTCGTACTCTCCATGAACCGTCGGTATTTTGCACTTATCCAAAAATTATTTCTCCGTATTTTTCGTCGGCACCCACTTAACGCTGGTACTGAATACGAAAATAACCGACCGACGCCGGCGATTTGAGAACATATTATGCAGTGAAGAATTCAGTTTCTCTATTACTTTACAAACATTCCTTACCGGATACACATATCGATTAACGTTATTTCACGTTTCGTTTTAAAAAAATCGGTATGGAGAACCACACATGACTTCCGTGTTCTTATTAAGAATAAAATTATTTTTAATATATACACTCAGAACGAAACTAAATATATCAGTATGCTTTTGGCAAAAACACTGAGAAAGACAATCAAACCACGAATTGTAAATAGTTGTTAATATTTTACAAGTAAAGAATTAATTTGATTAAATTATCTTTTATTTAAACAACGCGAAAGAAAACGAATACCGCCCAGCGCTTTAATCTGTGAATTTCTCAAAACTAAAAGTTATTTTTTTTACGTATCGGTGGTTACGATATTTCGTTTACATGGAACGATATCAAATGGAAGTTTTCGGTCGAATAATTTTATAACATGAATACAAAAAATTACCCCTCCTCCTTCAATTACCCTTTTCATTTATAGATATTTCAACTACCTTTCTACAATGGATTATTATGACCTTCTTTTCAGGGTATTTTATTTATCAAAATTAAGTACTTTAGTCTTGTTAAAACGTAACACGTTGCAGGTAAACTACTCCTTCCCCTTAACCGATCCTCATCGAAATCAATAGGTCTTGAGTCCTCTAATAAAACTCGGGTACATATGCAAAAAATTATTTGATTCTGTTTGATTTTGCGGCAGTTATCGTTCGCGACAGGAAAAATTCTACACACAGACACTTTTCGGAAAATGACTTTTCTTCATGTTTTGAGGGTAGTAAAACCAGAATCTGCCCTTATCTCGAACATGATTTTTTTTTACGATCATGGAACATGGAAGTAAAAAAAAAAAACTTGAGTCGACAGTTGACGTTATTATCCGATAAACGTACACATTACTCGTGTGCTGCATACAGGGAAATCCTTTCCACAGCTGCCGAGAGTGGAGTACCTGCACTCGGCTGTACATTTACTGTACATACTTGACCCTAAAATGTTTACACACTTACGGTAAATATATGTTTACCGCGGTGGCTTCTGAGTGCCCTCGACACCAACATACAACACATGGTGACACACTGGATATTTCGCTCCATATTTTCAAACAGTACTTATTTCTTTACAACGAAGTACTCCCAGGGTCGGATACAAAATACAAAACACACACACACACACACACACACACATACACAAAACAATAAATTATAAACATTGAAGAACTTCCAGTACGATTCACAGAAATCTTAGAAACAAAAAAAGACACAACACAAGGATTAAATGTTACAAGACAATTGCAATACACACGTTATTTTTTAGAGTAAGGCGTGGGTCATGACAAAAAAGGAATGCGGCAAGATTTAAAGTGATGAATGCAGTTTCTTCGAAATAGTTTAAATTATACATCGCAACATAGAATAAGGAATAAAGATATCAGAGCAGAACTCGAAGTAAAGGACATAAATGAAATTATTTCAATCTACAGAAGACAATGGTGGGATCATCTGCAAAGGATGACAGAGGATCGATTGCCGAAAGCGGCACTGAATTATAAAGCCATTGGTAGAAGAGACCTGGGTCGTCCGAGGATGAGATGGGTGCCGGAACAGGTTTATAGGCTATAACCTAATCCTGGAAGAGGAGAAGAAGAAGAAATAAGTTCCATATTTTCTTTTCAATAGCTGTTTAAAAATTCGATTGTAAATATTCATTTTACTTCTAAAATTATCTACACACAGTACAATACAATATAATTTAATTGAGAATACATTTTTGTTTATAAAAGGGAACGTTTATCACTGAATATTATTCAAGTGTATAATAAAATATGTAATATATAATATACACGCAGAAGAAGCAATTGAAAGAGAAGTTTTCGGGCAAAAATGTTAAAAATGGAAGGAGTCCAGGGTAGGAGAGAGAAAAACGCAGATTCAAAGTGGACTGAAGACAGGAAGAAGAGACACAGTGAAAAGATGAAAGAATATTGGAAAAAAAGAACAGAGAGTAAAGAATTGAAATTGGCATGTGGTCCTTAGATGGCCGATACAAAAAAATGTAATATAAGTATATTCATAAAAGTAAAATTATTCGCAGAAGACAACGTACTACAGTACAACCTCTTTTATACGAACCTCGTTGAACCGTATTCCTCTGTAATCCGGATGAAAATAATTACGCCTATACAGTGGGTATATATTTTTTGCATTTTGAAATTGTTGTTTAAAACAAAAGAGTCGCTTTACAAGTACAGAACAGTAGTACAGAATTTATTGTAGGCCTATCCGAATTCGGTTAGTAGAGTAATAATAATGTATATATGATATAACAACTACGTGCAGAACTTTACGGCTTTGCCGAAGCGACAGAATCCCCACGATGACAAAACTAATCAAACAACCGTCGGAGTGCAGTTCCAGTAGCCTACAGTACAATGAGAACGACAGAGTACTGTATTGTACAGATCCGCGCTGACTGTCTTTTCCAAGAGCTTACAGTAATTTACATTAAAATATCAGATCCTCTATTATGCGGATTTTGGTCAATCCGAATGACCTCCGGTCCCAGTCAGTCCGGATAAAAGAGGTTGTACTGTATTGTGTTAATACATGCAATACATTCCGTAGGCGGCATTTGATTGTACCCGTAAGGGAAAGGAACATCTGGAAAGCCAAAAAGAGACAAACTGTAGAAACTAAACAAGTTCACGCGCTACTGCTTGAAGAAGATGATGATGGTGGTGGTGGTGGTGGTGGTGATGGCGATGATGGTGATGATGATCATGATCATGATCATGATGACGTCGATTGACGTGGTGATGGTGCTGAATAAGAGATCTGAGTGTACGAAGCTGGATATGGACCAATTGTCACAGAATAGGGTGATTTTATGTGGAACAAAAATTTGCATAATTTTTTGCTATATCACGAAAGTATATCAAGGCGGACATACACGAGTGCAGCATAAGGCGAGTCCGAGAAGAGTATTGTATTTATCTAGGCCTATAACTTCGTATTCCTGTCTTCAGAGTCATTGGCCACAAGGATTCTAAATCCAACCACTCAGAATAATTACAGAAGTACGAGGCTCGTAAAGTGTCTGTAAGGAAGGCAATAAAAACAAAACGAACAATACTACTTCCAGTTTTCATCATCACGCTTGACAAAACTCAAGCTACTCTTTATCTCGGCTTATCAGTTTCAAAGCTTGTTCCTCGCCGCCCGTTGCTTTCACCATTATCTGCTCTGTTCCACGTCATTTTTATTTTACCTACTTAATTTCTGCTCGTTAACCTACTTATTTCGTACAAAGAACTCCTTCTTATCTCTTTTAATGTCACTTCCACTTCGTCCGCTTCCTTACGACTCTGAAACTTCCCCCTTTTTTAACCAACACGAATTGCATCCGCCCTACTAAATATTCAGATTACATCGTCTCTTCTTTCTCTGTCACTCTCTCTCACTATCACACCTCTATCTCTTTCTCTCATTCATCTTTCTTATTCCTTACACACGTGTTCCAAACGCACGTAAGTACTCACGCCCATGCCCACACACACGTCGATGGTCTGTAGTTGGTGTATATACAGTGTGTAGATACAGTCAGTATCGACGACTGCAGTTCGCTTACTGACTACGTTCTAAACATTTCTCTTCCCCCTTGGACTATGGTCAAGAACTCCCCTTGGAAATCTACTTGAATGCGTTCTATCCACTTGTAACCGAACGTCAGTTTGTAACACTGGATTTTATGATTTAAACTTTCAGCTAGCTCCAATCTATCATGATCATTTCTGATAAGTCCTCTCCTGACACAACATTTTACTTGCCCTCAAGAACCTCATTTCTGCTCCGTGTAGTCTAGATACTGTATATGGGTTGCCTTTCCAATCCAAGTTTCACTACCATACAGTACCTGACGTATGACCAGTAGGCGTACCTACATTATAGTATTTCAATTGCATCTCTTTTCTTGTTTTCTTCTTTAAGTGTTCAACGATACATCCATAAAGCTACTGGTAGAGACTAATTCTCGGCTGGAAAGAGATATTTTTATAATTTTTTATGAAATTCTTTATACTTCTGATTAGACACGTGGCCATCAATCTTTACGTATTTTAGAAATTCCCACAACTTCATCGTGAGAGGCCTGCGGCATAAATATTTTCAAAGGTACTAAGAACTAAGAATCTTGAACATTATTCCCTTCCGAAATACCGTGGTTAGGCCTATAGCAGATTCCGCGAGATCTTGCGCGGAAGAGACACGTTGCTAAGAAATATTTACTGCCATTAAAATCGACATAAGTTTTTTAACTTATTAATTAAGAAAAAAATTATTATTAAATAAAAAGAAGTAGGAAATGTAATAAAAAAATTCGTTTTTAATTATGATCTTTTTAATTTAATGATCAGCGTGATTGTTTTTTTAAAACAGTAACTTGTTGTCAGTAGTAGGATAATCTTCACCGGACGTGGGTTTCACGGTGTATTCTGCACACACCGCTCAAGGTCGCTGTACACGGAAGACGCGTGAACAGTGTCGGATGATTAAGTGGCTGAAGAAGAGTGGCGAGAGATGAAGGCCACACGAACAAGAAGCGCTCGACATTCCGTCTTTGTTACGTGCCCTTTAATACACACGCCTATACACTATAATTGGCGTGTAAGCGCTGAACAGAATTTGCAAATACAAAAGCAAAAACGTCGATTTCAGACCGTGTAATGGAGGAACCTTGGACAGTTGCATCACGGACGCGGTGAAGCAACGCACACCAGGGCATCGAATACGTGCCGTAAGCGATGAAGCGTTGATAATGAAGAAGTATATCGTAATAGGAAACGTTTGAAGGTCACACCATAAATGTTATATTTGGAATATCTGAAATAATCTTCGAAAGTTGCAAGTAGACCTATATGACGCTACACCAGGATAAAAACTATATTCCCACCAATAAATGTAAATGTAATTGGAGAGGATCACGGAAAAGGCAGGAGGATAAATTTCAAGAAACATTTGCTACTGTTCTCTGCCCTGTAGGTAATAGTACTGTCTATTCCAGAAAGTCTGGACAATAGAGTTTGGACGTCGTCGAAAACGTAATTGCGCAGGAAATGTAACACCTTCTTCTTCTTCTTCTTCAAATCTCCTGTTCAGGTCCCAAAGGAATACCATCCACTATACATCCCAAGTCTTCCGGTACATCTTTGTCCAACAGGTGTGACGATTTAGTTGGTAATAAAATATTTAATAATAAAAAAATTGAGAAAGCAATTAAGTATTTTTAAATCGCACAATTAAACCTAATACCCCTGTACTAACTCAGGATAAGTATGAGATTTAAATGGAAAAAGATCTAACTAAACAAGTAATAAAAAATCGTATTGTAAATAGTTAATAATATTACAGTTAACCCTTTAGTAAATCATCATGCGTTGACCTGTTTAATTCCGGACACAACGTGCTTAGCGAACCGTCTGTAACTTAGAAATATTTGAAAATCGTAATGTAAGTAATTAATAATTTGAAGGCACAAGTAGTAGTTAAAATAATTCCTGTAAACTAAATAAGTACAAATAATTTGTTTCATCTTGCTATAAGAATGTCTATTTAAATAAAAGTTGGAACTATATTATGGCGGAGTACTCGCTCCGCTTCGTTGTTATGTACCAGTCGTATCAAGTTAAGAGTTACGATGCGGCGTTCAGACAGTACACACCTCCAATCGAGGGCTCTTCAAAAGTGTGTTATGTAAACTTTAAAATAACGGTTAGCTACCACAAAAAACGTGGGGAGCTAGTGATTTTTTAAATGTATATGATGTAGAAAAAGTTTGTTCAAGAAATGTAGTAATATAAGAAAAATTATCAACACGTAAACAAGGTGACGTCTCTACTTAAGATGTAAACTCCAGTACAACTCTGCATGTGAATATGTGACCTGCCAAATTGCATATACGAACGTCTACAACCCATACGACGCTGACTAGGACCGGCGTGGATCAACCCAACTTCATGCAGCATTACATCAATCTACTCACTAATACGGCTATTAGATATTCACCAGAGACACGACACAGATGACTACCCCGACTACCAGAATTCCGAAGAGTCACACCCTAGGACGAGGACAGCAAAGCTTATTTTAGAGGTGACTCGATAGCTTGGCTATCGAGAATTAATTACATTTGAAACATAACTTTTATAGATGAAAGAGACTTTTCAAAGACAATAATTTTCTCTAAGCAATAAATAAAACCAAAGAAATCTAAACTGTAGTAGTGAAAATCATACGTTGTAACGTTAATATTGAAATGTAAATTATAATCCCTTTAATAAATAATACCATTCTTCAAATGGTTAATGTAATCTTGCAAGCTCTTAGATGAGCATAGTATAATTCAGACGTCTTTACTAAATTTAAAGCAGACTCGGATCCGAGGTAAATTACATGATCAATATGATCCCTTGTTTTACAGAAAACCCTTTTTAATTATTTCAGTATAAATTTTTATGTTATGGGATTTTTTTTATATAATTTGTTAATAAAGAGATGTCATCTTATTACACATTGAAGTGAGTGCATAAATCAGTCAAATACCTTCCCCTTGTGTCCTAATAATTAGCTTAAATATTATTGTTGTTTGTGTTGAGTTTAATTTCAGTTCGTTACAACGTAGGCAGCCTGTATAATTGGCTAGCGTCAATTATGATGGGTTCCCTGGATTTGTAACGTAGCCCGGAACGTTACACAGGCTTGTATTGCCTGCCATCTGGCATCCTATTCAAATCTAGCAACCCATCTCTCTTTGTTGCCTTCAATACAATCTTGGATATTAACAATGTTCAACTCTTTAAGAATGTCTTCACTCTGCCCCTTCGTGTGCAGCATTTAACAGATGGCAAGAATCTCACCTCCGGTGACTGTATCCTAGTCAGATGACCCAAGTTTCAGACCCATTACCTTATAAACTTTAGTCGAGTCTCTTTTCTTGTTTTCCTCGATAACACTCACGAATTGTGCCACGTGTTAGTTGAAACTTAGCCAACTTACGATCAGCATCATAATCCACATATATAACTTATACGAACGTCTAAATCCTAGATAGCAGGTCTGGCGGTAGCCTATCTACTTCGATGATCAACTCGCTAATCGATGTCATAAATACAAAGTGCCTCCTATGGTATGGTCGCGTGGAATGGATTCCTGACGATTGCGGGCGCAAACAGTTGTTAAACTGGATCCCACGTAGTCAACAGAAACGGGGTAGACGTAGAAAATTCTTGAATAAGGACACACTAGGTGAAATTGAGAAAAGAGTTAGAACTTTCTGATTGGACCAACAAAGCCTCTGCGACAAACGACAGCACTCAGTAGGGGAAAATGGAAAGATATTATTTCTGGAATTTTATATAAAAGTTATGCAGGCCTGAGCCTCCAGGTGGTCTAGTGGCTAACGCGGGCGATTGATGTGCTCGTGGTCCCGGGTTCAATTCCCGGCGGAGGTTCCGTACGGCGTGCACTCAGTGTCGTGAGGCAAACTGAGTAGGCGCTGAGATAACAGCGCCGCCTCCTGGCTGTGAATACCGCAACTAGCGGCTGGTGGCGCGTAGTACTAGCCATACACCGTCACACTAACACAAAAGCCGCGCGGTACGCCTTGGTCCTTAACGGACTGTTGAGCGGAGGTTTATTTATTTATTTTATGTAGGCCTACTTTAACACAAACTATAAACTGGTAAAAACATTCTTGGGACAACATCCTTGAAGTATGAAGAGGTAATAAAACCGGGTTTTTCGAAATATCTCCAGGTAGACTCATTTTCGCAAGATTGATTAAGCACACTTTAGAATCAAAG
This sequence comes from Magicicada septendecula, assembly GCA_034769895.1. Classification (NCBI taxonomy): domain Eukaryota; kingdom Metazoa; phylum Arthropoda; class Insecta; order Hemiptera; family Cicadidae; genus Magicicada; species Magicicada septendecula. The sequence goes on from CM068375.1 coordinate 30,233,737, forward strand.
TAATATCTAATTATATGAGATTTATTATCTTCAATGATGACATTTTGTGGAACTGATCCCGTACGGGCAAAAATTGTTACAGATGGTACTGTCCTGGAACAAGCTCGCAGTTTTGAATACCTGGGCTACAGTGTGTCTTATAATGGAAGCAACGACGTGGTGCATAAGTTGCAAAAGTTCAACCTTATGTGCGTGACCATCAGGCGAACCCTTAAGTCAGCAAGTAAAGGAACACGCCTAAAATTCTACAAGGTGATGGCTCTTCCCGCACTTCTTTATGGGTTTGAGAACTGGACTTTAACGAAAGGTCAGGCCAGTCGCATCCAAGCGGCTGAAATGAGATTTCTCAGGCACGTGGCAGGGTATACACTCCATGATCATAGAAGAAATACACAGATATACGGCAGGAACTGAATATTATGAGTATACTCGACAGGATCGCCCAGTATCGGCTGAATTGGTGGGTACATCTTTGCCGAATGGATGACTGCCGCGTCCCCAAACAACTATGGAACTATAAGCCGAGGGTACGGAGAGGTGTGGGACGTCCGAGAAAGCGCTGGAGTGACCAGCTGTAATATTTGGCGATTTGAGACCGGAACAAACCATTTTTGGTTTAAACCTTGCAGATGATGATGATGATGATGACCACAGTATGTATAAACGGTGGTTGACAGTTTTAGTCAGTCTTTATTGAGATTTCGGTTAAGTGAATTATATGGAAGTAATGTTTGTGTTTGATACCACATTTTGGATCAACATAACGTTCTTATTTCTTATGTTTCCTACATGATGATGATGATGATGATGATTATCTTCAATTCGAATAACAATTCATTAAGACAGAACGTTTTAAAATCAGCGGATATTCTTAAATCCGCTTGACGTTGGTCTACTCACAAGCTCTGAGACGAAAGGAATTTATAAAATTATATGGAAAGAAACCTCAATTTCTCATTGACGAAAATAGGGACTCTTAAGTCAGGTGGTGTACTGACGGATACCTTGTCAGCACGTTTAAGTCCTTTGACTCTGAAGATGGCCTACAGAGGCGAGGCCGAAACGTGTGTACGAGTCAACACCTTTCGTAGCGTAGAAGAAAATGAAAGACCACGGCCTTAGTAGCCCCCATAGTAGTTTTAGTAACTACGACGCAGGCCGTGAAAGCCCAAGGCACTGATTAGGGATCCAATCTTACAACTAACCCCCCCCCAAGGGGTCCATCATCTCACCCCCCAGGAACAGGTCCTAGTTATGCCACTGGCAGTAGCAGTAGCAGCACAAGCACTCACACCTGGACAGATAAGTGTTATCACATAAATTTTCATGATAGTGAAACAAAAGACGTTCAGTGTGTAGGCGCCGACCCACCGTGGTGACAATACACGACAGAAGTGTCCGGTCATTAACGTTCGTCGTGCAAAAAGTGCACTCGGTTTCGTTATTTCATAGAACAATAATTGCACAGGACACGTGTTCGTTTGCGCCACAGAAAACGTCAGGTCAGGGAAACCGCACGACAAACGATACGAACGGCTAAGCGTTTGCACACGTCGCGCGGAGTCACCGAGTCAACAATGACGCGCGCGCACGTACACATAAATCTTCACCAACAACATCGTACGTACGTATAAAAAGTACCTTTATACCTGTGTGTGTGTGTGGGGGGGGGAGTTTTGCCTGATTACCTTTACGAAGGCGAGGCGGAGGAGGAGCAGATTACGGCTTGCAGAACAATAAGATCCTTTAGATTAAAGGTACACGATACACAGGATGGCGCCGACAGCCGGGATAAATGGGCGTGTCATTACACACGGATAATACATAACGCGATGTAAAGTTGCATTCAGCTTCCCCCCCCCCCTTCCCGACTGTATAAACTCGTGATAGCAACAAATGGTGCACATTATTATATGCGTTTTTGTCGCGACGCGTAAATTTCCTCACGCACACACAAACACACACACACACGCACACACAAACACACACACACACACACTCTGCATGGATACAATGGCGCGTGCGGACAAGGGAATACGGTAGCTCCACGGGTGTTATTCATAGTTCACGAGTTGTTTCACCCAAGAAGTACGTACGTCGTATTGACATAACCTACAGCATGGACTCACAACTTCGATTACAAACTACTAGCTGTTACCCGCGGCTTCGCACGCGAATATTGGACTTTTAATAAGCATTTTAATATAATTTTTATTGTCTATGTCTATATAGTGTTCTGTCAGGTCGTATAACAGTTTTGTACTCATTAGTCAAATTCCCTCCAAAGATGTTTTCAACATTTGTACTATTTTAACTTGTACTAAATTATTATGTTGGTGCAAAAAAGTACCCGTTTATAAAGCCTTTGGAGAAATTTTTAAAGTAGCACCCTACCTGTTAAATCAAAAACGCTAAATTCTTTATTTTAAGAGTTACTATGTTAGAAGCATTGTATATAACACGTTAAACGTTATGTTTTCCTCAACCATGGCTTTTATTTATTTCAGCAGTAAACTAAAAACCAAAAACCGTTGTCATCTAACGTCACGAATGAAAACAACACGTATTTTCCCTTTGCATTAAGTAATAGGACAATTTACAATTAGTACACTTCTTCTTTTCCACATCGTAATATATCGATATTATATAAAACATCAAAAATGTATGCAGGAATGGATAAGTGTACAGTTCCCATGCCGCTAAATAGCTTTTGTTTATTTACTTGTTACTATGGTCTCCACGGTGTTGTTGACATCTTTCTACGCGTCAACGAAAAGGCATAATTAAAAGGGCCTAAATCGTGCGAACGGGACAAAATATCAAATTCCAAGTTGGATAGTATTTTTCGTCTTGTGTCAATCAAACTTTGGTGGCAATCGGTGTAACGGTGTGGATTTGTATTCAGTAGCCTACACATAAATCCTCAGACTTTGAGTTATGTGTGTGAAGGATGCAATTCCTAAGCTTTCACGCCCGGCATCAACATTGTCAGAATTATTGTTACTAACAGCCGGGCTGTTAGGCCGTGGTCCGCTGTTATTAAAGACAGACGTTTCGGCCTTACCGCTGGAGGCCATCGTCAATGTCGGAAAAACGACATTACTCCAGTACTGAGATAGAAACTATTATTATTGTTACTACATAGTTGTTATGTATTATATAGTTATTATATATTATTATTGCATGTATAGTGTATGTATCATCTCAGCGCGTCTGGGAGGCGCCCGAGCATGTGTAATACTGGGCATAGCGTTACATACCCACACACATAATTATTATCGTCTTAACATCTTTTTTTACCACTACAACTACAGCCCAACGTAAGTCCTGCCTTCCAAAACCAATCTTCTCCAACGTCTCCTATCCATTGCCCTCTCAGTGCAACCCCTCGTATCCATTCTTCTTGCACATCATCCGACTATCTTATCCCATGTTGGCCCCATATTTCTGCTTTTATAGACTTGCGCCTTTCAGGGTTTTCTTTGGCGCACACTGATCATCCGTTCGCTCTAGGTGACCTAGCCATTGTATTCGTTGAGCCTTTACGAATCTTACAACGTGCTCGTGCTTCAATAGCGCAACTATCTCCTGATAACTATCTCCATTCATCACCTTCTTTAGCCGGGCCATTAACTTCTTTAGTCTAAAGTGACCGTCGTCACTTCTTTAAGTGGCCCATAAACACGTTTTCTAAAGATCTTTCTGTCAAACCTTCTTAGCGTTTCTTGTTCCTTTTTTATCAGCGTCCATGTCACGCTTCCATAAGTAACACCCGGTCTGATAAATGGCTTAGATATTTTTATTTCTGTATTACGACTAATGAGTTTACTTCTGAGTAGCCTACTGTTACCGTGATATAACCTATTTCCTATTATATCCTGTCATGTTTCGTCGTGTTTATGGACCCTTTATTATCTATAATGTTATCCAGGTATCTTAACTTATTAACTGCTTCTAATGAATTATCCTCTATTCACAAAGTATATAGATTTCTTCTCCCTTCTGATGCAGATATTAGCATGTAGGACTATTTAGTTTTGCTGATATTTACATTTAGTCCCATTCCAGCGGATTTTTGATTCAGCTCGTTGTATATTTATCTGTTACGACTAATGAGTTTGTTTTTCAACAGTCTACTGTTAGCATAATACGCCCTATCGCTTGATTACTACCGTATGGTTCTATGTATTCGTCTGTCGACATTTCGACAGTTGTCCACGTCATACGTCGTCATGCAAAGACTAAGGAAACGTCGCCGAACGAACGCATAGACACTGCATCATTCAGACCAGCGCGTACCGGCAACTGTTTACTGTGTGTGTCGTATAGCTTACCGGACATCAGTCGCACCAATATCATCATCATCATCATCCGATACTGGGCAATCTTGTCGAGTATACTCATAATACTCAGTTCCTGCCGTATATCCGTATTTCTTCTATGATTATGGAGAGTACACCCTGCCACGCGCCTGAGAAATCTCATTTCAGTCGCTTGGATGCGACTGGCCAGGCCTTTCGTTATAGTGCAGCTCTCAGAAATAAAGAAGTGTGGGAAAAGCCATCAGCCTGTAGAATTTTAGGCGTGTTCCTTTCCTACTTGCTGACTTAAGGATTCGCCTGATAATCCCGCACATAAGGTTGAACCTATGCAACTTATGCACCACATCGTTGCTTGCATTATAAGACACACTCTAGCCCAGGTATTCAAAACTGCTAACTTGTTCCAGGACAGTAGCCTACCCTCCATAACAATTTTTGCCCGTACGAGATCAGTTCCACAAAAAAGCCATCACCTTGGTTTTAATTGTGGATATCTGCAATCCAGAGTCTTTGCAGAGTCCATTTAACAAATAATGTATACCCATCTGCAATCTGCTTTCAGAGTCCGACAGAATAGCCTGATCGCCCGCAAACAAAAAAGTGTAAATTGTAGAGTGACCAATCATAAAATGGTCTGGAAGACGCTCGCACCAATATATAACGGAATTATGTTACCAGTACTGTACGCAATGAGACCTAGTATAAGCTTCCTCATCACAGAACCTAAAATAAAACATTCGCGTCTTGCACAACACAAGCGAGTTAAGTAAACTTTTGGCAAGGGGACTACAGTCCGGAACATAAAGTGCGCGCTAAGTAAGTCAAGTTCGCTGTTCATGTGGCCTAGACACATTTTTGGCTCCGCAAACACACTGTGTACAAGATTATACTACAGCAAATCTAATTTTACGGTTTGCCGACATACGCGATCCCACTTCACCCCTTGAATAAATTTCCATACTTTATTAGTCTTACACATCGCGTACAGCATAATTCAACAATTAATACTTTCAGACTAGTGTGCGATTAACCAGACCGGACCGGACCGAAGGACATTGTGTTTTTTCTGTATAATTTAGATTTGCAAAACGCTGAATGTAAGAGCGGCTGAGCCGTAATAAAACATGATTATTACCATGCGCCCGGCCACAAACAGTCCTGTGGATAATCATTCGTCATCGCTGTAAAAAACTGGTCGGTCCGCGCAGTTATTGCTGTCGTAATACTACACTCTTTTAAGCTAACAATTAGTACATTTTCTGCTCAAATGTTTTCGATTACACTGACAATACGGGAGACCAATATAGTTAGTGCATGAACGTAGCCCTGAAACCCAAACTACAGTTGTGAGGCGGGAGTCTGAAACTAGGTGAAGATCTGCTTGACCTTCCTCGTCTCGTTATGTTTATGTTTTTATATTTTACAAGAGCCCTATAGGAAACAATTCTTAACACACACACACACACACACACACACACACACACACACACACACACATTGCAAAGATACACATTTGCATATTAGCACAGGGTAATTTATTTGTACATATAAAATATATGTAAACATTTGTACATAGTTTTAAAATTATGCATACAGGAACAGACAAGCTTTGGACAATTCTTAACTTGTTACTCGGTTACTGAGGGGTTGCGTGTGTTTATACAGTGTTTCTGACGTGTGTGCGCGTGTGTGTCGTACCACCTGATCGAGGGAGGAGAACAATAGTGTCTCTGTGTACAGTGTATTTAACTTGTGGTAGTGAGCTCCAGTCCAGACAGGCAGAAAATACAATTAATTAAATACGTTTAATTGATAAAAATCCGGACACTGACAATACATACAGCACAGTGAATGATTTCATTTTAAGACGTGCAAAATGACACATGTGTAGGTGATAGGTTGAAGGTGAAAGGTGAAAAAAGCATATCCGAACTATAAACAAATTAATTAATTAATTACTCAGTTAATAAATAAAGACAAAAATATCACGAATCTCATGATTCTATTAGTTCGCACAGAACACTATCAGTGCGAAAATACGAAAAAAGTGATGTGTGAAAACCGATGCACAGAACAAACCTCAACAAAATCTGACAGGTTTCCGATGGCTTAGTCTGGAATCTGGAACATGTCGCCTTCCTTCAGTATATAACCCCGTACGATTCTGGACGATAAAACAGACGCTAATAATTTGCTCCGTTTGCTTAGCGACATAGGACAGACTCCGATCATTCTGTTCGGACAACGGACAACCAACAACAGACTCCGGCACCAGGAACATCATCCTCATCAAAGAACAACGCACACGCCGAGGTAACTTAACGGTGAAAAACAGGTGAAAAATGAAGAATTATTTTTATAAACAAAGACAGAAAGAAGTTTAATCACGATATAAAAAACGAAGAAATAAATAATTGTACATAGTGTAATTACAAAAAATTAAATAATTAGTATAATTTAAGCATGTAATTGTAACATCTGTTTTCGAGCAATTTTTCTCGTTAGTTAACATGGGTGCACGATAATTTTTTTTTTTTGTAAACAAAGTAAATATTATTTTTGATTAAAATACTTCAAATAAACTTTTCATGTTTATAATAAATATTTAATTGATATGACATTGCAACATTGAAAATAATTACTTGAATTCTATATTGTAATGTCAGACATCCAAGTAATTAAAACAATTTTATAATTGTTTTTAAAACACTTTAAAAATTGTTTTTATATACGCGTTTTATGCTTATTATTTGTACGTTCATATCTGTGTTTATTTTATTGTTTGCGTATTATTTATGTGTAATTTGTAAGGTGTATAATATGAATAATACGTGTAAAACAGCTTCTCTTAAATGGCGAATTTCAATACATGACATGGTTCTTTTTCATTTTTAAAGAATTTGTTTTTTTTTTTAATAAATCAATGCTTTATTAACATTTACTCCACGCCACAAAATCTTTCTCCTCTCTTCTCACGTTAAATTTATTGTTGTAGGGTACAACAAAAAGGACTTAACGTAACCAACACAGAAATCCCACGATCTAGCTGGTAGGTTATTAGATTATTACGTTGAGTACACTTCAGATACATATAAATTGTAATGTTGAAACGCACACATACATACACACACACACAACGCGCGCGCAGGCATACAGGGGGGAGGGGGGGGGGAGAGAGAGAGAGAGAGAGAGAGAGAGAGAGAGAGAGAGAGAGAGAGAGAGAGAAGCCTACGACATTCGAACCATCCCGCAGCTTCCACAGCTTCCGCTGACTCTACCCCTCTGATCCTGAACCATTAGGTGACGGACGAACTTAAAATAAAACCACACTCCTGGTATAACACGCAACTGTTGCAATTTGCTTCTCCTGTAATATTACGTTCCAGCGCAGATACAGCAAGTTGGTGTGGGCGGTTATGAACACTGACGAGCATTATGTTAGCGGAACTTAAAGATACTACTTACTTCCTTAACATTACGTGCCGCCTCTGTATTAGTTTCTATGTTGCAATTCCTTCAACAGCAATTTTCATGTACCAGGGTCAGTCTCGTACATTAAAACGGCCAACATCGTAAACACTATCATCATTCAATCTTTATCAGGATACAACACATTTCTTTACCAACGTTTTTAGTGTTAAAACAAACTGAATTAAATACCACATATTCTCGCATGAACCGATTTACCAACACTGATAAATAAAAACTAAAAAACACAACTCTCAGCCGTCAGCATGATAGCACATTTTTGTAATCAAACACTTCACATCATTATCTACCACTTCTAACTATGAAAACATTGTAGCAATCTAACCATTAGCTACCGCAAAATGTTTAACCACATTTACAGCGATCAGCCATTAGTCAGTAACTTTCAACATTACGTATATCCATTAGGCACCACATAAATCTTTAACAATATGCCTCAGTCTTAGCCACTGCAAAATGGTTAACAATGCTTATAGCCGTTAGCCAATAGTCTGGTAATTTTAACATTACATTTAACTATTAGGCACTGCGAAAATCTTTAACACTTTGCCTCACTTTTAGCCACTGCAAAATAGCTAACAATACGTATAGCCATTAGCCAATAGTCAGGAAATTTTAACACTGCTTATAACGATTAGACACTGCAGAAACGGTTACCAATATATCTAACCATCAGCCACTGCAAAATGTTTAACAACAGGCCTATACAACAACAATGGCAACAGGCCATTAGTCATAGTGGAAATGTTTAACATTACGTAGGCTATTACCATTAGCTGTTTCTGAAATATTAGTATTTCGCATAATTATTATAACATATTTAACATTAACACATAATATTCTATACTACAGTAACACATAATTTAAAATACATTAATACATAATACATAAATCATGAATATATAATATTTACGTAAATAAAGAATATCAAATCACAGTGATTTGCCGTCACGAAGAATCATTGGGTCTATTACACTAAAACACAATCCACAAACTATTCCGTTCCATTAAATTGGTAACAACGAATAATACGTTCGTAGGAACTAGGAAAGAATGTAACCGGATGGCTTTGCACCGCCTCGTGAATGGACGATAGACCTCCTATAAAGCTGGATAAATTTCCTCCACTATGGAAGTAAAATCAAAATGTTCACTTCCAATTCATTTTCGCTGTCTCTACATGACTATTATGAAACAGAAATTATATATATATTTTTTTTTTCAACACAATGGTTTTGCAGTATTTAATAAAAGAGACACAATGGAAAGTCAGCTACAAGACGTCTACAGAATTACGTATAACCTACATATACACGTGTATTGCTAACTGGACACGACATTTCTTACTTCAGACCAAACTAAAAATTCTTTTCGCCGCGTTAACGCGATTTCATGCTATCAACAGGTGCAACAAATTCCGTGAGAGAGGCGAAAAAACAATTACTTCGGGTTTTATCTTCTTTAACTCTCTCTCTCTCTCTCTCTCTCTCTCTCTCTCTCTCTCTCTCTCTCTCTCTCTCTCTCTCTCTCTCTCAACCCCGTCCTGTTCGAAAACTTCAATCCCTTTTCTCGGGGTTAAGTGGAAAACAGCGCCCAACACCAGAAGGTCCTAACTTCGCCCTTTAGCAAAAATCAATCTCCACCACGCTGAAATTAATTCTCACCTTTCCACCACCACCTACAATACCGTTTCAATCTACTCCCCCTGACCAACACCGTCATCGCTACCCTCCCACCCCGTCGTCTCTCTTAATATCTCCCTCCTTCTTAAACCGCATTCACTGAACAGTAAACAACTACTTACATATAAATGTACATAAAGGGCGTACGGACGGAAGTAGGCCCTATCCGAAACGTCACAATTACAAACTGGAGGAAAACGATCGGAATTCAACGTGTGATTCTACTCAGAAAATAATTCATCATATTACATATACGAAAATCTAAAAATAATTCTTCTTGTTCTTCTATCAAGGATCAATATTCCGGTCGCAAAGGCCTATATCCACTTCACCAACAACGCTTCCCAAGTCTTCATAAACTTCGTTGTCCAACAGGCTTTTATTTCCAAACTTCCTCAGGCGACATGCCGTCTGGCATCCTATTCAGATGGGCGGACAGCCTCTCTTTGTTCTCTGCAATACGATATTGGATACCTATTGAAAATGTTGAACTCTTACGAATATCTTCAGTGTAGAGCCCATCCCTTCGTGTGCAAGAATCTCACCTCCGACGCCTGTATCCTATTCAGATGTTTTGTCCCCGGAACCCAAGATTCAGGAACCATACAATAACACTGATACCTTATAAACTTACTGATTATCTTATAAAATTTTAGTCGAGTCTCTTTCCTTATTTTCTAAGAATAACTGTATACATAATTTCTTAACTATATATATTACACAGAGGTATATTAAACGCGTATATTTTTTTGTAATATAGGCCTATATAATACTGGCTGTTACCCGCGGCTTTGCAAGCGAATATTTGACTTCTAATAAGTATTTTAATACAATTTTTATTGTCTATGTCTATATGGCGTTCTGTCAGCTCGTATAACAATTGTGTACTCATTAGTCAAATTCTCTCCAAAGGAGTGCTGTTTTCAACACTTGTACTAAATTATTATGTTGGTGCAACAGCCTTTGGAGATTTAAAAGTACCCGTTTATAAAGCCTTTGGAGATATTTATAAAGTTCAGTTCAGTTCGTAGTCCTTCAGTCTTTCGACTGGTTAGTACCCTCCCCGCATATACCTGTTACCTGTGTTGCATGTGGTACTGAGTCTCTCACAGGTATAACTTATGGGACCTACAGTTTAACGCCGGATCCGAACGGCAATTTTTTTTTTTTTTTTTTTTTTTTTTTTTGGGGGGGAGGGTTTATACTAGGCAGGATACCTCTCGCTGGGTTGTCATTACCTTGCGAGGGGGAACGGTCGTATCTAAATCAGATGGCCCCTGGCGGGAATTGAACCCGCGCCGACAGCGTAGCAGCGTCACACGCTAGCCACGACCGCTACTTTATATTTATAAAGTACCTGTTAAATCAAAAACGCTAAATTCTTTATTTTAAGTGTTACTGTGTTAGGAGCATTGTATAACACATTAAACGTTATGTTTTCCTCAACCATGGCTTTTATTTATTTCACCAATAAACTAAAAACCAAAAACCGTTGTCACCTAAATTCACAAATGAAAACAACACGTATTTTCGCTTTGTATTAAGTAACAGGACAATTTACAATTAGTAAACTTCTTCTTTTCCACATCATAACATATCGAAACAGTCGCATATTATATAAAACATCGAAAATGTTTTGCCGGAATGAATAAATGTACAGTTCCGATGTCGCTAAATAGCTTCTGTTTAATTTACTTGTTACTATGGTAATTAATTATGGTCTCCATGGTGTTATTGACATCTTTAGTAGTAGTATTTAATATGTTTCATTACTTATTCATTGCATCATCAGAAATACGTATAAACGTTAATTTTATAATCGTTTAAGACAATTACAAAATATACAGACTTAGCTGTATACAAAATTACAAAATACATCGATACAATCGCATATTAAAAACATTAAAACCTGCAGGAACGGATAAAGATACAGTTCCGATGCCACTAAATATCATTTGTTTATTCACTTGTTACTATGGTAATTAATTCTGGTCTCCATGGTGTTGTTGACATCTTTATACGCGTCAACAAAAAGGCATAAAAGGGCCTAAATCGTGTGAACTGGGCAAAATATCAAATTCCCAGTTAGCCAGTATGTTTCGCCTTGTGTCAAAGGTTACCTGTGCAAAATTTGGTGGCAATCGGTGTAACGGTATGGATTTGTATTCAGTACCCATAAATCCTCAGACTTTGAACTTTATATCTATAGATGCATATTACACCATGAGTTATAAAATATGTTACATATTTATTATGTTTTGAAATACGAGGAAACGTCTTGACAACGCAGCTGGATCGGAGAAGATAGAGAGGCAGGTCAAAGTGATAACAGACTGACGATGTGAATAATGGTGCCAAACTATTCGGACTGAGGGACTGGAGAGCCGTCGCGTCAGATCGAGAAGGCTTCTGGAGGAAGTCAAGACTCAGCAATGAGTGGTAGCACCATGGATGATGATGATGATGATGATGATATTGTATGTTTTACACATTATGTATACTGATGACTTAATTCTAGAATTAAGTTAAGAATTCCAGAAGAGGGAAGAGGGAACTTCCACAGGGGATAAAAATTAGCGCTCACTAGTGGCTTGGTACCATTTTATACGCTGACGATCAGATAATTAAGCTATACAAGATAGTTATGGTTAGCAGATCATAACTTGTACGTCCTTAGTAAAACATACAATTTAAAAATTTCTGTGAAACAAACAAACGTTATGGCATTCAAAGGCATCTATCCACTGAGATCTAAGCACGTGATTCACAATATTTTGTTATAAAAGGTATTACACTTCAATTACATAGGGTGTTAATTGGCATATGAAGGTAACTACATCATTGCCATTAAGGTAAACAGATGTCAAAATATCTGCGGGGGAACTCAACGAACTTGAAGGGGGAAGACCCGTAAGCAGGCGCAGATTAGACTTTATAAGGCTATGGCTGTGGCCACGTTACTTTATAGTTCTAAATACAGGATACCACGACACAGACTTAAGGGCTTTGCAGACTGCAGAAATGAATTTCCTTCGGACGGTACAAGGGTGACCAAGACTGGACAGAGCGCGTGACGACGATATACAAGCTGCATTAGATACTGAAGAACTGAAGACCAGAGCTCATCGTTACAAGATGAACAGGAGAGATCGTGTCTTACACATGTCTTCAGTTAGAGTACCGAGGACAATAATGGAGTACGCCCTACATGGGAAAAGAAACGTGGGCCGACCGAGGCTGCGAAGGTGGAGTTCGGAACTGGCAGAAATGCCTAAACGTGGACAGACAGACAGACGACATATTATATTATAGTATTATATAAAGTAAGCCTGTAGGCCTACATCATAGATGATGTAGAGAGTTTCCGGGAAATCTGGGTACAGTTAAATAATATATTTTCAAAAGAAATGTATTATGACTGTGCTAATACTATATATACTCCACACCCATGAGCAATGATATATAATACACAAACAGCACAAACGATTATCATAATGTATACGAGAACATGTATCACACGACTTGTCACAGAAAACGGGGAACAGCAGTCATTAAGAAACGGAATCATGTCGCTGTCTCTCTCTTTACAAAGCGAAGACCTACATTTTAAAACCGGAAAATATTTCATTTCTGTAATAGCACGCGATAAAGAACAGGAAAACGCCACTAAAAATAGAGGGGAAATATACACGAAACGACGTTCGAATGGAAAAGACAGAACTACTAAATGTCGACGGAAAACGACTCAAATGTCAAGTCAATGAAAACGACTCAAATGTCAAGTCAATGAAAAGAAAGAAAACAACTTACGAAAACTAAGAAAAGCTCCAGGGTGTCAGCGTGCATGAGTGACGTTATCCGTAACAAATAATACGTATTTTCGAACAATAAGTTTGGAATGAAAGCTAATATACGAGAGGATATACGACACTCCTACTGTATAACTTACACACGTATATAAGAGTACAGGCAGAAGCAACACCATATATCACGACAACTAGAAGACAAACACAAGTTGCAGAGATGCAGTGATCGAGAAGAGCGGTAAGCAGAACACAGTGACGGTACCTAATAGTTAAGAGGGCCCGGGATATGGCAAAAGACGAATTGAACGGCCACGAATAAGTTTATAAACAGGAGGATGAGGAGGAGGAGGACGACGACGACGACGAGGAGGAGGAGGAGTAGGAGGAGGAGGGGGGGGAGGAGGAGGAGGAGGAGGAGGAGGAGGTGGTAACGCCGCATCTAAGGTGGCAATTAAAGTGATTCCGTATGAACACAATTACGGCAACGTCTGACATAAACCGGGTAATATCCTGACGCGTTTACGACACCGTACACGCATTAACCTATACAATATTACGAAGTATTATGTCATAGTGCACTGTATACTGCGAACCTTAACGTAATAAAGACGAGGGCCGGTTAAAAAGTTCTACGACATAGCGGTAGAACTAAAAAATTTCAAGTCTTGCAATATTCATATTTCGTGTAAACACCTGTTAATTTCCGAATCTATATGTCAATTTATTCATCACTGACCAGCTGTTCGAAATTTACGTGTCACCGCGTCTTGAAAAATAAATTAGTAACAAGCTGGCCGAAATTATAGGCGCCGAAACAGTAGAGACGTAGTTAAGCAGTGAAGAAGCTATGTGTTTACTCGTTCCTTCAGAAGGTTTAACTTAAAACTGGAACAAAAGATAAATGGTGTCGATGAAATGAATATCGGCTTACCTATAACACCAATATCCTGTCAACAAGCATCTAAAACGACCCGTTTGGGTTATTCCTTGGATCTCTTGCCAAGATAAGTGGTGTCGATGAAATGAATATCGGCTTACCTGTAACACCAATATCCTGTCAACAGGTATCTAAAACGACCCGTTTGGGATATTCCTTGGATCTCTTGCCAAGATAAGGTGTCGATGAAATCAATATCGGCTTACCTGTAACACCAATATCCTGTCAACAGGCATCTAAAACGACCCGTTTGGGATATTCCTTGGATCTCTTGCCAAGATAAGTGGTGTCGATGAAATGAATATCGGCTTACCTGTAACACCAATATCCTGTCAACAGGCATCTAAAACGACCCGCTTGGGATATCCCTTGGATCTCTTGCCAAGATAAGTGGTGTCGATGAAATCAATATCGGCTTACCTGTAACACCAATATCCTGTCAACAGGCATCTAAAACGACCCGTTTGGGATATTTCTTGGATCTCTTCCCCAAATTTCAGGTTTCATTAAAAGTTTCGATATCAGTGTCACCGTATCCATCGGGAAATAAGAAACGTAATTCAAACGGCAGAACGTCTCGGGTCGGCGCTGGTTTCTGAAACCAGAATGAATTGCGGTAAACTGTGCGAGTCAGATTACCTGCGCGCGTGTACCGGTGCCTGCTGCCACTATACGCGCTCCCGTCTATCGCGCCGGTCGGCACCGGTTGTCAGGATCCGAAAACATGCCTGCATTCTACTCGTACCCTGATCCTTCGATGTATCGAAAGGTGGCCGAAGGGGTAGAGCGAAGCGAGCGCAGAGGTCTGTCACATATGCGGTCAGTATGTACAGTGTAAATCTGCAAAAATATGCACACGGAAAGTTGATTAGTCGCAACAGTATACAAACACTGGGGAAACACCCGTACTCATTACCATTCAAGGCGTGAGCCTCGCCTCTGATAGACGCAGTCTGTGTCTGTAGCTGATCAGTCAATGTTTTCATCGTAATCGGCCGGATCGCGATCATCCGAGTTTTGTACGGATGGGTTGCAACTGACCGAGTTTTGTAAGAAAAGATCGCAACTGACCGCGGTCCTTCAAGTCACAGGCGTATTCCCTCAAAAGGTAAAACAAAAACAATTTCGAGACTTCTCTATACACAAAGAAGAAAACTTAAAAACAAGAAGTACAAGCACTTACAGACATCACCGTCAAAGTAAAACAGCCTTATAACAACAAAAAGATCATCAGTTCGTAACTACCTCGCCTGACGTTCCTTTTGTTCTATAGTGTGACTGCAAACATTGCGATTCACCACACGGTCGGGTCACTGACATTTCACAACACCGACTAATGACAGTGTTTTGCTTAACCCTTTGCACTTCCATTCATACAACACATCTGACGGTTTTAAAGGTCAACAACTAAGGTCCTCCGCACACGGGGCAACAGATAAGCGGTAAAAGTGATGACAGCAATGCAGGCGATATAAGTGATAAAGGCGATGTGAGTGATCAGAGTAACAGGGCATCCGCTCACAGAGCGATAGGAAGTAGTCAAATCGTGCCTTCCAACGAGAGAATACATATATAAAGTTTTTTCCAAAGTTCTTGAAGAGGTCCTACATGATTGTTCAGTATGTAGAGTGAGCCAAATGACGAAGAACGTTTGCACCTATACCGATACATAAGATCCCGACGAAGTAGAAACCGTTGGAAGTATTGGCTTCATCCCTACATTGAGAAGAATTTACACTGCAGGCTGTTCGTTGCAGCCAAAGAACTGCAAGAAAATGACGCCAAATTAATAAATAAAATAAAAATAAATGGAAACGCTGTAATCAAAAGTGCTACATTTCTGGTAAACCGACTTCTATTCCCACCTCATTCCATGCCTTATCCGTGACGTCTTTTCTTGAATACTCCGTGAGAGTAAAATCATGTAAAACACGGTGTTTTTCCACTGCACCCACGAACTTAACATTGAACGTCTCCATTTTACCTGGCAATATGGGCAACGCGATGCGCTAGCGAACTGCACTGCAGACTGACCGAGTTGCTCAGATCACGTACATCGACTAGATCACCTACGGATTGCTTTCACATTGCTCCGTTGGTGGGTCCCCACTTCTTTACATAGGAAGTCACGGGAAGGGGATATCGAATTGCTATTGGATCGCTTAGCTGTGGCCCCGTGTGCGGAGGGTCTAACTACAAACTATAGGCCGACTTGTCACGTATCCGAACACTAACAAAAGATACGTGATAACGTGTAGATTGTGCCGACATAACCTATTGGTATCAATTACCTCAGCGCGTTTTATTTATTCAAAAGTCGTGTAAGAACCCAAGTAGTAGTCAGTCGTGCGTACGACACAAAGGTGTCTGTGTCTGTGCACACAAACATCCTGCGCGCTCTCTCCGACTGGTAAAAACGAACGTATTTTTCAATCGACACATTTTTTTGCATCGCACTTTCTCCTGACATTAACAAACAATAATAGATTCGATATTAACGTGTTTTAACACATAACATACAAAAAAAGAAAATTAATAACCAATTTCCGTGCATGAGCGGTCGTGCGCGCATAACGCAGCAGAAATATCACCCGCTGGAACGTGGTTTGTTCCACTTCACCTTTCTTTCATTCTTTCAAATGTCGCGGAGGCAAGGAGCCTTTAGTTCCAAACGGTCAAAGACAGCCTCGAAGAGAATTTTACCTTACCCAATAAATGATCACCTCTGATTGGTAGTCATTTGTTTCTCCCTATCTCTGCATCAAGTGTCGGTCGGTGCGACATGGAGTTCTGGGTTTATTTGTGACGCGATACAAAATTTGCAAAGAGCGTTGAGTTATACTAATTCTGTCAAATTACTAAAAATACCGAGATTGTATTTTGAATAAAATTCCTCCTAACTAGATCCTCCGCAAAGACTTTAATAATTTTCTTAAAATTTGTTGAGTTCAATTTTTGGACCCTGTTGCCCATAAAGTTTAAAAAGTTTCACAGTAAACTTTATATTTGAATTGGGTTAAAATTCTCTTTAAGTCTGACACCCGGCTGATTTTTACAAAGTTTTTCAAAGTTTTTGATCCCTTTTTTTTGGCGTGCTGTCCTAAAATTTTGGAATTCCAAAACTGTAGTCTATATTCAAGCAGCTGCCCGTTCCGCCTTCAATGATCCTCCAGCCATCTCTTCCTGGGTCTACCCACACAACTGTGTCCTATAGGTATTTATTTTCAGACTTGTTTGCGTAGAGAAAGCGCAGTGAAGCGATAACACTCCGAGACGGGGGAGGTTTACCTAGAACTCGGGGACATTTATCTCACCGATAAGTGAGTTCGGCAGAACACTACCAGAAGGTTAGCGAAGCGTTGTCTAATTTTTTTTCTTGTTGTTTGCGACATGCCCGGTAAGGACAAGTCTCGGGCTGATCTGGGGCCCCCTTCCGCCAAATGGAAGGATGAGGGGAGACGCACGCCTGTGCAGGCCGGAAGCGAAGAAGATGGAGGCACATTGGAGGTAGAGTAGTGTGTGTGTATGTAGTGTGGCCATATAGGTAAAGGAAGTGGCTGATGGAAATGCCACAGGTTTATACATGAGGGCAGGGACGAGTAACGTAGGTGGCCAAAGCTGGAGGGAGGCGACAGGGAGGCGTCAAGGTAGGCGGGGGACGCAGAGAAGAGGGCTAAAGACTGGGTAAGTGGTTAGAGAAACTTAACTTGCTATGTGAGCAGGATGGCAAGTTGAGTATGTTTGTAAAATTGTGAATTAAGTGTTTCTATTTCTTTGACAGCGGCGGCGAGGAGTTCTGGAAGGAGGTCCATCGGCTATGGAAAGGAGGCGGTTTATGAGGAAGGAATGTCTGCGGGTATTGCGAGTAATTCTGTCGTTGAAGGTGGCTACAGATCGTAGGGAAGTGCGTTGCTTTGCAGTTTGTGTGTATTTCCAGTTGCCGTTGTCTACAGCTAGTCACGAGTCTTTAAACGTAACTGAAAAGTAACGGTTACAATAAGACCATTCGTAAGAGAGGCGGTGTTCCAGACCTAAGTTTAAGCAGTTTGTAATTATATTTTATAGCGTTCGTACACAAGCCAAAATACAAACTGTATAATTACTCTCAACATAAACTTTGCGGACCGTAATGATACGCAATTTAACGGTTTCACGTTTAATGTCCGACCGACAACAAAATTCCACCAGCAATCATCAATAATGCCTTAATTACAAAGAACGGTCGCGCGCACAGCGCAGTAAAACAACAAAACCGACAGACAGACGGTCGGACAGACAGACGGTCGGACAGACAGGCAACAAGAATATTCAATCAGCAGTAACGTTGCGGCCACCATCCCCCGGGGGAACACTATCCACACTTAACAACCGGACCGGTTTCATGTACTCTCGAATTACATTCTCTCGAATCCCGAATTGTACCCTGTACTTTGGTTCTTCCAATTAGTATCGGTCGGCCGTCATAAAAGAGATTGTTATACGGCGCTAGCGAGTGAGTGAGCGAATGTTTTACGACGAGACGCGGGCTTTATTGCCTTGTGGGATTTGGAAAACACAAAACCGATTGAGGATCGGATCGCATAACGTTGGGCCGTTTAATTGCCTCCACGGCTCTACCTCTGTGTGTGTCAACGTAATTGCGCAAAACCTGTCTACACTGTGTCTCGCTTTCATCTGTCTGCGTCTCAACCCTTTGTCATTATTTTTCAAATAAAAATTTCGTAGCTAACTTTAATTTTTCCGCAATCCATTTACTCGAATCCTTATCCTTTGTCACAATTCGAATCCTTATCCTTTGTCACAATTTCCAGACCTTACTCCGAGGACTAGACGAGACCTTACTTTGAAGAAGTATTTCAAGTATTTCAAAGTTTTACATGATCAGGTTACTGGCCTGTTGCACAACCCCTACCGGAAGGATTCCCTGCTATATGCGGATGACATAGTTCTTATTCAAGAAAAAATGAGGATGATTTACAAAGATCTATGTTTCAATTACAAGAAGTAGCAAGAGAGTATTCACTGACAATTTCAGTAAGAAAGACCAAAACCATGGCCTTAAAGGGTAAATATCAAGTGAGCACTAAGATAAACAACAGCACTTTAGAACAAGTGAGCCGCTTTAAATATTTCGGCTGTGTAGTAAGCTATGAATCTGAATATGATATAAGAGAGAAGATAAATGAATTTAGGAATATTTGTGGTACAAATCATAGAAATCTTAGAAATAGAACAAGACACGCCACAAGGATTAAATATTATAAGACAATTGCATTACCCACATTGACTTATGCGAGTGAGGCGTGGGTCATGACAAAAAAAGGAAAGCGGTAAGATTCAGAGTGCTGAAATGCAGTTTCTTCGAAATACTTTAAATTATACATTGCTAGAAAGAATAAGGAATGAAGATGTCAGAGCAGAACACGCAGTAAAGGAAATAAATGAAAATATTTCAATTTAAAGAAGCAATGGTGGGATCATCCGCAGGGGATGACAGAGGATCGATTGCCGAAAGCGGCACTGAACTATAAAGACATTGGTAGAAAAAACGTGGGCCGTCCGAGGATGAAATGGGTGCCGGAACAGGTTTATATAACCTAATCCTTGAAGAGAAGAAGAGGAAGAAGAAATTTCGTAACAGCTGCTGTCTTTTGGATGGTTTATCAAAGGCTAAAGGAAGTAAACCTTGATTAAAAATTGCCTGGTCCTCCAGGCTGGGGATAATGCAATGGGCCAATTCCCCGTTCATTGGAAAGAAAGGAAACGTTAAAAAACCAAAGAGATTGCACCAGGATGAATTCAATTATCAGAAATGGGAACTAAACGTATAAATATAAATATATATAAATATATAAATAAATTATAAATAAATATATTTTATTTATAAATATGAATAAAACAAAATACATGGCAATAGGTGACCTTCAGCAAGACCTGATATTGGAGGAAGACATGGGAAAGATTTCATGTTCGGAGAAGTACATTTAGGGGTGAAAATGACGGCCAATGGGAAACAAGGCAAAGAAACAAAATACAGAAGAACTTTGCGAAATATGGCCATCTCTACATTAAATGGAATCCAGTGGGATAAGTAAATTACAGTAGAAACTAAAACCTAAATATTTAAAACCATTGTTGTAAGTATCATGACTTACGGCTCAGAAGTTTGGACTACCAATAAATACACAAGAACAAAATTAATGACAGCAGATATGGACGTTCAACAAGAGTATCCAGACGTGAGGAAATTAGAAACTAAGTTATTAAGGACAGAATGACTTAAAAATTCAATTTTCGATTTTATTAAAACAAAAAATTACAATGATATGGACACACAAAAGGAATGGCAAGGTTTATGGAATAAACCCCCCGCCAGGAAGAAGGAAAAGAGGAAGACTACCTATCACCTGGATAGAAGAAAGGCAGACTATATTGAGGGAAAGAGAAATTGAAGAAAATCTTTGGTTGGGCAAACAGCAGTGGAGGATGAATCAATTCTGTAATCTTTAGTTGCGGAAAATGTGTAAACATTATATAGCCGGAATAATAATATAAAAATTTCGTTCTGCGTACGACGACGTTTGAAATTGCGCGATCCACCGGGAGACACAAAATCAACTAGTTCTTAAGCAGATATCTCTATACGCCACAGCCATAACATGCAAAAAATTGATCGTGTCGTGGGACACGCGACAGAAGTGAGACCAAACTTCAGTGTCGAATGGCGAGTGAAATGATTCAACCGGTAAAATGTTACTCGTATGGATTTGGAGTAAGAGAGATTTTGCTATAAAGAACTAAGATTCAAATAAGAGTGAACCGATAATTAAATGAGACGAGAGCATAGTAGTGATTATATGTATTTTACTATAAGAAATCAATATTTACAATGAACATAAATGCAATCACATTGCTACGCCAATTGCATAACGCTCTCGGCAGTTACGTAAACGCTCTACACGTTTCTCGACTAGCCCAGCGTGCGGCGTCTGTGTCAAGGCCGTGTACTGATGTACTGAGGTACCTTCCAGACTGTGACAGCACCACTTGTTAACTACGCAAATTATGCTGGCACGCCGCCAAAAGAATGGAAAATTATTCTGGAACATCTGCAAGCTATACATAACCAACAGCTGCCGGCTTAGTCGTTCCGTTACAGCTGGCAGGCACGATTGCGGAGTGCGGACCAAGTGGTTGTGGAAAGTTATTACTGTGTTATAATTAGTGCGGAACTATAATAGATGACATTATTATTGCGTGTGCAAAAATTGTTATTTTTGACTCATTAAAGCTGGTAATTAGTGATTTCATTGGTGTCTGTAGTTTGTTTCCATTGTACCATAAGACGATCCGTGAGATCGTCGTAACAATATTACACGACGTATTATTTTCATTATACATACATACACAAACAATATATGTAATAAATAATTTTTTTCAATGTAACAATACGATTTACTCAATATTTAGCTGAAAAGTAGAATGTGATATGCGGAGTATAATATTTCAATTTTTTACAAATTATAAAATACATAAATTACCAATTGAATTTCTCAACCTAAACGTCCAAGCAAATACAATATAAAAACCACAGTGGAACTCACCGATCAACTAAGAAACGTACAAAGTAAACAAAGATACAAACTTATACTCTTTCGACATTTCAAACGTGTACCCAAACATCTCTTTCACGACTCTGAACATATTATAATAAGAAAATACGTGTCACTGATTTTCAATATTCTTATGGATTGATAAATTGCAAAAGTTGTGTAAATATATTACGATAATAATGAGCTACGTAGAAGAAAAGGATTTCATAAGTATTCAGCTCGTTCTCTCACCATGTGAGTACTTTTGCTTTTACAATAAACAAAATTATTGTATATATTTACGTTATCCTTCTAATAGTACTTAAACATTTACCATATGTTTTACATCCTCTTCCGGACACTGATACAAAAATTTGGAAGTTCAAAAACTTCTTAATGGATTTGTAAACTGGTTAAAATCTTCTTCAACTTGATAACCATACGGATTTTGCGATTCTTTTCAACATTCCGATCCCCTTTTTGGGCCCTGGTATCAAAAATGTTGAATTTCAAAAACTGAAAATCATTCAGATTTTGGTTAAAATTATCTCATGTATTTTTGTAATTAAAAAAAATTATCCTGACATATAATTTGACTCCTGCCTCCTCTTTTTTAGGGATCAAATTCAAAATTAATGCGTGATGTCACAGTAGTTTTACACATACACAGTGAAATGTTGAGCTTATCAGCTTACCGTAGTTAACGCCTGTATGGGTCTACATAGCCGCTTGTCTTACCTGGAACACAAAAGAAAAGGAAAAATTAAATTAGGTCATTCAAACGTGTATGTAAATATACACACAGACAGACACAACACACACACATACACAAATTGTACAAATTTTTTAAACCTGAGATATCACATTCACTATGCAGTGTTTGTACCATTTATCGTATACGTAAGGATATGTTTTATTTTTATTTTAATATAACCACTGAAGATGCCATCCGTTGGTGAGGCCGAAACGTTTGGTTGTTCAAACATGAGACCACGGCCTAACAGCCCGGCATTCAACCGTTTGGTTGTTCAAACATGAGACCACGGCCTAACAGCCCGGCATTCAACCGTTTGGTTGTTCAAACATGAGACCACGGCCTAACAGCCCGGCATTCAAACGTTTGGTTGTTCAAACATGAGACCACGGCCTAACAGCCCGGCATTCAACCGTTTGGTTGTTCAAACATGAGACCACGGCCTAACAGCCCGGCATTCAACCGTTTGGTTGTTCAAACATGAGAGCACGGCCTAACAGCCCGGCATTCAACCGTTTGGTGGTTCAAACATGAGACCACGGCCTAACAGCCCGGCATTCAACCGTTTGGTTGTTCAAACGTGAGAGCACGTCCTAACAGCCCGGCATTCAACCGTTTGGTGGTTCAAACATGAGAGCACGGCCTAACAGCCCGGCATTCAACCGTTTGGTTGTTCAAACATGAGAGCACGGCCTAACAGCCCGGCATTCAACCGTTTGGTGGTTCAAACATGAGACCACGGCCTAACAGCCCGGCATTCAAACGTTTGGTGGTTCAAACATGAGAGCACGGCCTAACAGCCCGGCATTCAACCGTTTGGTTGTTCAAACATGAGACCACGGCCTAACAGCCCGGCATTCAAACGTTTGGTGGTTCAAACATGAGAGCACGACCTAACAGCCCGGCATTCAAACGTTTGGTGGTTCAAACATGAGACCACGGCCTAACAGCCCGGCATTCAAACGTTTGGTGGTTCAAACATGAGACCACGGCCTAACAGCCCGGCATTCAAACGTTTGGTGGTTCAAACATCAGAGCACGGCCTAACAGCCCGGCATTCAAACGTTTGGTGGTTCAAACATGAGAGCACGGCCTAACAGCCCGGCATTCAAACGTCTGGTGGTTCAAACATGAGAGCACGGCCTAACAGCCCGGCATTCAAACGTTTGGTGGTTCAAACATGAGAGCACGGCCTAACAGCCCGGCATTCAAACGTTTGGTGGTTCAAACATGAGAGCACGGCCTAACAGCCCGGCATTCAACCGTTTTGTGGTTCAAACATGAGAGCACGGCCTAACAGCCCGGCATTCAAACGTCTGGTGGTTCAAACATGAGAGCACGGCCTAACAGCCCGGCATTCAAACGTTTGGTGGTTCAAACATGAGAGCACGGCCTAACAGCCCGGCATTCAAACGTTTGGTGGTTCAAACATGAGAGCACGGCCTAACAGCCCGGCATTCAACCGTTTTGTGGTTCAAACATGAGACCACGGCCTAACAGCCCGGCATTCAAACGTTTGGTGGTTCAAACATGAGAGCACGGCCTAACAGCCCGGCATTCAACCGTTTCAATGATGTTGTACACACATTAATTCAGCGAAGAACAAACATCCGATGTTCAAAATTTTAATGGAAATCACACGTCACTGATAGCTTAAAAAAAAAAAATAATAATAATAACAGAAAATTTGCACAAGACATGAAGAAATGTAATACTATTACACTTGAATACAGCGATCCGCCACAAAGAGATAAGGAAAACTGCGGTGAGACTATACAGTGTAAAAACTGCAAATGCACTTGGAAGTTAGTAAGGTATTGAATGTAGTTTTCTTCTTCTTCTTCTATGGCGTCACAGATCGAATTCGAACCTTAGCCTCCATAATCATCCACCTCCATTTTTCCCTGTCCTTGGCGATCGATGTGCATCGTTTTATTTTAAGTAAATCAGCATCCCTCGCCACTGCGTCAATCCAGCGTGTCTTGGGTCTTCCGACAGGCCTTCTATCCTCGATCTGACTAAACAGTACCTTCTTAGGTATTCGGATGTCTGTTGGTTCCTGAATATATTGGTTTTACGGGGAGGGGTTGTTGGCCCTTCGCCCAACCCCCAACCTCGAGGGCCAGGTCATTTTTATTCAGGGTTTCCATCCCCTAGACCGGCTGCTTTCACTACAGCTTAGAGCCTGGTCTACCTTGATTTTCTGTCAGGGTTTACTCCCTTAGCCTTTGAAGATCTCTCTTCATCGTAAGGCAGTGATTCTCACTATTTACCCCTGGGAGAATTGGTTCCCTGTTCCGCCATACCGTAGGCTCCCTACTCTGCCGTATCCGCCGTTGAATGAATGTAGTTTTACTGTTACGAGAAGAGTGAACACCACATAACAAAATATTTAATTGTATACATCTCTTTAACTAAATGACGATCATGATACAGCGACGAGGATGAATATGATAATGACGACGACGACGACGACGTTGATTAGTGTGTCAAGCTACGATCATACGTGACCGTCAAACATCGTCCATTAAACATATATAACATCTATGATTCAAACGGGTTTTTGCAACAGTACACAGCGACGATAAAATGCTCTTGATGCAACGGCGGATGGGGGGGGAACAGGCAACCGTAGCTGGAACAAATCCCGTAATTAGCAACACACACACACGAACTTCAATGCATAACGCAGCGGACCGACGAGAAACTGCAACACGGCAAAAAAAAAACAAATACTGTACGCATATAAAAATTAAAAAAAAAAAGAAAACAAAGATCGACGAGTAGATGAGAACAAAAAAGCCCCACCATTCTGCAGAAAATTAATTATTTTACTCTTCAATAAAATAACAGCAAGAAGAAATTAAACTGGCAAAACAAATATGTCAGCCAGAGTATGAAAATGTTATTAAGTCTGACCTCAATTCTGTTTTAATTACACCCAGGGAATACGTTAAAAACCGACTATTCAAAAAAATCTCCCTCTCCATATCACTCTCTCTCTCTCTCTCTCTCTCTCTCTCTCTCTCTCTCTCTCTCTCTCTCTCTCTCTCTCTCTCTCTCTCTCTCCCTGCTCTCCATGTAATCATTTCAATAATAAAAACTATTCATTTTATATGATTTAGTCCTTTAATTTCAAATAGTATTACAGTTTGAAATTAAAAACGGTTTGAACAAACACACTTCCACAGTACAGAACTGAGTGAGTGAATGCAGTGCAAGAGACTCGGACTTTTGCCCGCGGCAGATAATTATACGAATGAAACTGGCATCAACAGTAGTAGATTGCCAGCCAGCATTGCCCCCCCCCCCTACCCTAGCTCCACAGCGGAAAGTTAGCGACAATTAAACTTTATATTGTATCCTTTAAGCGTCTGTTGACAGTACTTCTGAATAAAAGCCTTGAATGTTACGTACAACCGTTTAACAGCAAACTGTGAACTAATATCCATCACGGACTCACATACGTGATGTGGCGAGCACAACGTATCTGGACTTACATCTTACTGAAACTTATATGGCTTTTATTTTATACCTTCTTTATCAGGTTATTCTTTACCGATTATTCTCCAACTGCGACGATATCCTCAGCGTAACCTACGACGTCTTCTTCTTTAGTAAAACTGTCTAAGACGGGTTTCAACTGGACGCTCGCCATTTATCTCAGTCCTCTGTATTTGTCTTCTTCTTCCGTTTTTGATGCCAATAATCGTTCCAACCTTCATTCTTCCCCGCCCTCTCTTTTCTTCCACGTCTCTCTCAGTGATTCTCATCTGGAGACAGTTTTTCCGCAACATGTGCTCCAATGAAGAGGTATTTCCCTTTCTTATTACTTATTTTCAGCAGTTTTCTTTTCTCTCTTGTTCTCGTCATTACTTCATCGTTTCTCACTCTGTTCTCGTCATTACTTCATCGTTTCTCACTCTGTTCTCGTCATTACTTCATCGTTTCTCACTCTATCAGCCAATTACACCTTAATCGTAATTTGCAACGTCCACGTTTCTAAACTCTCTATACATCTTTCTTCTTTACTCTTGATGGTACACGTTTCACTACCGCATGTCACTTACTCGTCTCAATCGGAATCCTTCTCGCTGTCAGCAAGGCTTTTAGCTTTTAAACGTCTCATACCCATAGATATTCTACTTCTGATTTACCCAAAAAATTTTTGAAGTGGCCCGGGGACTTTATTTAGACTTTTTTTTGGTGTTCTACCCTTAGGCAGGTCTTCAAATGGTAAGAGCTCCCCAAACTGTCCTATTGCATGCCAGTCTTTTCGTTTCTTCGTAACACCCTCTGATTTTAATGCTATTTATTAACTTCATTCTTCTACGCCCTCTTCATTTTTCTCCTTCTGTGACACCCTCCATGGCAGTTGTAAGCAAGTAGTCTCTTTTTAAACAATCACATAACCAATTCCTTTTTTATTTTCTATTACCTTCATTATTCTTCTATCTTCCTTATTCTTCTTAAAACTTCATCATTCCTTACTTTATCAACCCACCTCACTTTTTCCATTGTTCGCCAAACCCACATCTCAAATGCTTCTAATCTTTTCTCATCCTCTTTCCTCAGTGTCCATGTCTCTGCACCATAGAAAGCAACGCTCCACACATAACTGGCCAACCTTTTTCTTCAATTCTTATTAATTTTGCCATACAGCACTCTTTATTTCCAATACTTACAGAGGAACGGTTGAAAAGCCATAACAAATTATTAAATTAAATTGGCAACAAACAAATAAAACTTCCAAGCAAAACTTATATAGCAAACAAACTTAACAAATTTTAATTCTGAGAAAATTAATAACAATAATTTAAATACAAAACAAAACACAAACACACACACAGGCCTATTCAGAGCTTACAAGAAGAGTCTTGCAAAAACATCATCATCATCATCTTTACAATAGGCAAGGTGCTCCCTGTTTCGCCTTCAAAGATCCTCCAAACATCTCTTCCTGGGCTTACCCACACACCTGTGTCCTATAGGTTTGTATTTCCAAACTGGAAATTTCCAGTGTTCGGCTTGGCCAGTCTGGAATCGGACATTCTTTCTAACTGTTCTTCCCACCGTTCTTTTATTATCATTCTATCTATTAAAAGTTCATTCAAGTTAAAAACTTGTAACTCTTCTCTTATGGCCTCGTTCTTTATACGGTCAAGTTTAGAACATCTTTCAAGTCCTCTTAAGAACGACGTTTCTGAGGCCTGTACTTTACTGTCTTGTTTCTTGGTTGTTGTCCATAACTCACGCCCGTAGGACAGTACAGAGACTGCCATAACTTTTTCTTGCCAGTACTACAGCCGACTAAATCCAAACAGATTCCCGTCTGTTATACTCCAACGGTAAGCCGGTCCAGGATGATTTCCCTTACGCCTTAACTTGGTACTGCTGCCGGTCTAGATCCGTACTGTTCTCCGTCAAGAGGGTCACCTCTTGTAGGATGTGGCACTTCACCACGCAGTACGGTCTTAGCTGGAGAGAAGCCAAGGTCTCCTTTGGGAGGTAACATCACTTCATCCAACCCCCTGGGAACTCGTGACGACAAGTCCCCAGTCAAACCGGTACAAAGGTACTAAGGTTTATTTTTGCTTGCAAAACGGAACGAAATAGAACTTAAAATGTAATCTCGCATTCACATATTGCAGGCAAATAGTTTTTAATTTTTCTACACGCACACGCGTCTATAAATACATAAAGAATCAAAATTTGGAACAGAAGACGTGGTACCGGCCTACAAGTGGATAAATCCCGCCCGCCCCCTTTGGAAGTATGCTGATGCTTGTTGCAACTACTACCCCCCAAGAAACCACCGGGGACAGAGATACAGCTGCACCATTCGAAAAACTACTTTCTTTATGTTCCGAAGGCTGTAAATTACGGACGACCAGTAAAACAGACGCAATCAAAAAGCACAACGTACGTAGTTTGGGCGCTGTAAGTACTGGCACAGCTGAAACCGGTCGTTAAATCTTGCCGCGGTAATTAAATCAGCGGAGGTTACCGGGACCATAAATGTGGTCCGCATCACGTTGCCCAAACGCGCTCGTTTACGATAACAACAAAATGGCCCTCGGAGTAATGTACGCGTACCCTGTCAAACGTGTACCGGATACATTGTCGATAAACAGTGAACCCAACATCATCGTCATCATCATCATCATCATCATCAAAGAGATACCTTGTCGAGTTAGCCACGTTTCTCTCACCATCACTGTCCCCTAGGTTATACATTGTCGATAAACAATGAACTCAACACCATCGTCATCTAAAGGCCATGCCTTGTCGAGTTAGCCACGTTTCTCTCTCCATCACTGTCCCCTAGGTTATACATTGTCGATAAACAATGAACTCAACACCATCGTCATCTAAAGGCATCGCCTTGTCGAGTTAGCCACGTTTCTCTCTCCATCACTGTCCCCTAGGTTATACACTGTCGATAAACAATGAACTCAACACCATCGTCATCTAAAGGCCATGCCTTGTCGAGTTAGCCACGTTTCTCTCTCCATCACTGTCCCCTAGGTTATACATTGTCGATAAACAATGAACTCAACACCATCGTCATCTAAAGGCCATGCCTTGTCGAGTTAGCCACGTTTCTCTCTCCATCACTGTCCCCTAGGTTATACATTGTCGATAAACAATGAACTCAACACCATCGTCATCTAAAGGCCATGCCTTGTCGAGTTAGCCACGTTTCTCTCTCCATCACTGTCCCCTAGGTTATACATTGTCGATAAACAATGAACTCAACACCATCGTCATCTAAAGGCCATGCCTTGTCGAGTTAGCCACGTTTCTCTCTCCATCACTGTCCCCTAGGTTATACATTGTCGATAAACAATGAACTCAACACCATCGTCATCTAAAGGCCATGCCTTGTCGAGTTAGCCACGTTTCTCTCTCCATCACTGTCCCCTAGGTTATACATTGTCGATAAACAATGAACTCAACACCATCGTCATCTAAAGGCCATGCCTTGTCGAGTTAGCCACGTTTCTCTCTCCATCACTGTCCCCTAGGTTATACATTGTCGATAAACAATGAACTCAACACCATCGTCATCTAAAGGCCATGCCTTGTCGAGTTAGCCACGTTTCTCTCTCCATCACTGTCCCCTAGGTTATACACTGTCGATAAACAATGAACTCAACACCATCGTCATCTAAAGGCCATGCCTTGTCGAGTTAGCCACGTTTCTCTCTCCATCACTGTCCCCTAGGTTATACATTGTCGATAAACAATGAACTCAACACCATCGTCATCTAAAGGCCATGCCTTGTCGAGTTAGCCACGTTTCTCTCTCCATCACTGTCCCCTAGGTTATACATTGTCGATAAACAATGAACTCAACACCATCGTCATCTAAAGGCCATGCCTTGTCGAGTTAGCCACGTTTCTCTCTCCATCACTGTCCCCTAGGTTATACATTGTCGATAAACAATGAACTCAACACCATCGTCATCTAAAGGCCATGCCTTGTCGAGTTAGCCACGTTTCTCTCTCCATCACTGTCCCCTAGGTTATACATTGTCGATAAACAATGAACTCAACACCATCGTCATCTAAAGGCCATGCCTTGTCGAGTTAGCCACGTTTCTCTCTCCATCACTGTCCCCTACGTTATACATTGTCGATAAACAATGAACTCAACACCATCGTCATCTAAAGGCCATGCCTTGTCGAGTTAGCCACGTTTCTCTCTCCATCACTGTCCCCTAGGTTATACATTGTCGATAAACAATGAACTCAACACCATCGTCATCTAAAGGCCATGCCTTGTCGAGTTAGCCACGTTTCTCTCTCCATCACTGTCCCCTAGGTTATACATTGTCGATAAACAATGAACTCAACACCATCGTCATCTAAAGGCCATGCCTTGTCGAGTTAGCCACGTTTCTCTCTCCATCACTGTCCCCTAGGTTATACATTGTCGATAAACAATGAACTCAACACCATCGTCATCTAAAGGCCATGCCTTGTCGAGTTAGCCACGTTTCTCTCTCCATCACTGTCCCCTAGGTTATACATTGTCGATAAACAATGAACTCAACACCATCGTCATCTAAAGGCCATGCCTTGTCGAGTTAGCCACGTTTCTCTCTCCATCACTGTCCCCTAGGTTATACATTGTCGATAAACAATGAACTCAACACCATCGTCATCTAAAGGCCATGCCTTGTCGAGTTAGCCACGTTTCTCTCTCCATCACTGTCCCCTAGGTTATACATTGTCGATAAACAATGAACTCAACACCATCGTCATCTAAAGGCCATGCCTTGTCGAGTTAGCCACGTTTCTCTCTCCATCACTGTCCCCTAGGTTATACATTGTCGATAAACAATGAACTCAACACCATCGTCATCTAAAGGCCATGCCTTGTCGAGTTAGCCACGTTTCTCTCTCCATCACTGTCCCCTAGGTTATACACTGTCGATAAACAATGAACTCAACACCATCGTCATCTAAAGGCCATGCCTTGTCGAGTTAGCCACGTTTCTCTCTCCATCACTGTCCCCTAGGTTATACATTGTCGATAAACAATGAACTCAACACCATCGTCATCTAAAGGCCATGCCTTGTCGAGTTAGCCACGTTTCTCTCTCCATCACTGTCCCCTAGGTTATACATTGTCGATAAACAATGAACTCAACACCATCGTCATCTAAAGGCCATGCCTTGTCGAGTTAGCCACGTTTCTCTCTCCATCACTGTCCCCTAGGTTATACATTGTCGATAAACAATGAATTCAACACCATCGTCATCTAAAGGCCATGCCTTGTCGAGTTAGCCACGTTTCTCTCTCCATCACTGTCCCCTAGGTTATACATTGTCGATAAACAATGAACTCAACACCATCGTCATCTAAAGGCCATGCCTTGTCGAGTTAGCCACGTTTCTCTCTCCATCACTGTCCCCTAGGTTATACATTGTCGATAAACAATGAACTCAACACCATCGTCATCTAAAGGCCATGCCTTGTCGAGTTAGCCACGTTTCTCTCTCCATCACTGTCCCCTAGGTTATACATTGTCGATAAACAATGAACTCAACACCATCGTCATCTAAAGGCCATGCCTTGTCGAGTTAGCCACGTTTCTCTCTCCATCACTGTCCCCTAGGTTATACACTGTCGATAAACAATGAACTCAACACCATCGTCATCTAAAGGCCATGCCTTGTCGAGTTAGCCACGTTTCTCTCTCCATCACTGTCCCCTAGGTTATACACTGTCGATAAACAATGAACTCAACACCATCGTCATCTAAAGGCCATGCCTTGTCGAGTTAGCCACGTTTCTCTCTCCATCACTGTCCCCTAGGTTATACACTGTCGATAAACAATGAACTCAACACCATCGTCATCTAAAGGCCATGCCTTGTCGAGTTAGCCACGTTTCTCTCTCCATCACTGTCCCCTAGGTTATACACTGTCGATAAACAATGAACTCAACACCATCGTCATCTAAAGGCCATGCCTTGTCAAGTTAGCCACGTTTCTCTCTCCATCACTGTCCCCTAGGTTATACATTGTCGATAAACAATGAACTCAACACCATCGTCATCTAAAGGCCATGCCTTGTCGAGTTAGCCACGTTTCTCTCTCCATCACTGTCCCCTAGGTTATACATTGTCGATAAACAATGAACTCAACACCATCGTCATCTAAAGGCCATGCCTTGTCGAGTTAGCCACGTTTCTCTCTCCATCACTGTCCCCTAGGTTATACATTGTCGATAAACAATGAACTCAACACCATCGTCATCTAAAGGCCATGCCTTGTCGAGTTAGCCACGTTTCTCTCTCCATCACTGTCCCCTAGGTTATACATTGTCGATAAACAATGAACTCAACACCATCGTCATCTAAAGGCCATGCCTTGTCGAGTTAGCCACGTTTCTCTCTCCATCACTGTCCCCTCGGTTATACATTGTCGATAAACAATGAACTCAACACCATCGTCATCTAAAGGCCATGCCTTGTCGAGTTAGCCACGTTTCTCTCTCCATCACTGTCCCCTAGGTTATACATTGTCGATAAACAATGAACTCAACACCATCGTCATCTAAAGGCATCGCCTTGTCGAGTTAGCCACGTTTCTCTCTCCATCACTGTCCCCTAGGTTATACACTGTCGATAAACAATGAACTCAACACCATCGTCATCTAAAGGCCATGCCTTGTCGAGTTAGCCACGTTTCTCTCTCCATCACTGTCCCCTAGGTTATACATTGTCGATAAACAATGAACTCAACACCATCGTCATCTAAAGGCCATGCCTTGTCGAGTTAGCCACGTTTCTCTCTCCATCACTGTCCCCTAGGTTATACATTGTCGATAAACAATGAACTCAACACCATCGTCATCTAAAGGCCATGCCTTGTCGAGTTAGCCACGTTTCTCTCTCCATCACTGTCCCCTAGGTTATACATTGTCGATAAACAATGAACTCAACACCATCGTCATCTAAAGGCCATGCCTTGTCGAGTTAGCCACGTTTCTCTCTCCATCACTGTCCCCTAGGTTATACATTGTCGATAAACAATGAACTCAACACCATCGTCATCTAAAGGCCATGCCTTGTCGAGTTAGCCACGTTTCTCTCTCCATCACTATCCCCTAGGTTATACATTGTCGATAAACAATGAACTCAACACCATCGTCATCTAAAGGCCATGCCTTGTCGAGTTAGCCACGTTTCTCTCTCCATCACTGTCCCCTAGGTTATACATTGTCGATAAACAATGAACTCAACACCATCGTCATCTAAAGGCCATGCCTTGTCGAGTTAGCCACGTTTCTCTCTCCATCACTGTCCCCTAGGTTATACACTGTCGATAAACAATGAACTCAACACCATCGTCATCTAAAGGCCATGCCTTGTCGAGTTAGCCACGTTTCTCTCTCCATCACTGTCCCCTAGGTTATACACTGTCGATAAACAATGAACTCAACATCATCGTCATCTAACCCGAGTTAGCCACGTCTGTCTCTTCATCACTGACCCATAGGTTATACATTGTCGATAAGCAATGGGCATACCCTGCAATTAATAAAGGCAAATTTCTTCGGAATGCGCGCGTGTAACATGAATATCGATTTTATATTACGCAATAATATGCATGGTGAGATTGCGAGGTCAGAAATATAAAACTTCCAACATAAACTTCCAAGCAAATACAATAAGAAAACCAGAGTGGAACTCACCGTTCAACTAAGAAACGTAGAAGGTAAACAAAGATACAAAATTATACTCTTTCGATATTTCAAACGTGTACACAAACATTTCTTTCACGACACTGTAAATATTATAATAAAATACGTGTCACTGATTTTAAATTTTTTTATGGATTGAAAAATTGCAAAGTTGTGTAAATATAGGCCTATTACGATAATAATGAGCTACACAGAAAAAAAGCCTATGCACCTCGTTCTCTCAGCATGTGGGTACATTTTCTTTTATCATAAACAAAATTATATTGCATATTTACGTTATTTTTTTTAATAGTAGTTAAACATTTAGAATACGGTTTACACCCCTTTTCGGACCCTGATATAAAACAATTTGGAGTTTCAACAAAAACTTCACAATATACTCGCAATCTGGTTGCAATCTTCTTCAGCTTAACACGGATCTTGGGATTCTTTTCAACATTCGATTTCCCTTTTTCGGTCCTGGTATCAAAAAATTTAGAACTTCAAAAACTGAAAATTGTTCAGACTTTGGTTAAAATTATCTCATCGATTTTTGCGATTAAAAAAAAAATTGTGATATGGTCAGAAACTGTCGAGGTACAATTTATAGCGCTTTACAGAACGAAGCCAAAACGACACCTTCATGAAACAATGGTTGTCCCGACATTCCTTTATGACGTGGATCTCGGAAAGGAAGATTCAGGCTGCAGAAATGACGTTCTAGGGACGTGTTCAGGGCTACTTCTTCTAGACAAGAAACGAAAAGAGGAAATCATACAGTATTCAGTATTTAAATGAGATCGCCAAGGAGTATAGGAGGAGACGGTGTGAACACTTAAACCTCACGTCGCCTAAAAGGTTACAACCAGTAACAGTCATAACGTACCAGCCGGTTGGGAAGGCGACACGTCGGCATACCGAAGAGGAAGCGTGTTCCGGACAGGCCAAGTAGGAACGAATCCTTGGAGTAGAGATGACGACGACGGCCAAATGCAGCTACGGGTGCCTGGTTGCGCTGTATCGAAAGATATTAAGCACGCGTAGCTTTGACGCGGTGTTTCGGGCATATTATTTTGTGTTCAGAATAGCGACATGGATGGTGTATCACATGGTTGTGCGTCTTTGTTGGTCACCCACTTCCTGCACTTCCTTCCCTGCTCTTATTACGATCTGCGCGAACTGGTTCATGTCTTACTATGTCATCTGTACGTGGTGTAGTAACAAGAGTCTTACTACAAAACTGCCTAAATAACACTAAAACACTGGCGCAAAAATGAGACTCCAATTAAAGAAAACAAAATCAGCGCTTGGCAAGTCCGCAAAATGCCACGGTACAACTCAAAGTGTTCGGATAAACAGCAAAGCTATATCGGCAGACAATGACGTGACTGGGAGCAGCTCCTGTGGGAGGGGGATGAGCAGTGGCGGCGCTAACGAAACGGGGGCCCCCCCGCGAAACAAATTAGGGGGCCCTATAAAAATGGTTAAATTTTGTAAACGTAATTGGGGAAAACACTCAAATGAGTTTCTATTTACGTGTGTTTCACAACGATGGTTTGTGAGTACTTTCTCGTCTATCACAAAGCGTTTGCAATTTGCAAAGGATGTTTTACACGTGTACAAACTCTTAAAATTCATTGTTGCTAAATAGACAAAGTTCTATACAAACTATAAAAAAACCAAAATAAAAAGAATGATTTATTTTTACGTCAAAGATTTAAATTCAGACTATGAAACAGTACCGCACACAGAGTGTTAAAAATTTATTATTTAAAAACGAATATCAAAGTAACATTCTAGCTTTTTTCAAACATTTAAATTAGTTTGTAACTGAATTTGTAAAATTCTTGAATATACTCTATACAAGTTCTCCTTAAGTCTAATCCAATTCAATAACACTCGAACTCAAGTAATGTACAATATTTACAGATGAGGATCAACCAAAGTTCACTGTTTTCCTAAGCCTAGTCTTCTTTTTTTATAGCTAAGAACTTTTCAACCACTTCGTTGATATTAGTTTTCTGTGTCTCTTCATGCTCAATGCTTAACAGTGCCAAGTCACTCAACCGAGTTTGGGCCATGGTACTTCTTAAGTATGACTTAATTTAATTAATTTAAGTTTTGAAAAGCTTCTTTCCGCTGTAGCTGTTGTGACAGGTAATGTTAAATAAAGCTGCAAAGGTGTAGTTAAGTCTGGGAGGCAACTCATAAGGCAGCTGTTTTCTTCAACCAGTAAATTCATCATTTCTCGAATTCTTTTCTTGTGTACAATTTCTTTGGCCATCAGAGCTTTGAAGGATATTACTTGGTCAGGCAGTGATGTGGAAAGGTCAAGGATACACATTTACCAGAGCCTTACTTTTCTCCACTATTGTCTCTTGTGAGAAGTTTACTAAATTCTGAGGCGTCAGGAATGAAAACCTATCATCAATGCAACGCAATCCTTCGAATCTCATTTGTAGCTGAGCTATTACAATATCTAGTGTTGCATTGAAAACTTTTACTTCAAATGATTTCACTGGGTCGTCAATTCTATGGTCAACTGATAATTCAACAAAGAAGCGTTTTACAACTCGTTTACGATTATTTTTCATGTTACAAGTTATGTCCCATGACTGGGCCAACTGGGGCCCCCCATGAGGGCCGGGGCCCCCCGCGCCGCGGGGTCTGCGGGGGCCTTATCGCCGCCACTGGGGATGAGACTAGCTTGTGATTGAACCCTCCCCTCCATTAGCCTCAGGACAAATAAGAAATTCAGGTTTCTTTCCGAAGGCACAGAACGCCTGAGCTCTCAAGGCCACGTTTGCCTGAAGACATAACAAGAGGACGCCACATTTCCAAAACGTTATTGGCTACAGGACCCATAACTGCAAACAATAAGAATGAAGCACCCAGTTTACAATACAGTGTTCAGGCCTGCGTGGTTTGGAGCTTTGTGGAACTACATCAGACTCCAACATCGCCGTTATCGAAAGGTTTCAGGACTAAGGTATTGGGTACCATAACCGATGTTCCAAGGCTCTCAGCAATAAAGATATGTACGGAATATAAACATGTATGCTTCCTTCCTTAGCAATCCGTAGAGTGGTTTGTAGCAATTCTACGCACCGATCTTCTCCGTGCTTTACCGATCTCTTCATAGCAATTAACCGACAATCTGTTGCATATATTGGAGTCTCGGTCTTCCTCTTCCTCTTTTCCCTTCAATGTAACCTTCACTTATTCTTTTTATAAAATTCTCTTGTTGCATAATATGGTCAATAAGATCAACCCTTCACAATATTTTACCAGAAACTTTTTGTCTCTCCAACTACAGTCGGAATCTCATAGTTACTAACCTTGTCCATCAACCTTGTTTTCAGTAACTTATTATAACGCCGTATTCCCAGCGCTTCAGGCCTTCTCATTTCCTCTGTTCCAATTGTCCACGTCTCACATTCATATAGAGCTATGCTCCATATGTAACTCTTCAGAAACATCTTTCTTGTTTCCATGGCTATTTCTTTACAAGTCAGTAGACTAATTTCCATTCACTGTTAAATTAATCTTTAGCCTGTCCGAACTATTCAAAATTTGTCTTTTGCTCTTTCTGTCTGTGATTTTACTTCCTAAGTAGGTGAACTCTCTCTAACTTCCTCTGTCATTTTCCCATTCGGCAATATATTCATATTGGACTGTCCGTGTTTACTACACACCATAACTTTAGCTTTATTAAGTTTTATTCTCAAATTGTATTCTTTGTTTAAAACCTTACCCATTACCTACATGTAACTGTTCACTTAAGTGCTGTTCACTTTCACCCACATAGCCTAATTGCGATGTCATCTGCAAACCTGAACCATGTTAATTCGCTCTCCTTGTACTTTTCCTCCACAATCCGTTTGCTCATTTACTTTGAATTATTATAAATAAATCACCTTATATCCGTCGTGTGACTTCGTTACGTCGATTAAAATAACGCGTTTCGGAACGTCTGTTCCATCATCACATAAAATCGCTCTATTGAGGTCGTTAAACGTTAAAAACACATGTTACACATAATTGTCCACTACGTAATTCACTTGCTTCCTAAATGGTGCGCACCACGACGAAGCCGATCGGTCATTTTAATCGACGTAACGAAGTCATACGACGGATGTAAGGTGATTTATTTATAATAATTTACTGTTCATACGTGACTTGGATACCAGAACTAATATGCATTTACTTTGTTAATAAAGTTCTGTATATATAAATTAAAACAACGCAGAAGAGAGCATAAATTCGTCTATTGTCAACGAAATAATTTCGCAGTTCAGTAGAAACTACGTGAAACGTTTACAAGCCCACAAAAATATTCTCTAACGATAAATCTGGTAGATAACAACTTGTCGACAAGAACATCAAAACTAATGGAATCATTCTAATTGGCCGGTCACAAACATTGGAAGGACAGTGTATTGTAAACCACAACATACCAACAATTTTTTGCGCGTCCGTTTCTGCAAACGTGGCTGGCAACGTTCCGTTCGCCCCGGAAATCGGAAACGACCTACTTGTCTTATTATTATTAATTGGTTTTTCATTGAAAATTTTCGTCTTTATTGGATAATTTCCAACCGACGAATGGGGACTGTGTACTTGTGTTCTTGGCACCGGCCATAGCAATAAAGTATTGGCAATCCATATTCTGCGCCGTATGACTCGTGGGCTCACCTAACGAATGTTCTGATCGAGGTCGATGAAACACAGAACCAACCGGAAAACGGAAGTCTACTGATAGTGTTATCTTGTCGGACCAATCTAAACTATGACAAACGACCGGAACGAAAGCTTACTCTGATCGACATCTACAGATGTACGAGATGCAGACAAAACTTTAGTTCCACTTGTATGTATTCTATATTTTGGGGGGGGGGGCACTGTAACCGGCTATGTTAAATTCATAAAATTTGAGACCCATTATCTCAGAACCAGTAAAAGATCGAAGTCAGTAATTTTAGCACTCAGATAAGCACATTATACACTACAAACACTACTACAATTACAAAGAAATCTCAATATCCCGATTTATTAATACATTTTTGTTTTACTCTAAAAATTAGCATACAGAAAGCATACTTAATATATTTTTACGATTTATTTTTCAGTATAACTGTACAGATCTAGTAGTGTAGTTAGGCCTATATCTCCACTAACCCAGTAGCCTCAAAAAAATTCAGCTTGATAGTTCACTTGTTTTCTATTTGGGCATTCTAGCCTGAAAATTGGCAATTTTTCAAAAAAAATTCAAACTTTTTTTATTTTATTTTGGGATTCTACGTATATTAAAGAAAATAAAAACGCATATGTATCCATATTTAAAATTTGTTTTCAGTGTAACAAATAAATTTTTCTCACGCGCGTCACATCTTCGTTTTTGCGTTTTTTCAAATCACTGACACTATTCACATTATTTCAAGACGATACTATTTTTACATACTACATTTCATAAAATTAGTTTGAAATAAACATAAATTGTCATAAAACAGCTGATATTTATTGAAAAACTTTATTATAAGACTAAAATAGTTATTTGTGAACTATGTTCCAGCGTGCGTGGCATAGAAAAATTGTTCTCTATGCATCAGCTGATTGTTACTTGGTTTTAGTCTCTTTGTGTGGTGTTCTGAGGTTATGTATGTCTTCTGTTTGTTTTTAGTAATACAGACTAAAAATGGGTAGAGTCACGAAAAGTATAAATTAGAAATGCATAAAAACAAATTTTAGCATACCTATGGACTTGCGTCTGGCACTTTCAAACCGAGCATATATTAGGCCTATATGTATTATTTTTAAAATGTTGTATGCAATAATTTTTTAACTAATTTTACTAAAAACATAGTTGTCAAAATAAATAAAAATATTTTAAACGCATTGTGGTTGATTACATTCATGTATTCTGGCCCAAATCGCATTCTCAACTTTGATCATGATTTCTGGCAAGTTAGGTTTTTCCATGTTTTATGAAACAAAAATTGATATAACTCAAGAACTATTTAGGCTTCAGTCATTAAATTTTTATCACATATACAGGACACAAAAAGAAAACTTTTTGGGTATAATTATCTTTCTAACCCAAGTAATTCCTTAGTTATAAATATTAGAATATAAAGTGGTCACGGGATTTTTTTTTATATAAACGATTTTGTACATAAATAAGTAACCATAAAAGTTATGGTTGTGTGCATACCGAAATATTTGGTACTTGTTACTAGCTTCAAAATGAGACATCAACAATTAAATTTGAAATAGTAGTTTTAGAGTTATATCAAATTGAAAAATGGTCAAAAATGTACATAAAAAAATGTAAAAAAATTCATACATATGCTTTCGAAATCAAACAAATGCCATTTTTATTGGTTTTTGGTCATAATAAATAAACAAAAAAAACATAGGCCAATAATATTTGTATTTAAAAAAATGACCCATTTCAGGCTAGAATCCCCTTAAAAATATACGTTTTCAGAAAAACGCATTCAAAGTTTTTACAACAGATTTTTAAAGTTTTAGGTGATTTAAAATTGTCCAGCTCCATACTACAGGTTTCGGTTACGTGCATTTGGTCTAGTAGTTTCCTCTTCACATTACTAGTTGACTGTCTAATCTTTTTCATCAATTCATCTATTGCTGTGTCTCTCTCACCATTGAACCCACACGGAACAAATTCTACACCACACTGCGACTTCATATACTCACATTTACAATGTTAATTTCAAACTTTAAAAAGTGTTCCCTAATTTTATTCGAAAAGAACTAGTTTTTTTTTACCAAGGTGATGGCTTTTCGTCGAACTGATCCCGTATGGGCAAAAATTTTTATAGATAGTAGTGTCCTGGAACAAGTCAGAATTTTGAATACTTGGCGTACAGTGTGTCTTATAATGCAAGCAACGACGTTGTGAATAAGTTGCATAAGTCCGAACTTAGTGCGAGACCATTAGGCGAACTCTTAAAAAGTCATCAAGTAAAGAAACACGCCAAAAATTCTATAAGGTTATAGCCCTTCCGACGCTTCTTTATGGATCTGAGAATTGGACTTAAACGAGAGTCCAGGCCAGTCGTATCCAAGCGGCTAAAATGAGATTTCTCAGGCACGTGGCAGCGTATATTTTACTCTCCGAGATCATAGAAGAAACACAGGTATACGCCAAGAACTGAATATTATGTCCTCCCATCCGGACGACTCCCTGCGCACTGCATCGTTAAGCCGCCTTGAGGGCAACACATAATATTGTGTAAATATTGTAAATATTTTAAATAAAAAAATATTATCCATGTTATCTGAATTACACGAAGAAGAGTTTCCGACTGTCCATCATTACTTGGGCTTAGCTCAGCAATACAAACCTATACGCCGTAAGGGACTACACCCTAACGCATAGCTGGCCATATAGATGTAATCTGTAATTATAGTGTGTGTGTGTGTGTGTGTGTGTGTGTGACACAAGAGACGCGATGCGCGTGTCTGGGCGTGTCACACGGATCCGGTGAAATGAAAACGAAAGTGTGTGTGGGGAGAAAGCAACTTGCTTATACCTGCAGTCACCGGTCACCGGTCTACGTGTCAGTGTTGCCAATTTCACTGCGCCTCCACATGCAGGTTTCAATACTTCTCTCTCGCTCTCTCTCTCTCGCTCTCTCTCTCTCCTCTCCTCTCTCTCTCTCTCTCTCTCTCTCTCTTATTTATATCGTAAACTCACACGGCCGGTGTCAATATTATTAAATTTATAATTAACAAAGTGTTGAACAAAACAAGTAAGGCGGATCTTGGCCGAACGACACCCGACAAATTTTTACGGGTAAGAGCAACTGGTAAAAACTCCGTACTCGTTTGTTCAACACTCTGTCGTTTTGCGGCCTGAAGTAGACCCCCCCCCCCCCCCCCAGGATGGGATTGAAACGTAGCCGACGATGTCGCTAGTGAATAGCAACCGACCACGGCCTAACAGCCTGGTTAATTATAAATTTAATAATCTCTAACTTCTCTCTCTCTCTCTCTCTCTCTCTCTCTCTCTCCTCTCCATCTCTCGCAGGGCCAAGAAAACCAGGTTTTGTCTTCAACACCTTGATTTTGAGATGCTAAACCACCATCATCATACAGTACAGGCTTTTCTCGCAACTGTTTTCATTCTTTGGTCTTAAAAGACAGACTGCTAGGTAAACATTTTTCCAGATAATGGTGTGTCACTGAAGTGACTGAACTGTTTCTTCCAGAGAGGAAATCAAGCGCTCGTTGAGAGACGGATTAAGCGCATGGAAACGGGAACACATTAAGTGGAAAAATAAAACATTTAAGAAAAGGAAACAGAAATAACGGGTTTTTAACTTTTTCCTTTATTTTTTGACATAAATCTAAATAAAAAATAGTCTAAACCAGTGGTTCCCAAACTTTTCAGTCAGCGGACGCCCGCCAAAAAATTAAAACTTTCTCGGACACCGTCTGAGTTATGAAATAAAACAAAGAGTAAATATGATACACTCTTATATTTTAATTAAAATGTATTAAAATAAAAATTCTCTTAACGTGAAAAATTATAATATTAATTATATCAAACATAGTTTAATGTGAACAATGAAGCTGCTTTTGAAAAATTATCTCTGCAATATTAGGTTTAATGTCTGATAATTTCAATGTTAAGTCACTCTCGGCAAGTATATTTCTTAACTTTGGCAACCTCGGCTCTATCTTTCCAGCTACACGTGTCGAAATCCAGGTACTTAGGCGTAAAATCAGCTACACGGAACAAAGTTTTGCTTAGCTACAGTGCTTATATGTGGACTAAAACAGCGCGACCAGTTCTGCGTTGATGCGGCACTCTAGTACATTATTAAAGCCATTAGTTTGAAATTACTTTTACAATTACAATTAGTTTCAACAGAAACAAAGTACTGGCATCTTCCACTAATTGTTTTCAGATTCTAAAATTTAGATCTTAGAGCACACAAAATCTGAAAAAATTACGGTCTATTCTATTTTTTCTTAAAAGGTCCGCAGATCCCCTGAAACACTGCCGCGGACCCCTAGGGGTCCGCGGACCCTACTTTGGGAACCACTGGTATAAACCTCTCCTCAACAGTTCGTAAAGGACCAAGGCATACCGCGCGGCTTTTGCGTTCAGTGTGACGGTTGCATGGATACTGCAGAGGTGGGCCGATATACCTGTAACAGGTATTTTGGAACGATATTTTTGTGGAACAGATGTAACAGTGACTGAAAAGTTGAAATACCTGTTATTCGCGGCGACGCTGTTCCGAGTCGAGACACGCCCCCTCGCTGTTCTGTGTCGAGGCATGCCCCTACGCTACTATACAGACACACACACACACACACACAAAAAGTACGCAAGTAACAAGTAAACGAATACGCCAAGGCCAAATACTAGGCGTACAAAAATATCGCTGGTACGCAAGGAACAACCAGTACAGTATTTCAAATGCTAGGTATTTCAAATACTAGGGGTATCACCGATACACAAAATACTAAGCGTATCAGAGGAACAGTAGTATTTTAGGAACACCTAGTATTTTAGGAACAGGTAGTATCAAGGGTATTTCGAGTAGGAACTAGTACGCAGCCACTTTTTCGTCCTGAATACTTCATTCTGCGCAAAGAGACGAAGCTGTTTTTAATAAAGGAAAAAATTCATCCTGATGTTACATTTATTCTCGTGTGATATGCAGATATATAATACAGATTATATGCTAATAAATTATATATTATACTAGTCACCAACTTGTAACTAAAACCGGTTCAGGTTGTAAGGTAAAACTTTATGTTTTCACTCATAAAAAACTTTGTGTTCCGAGTCGTTAGTGAAATAGTTGTATTTAATTATATTGCGTTATAACCTATAGAGTGGCTGATGTTGAAAGGCTATATTATACTTTTTATTAATGGGATTTTAACTTCACGGGATTTTAACTTAATGGGATTTCGTTCCTTAAATATCTGAACGAAGAACACGAACACGATTATCATCAAGGAAAATGCAACAGTTGATATTTTTGAATGCGAATTTAAAATAGTGTTTGAATAACTGAAATCCCAGTATTTTAAAAACAATTCAATTGTTTAATTTTATTTATAATGTTAA
Organism: Magicicada septendecula; assembly: GCA_034769895.1. Taxonomy (NCBI): domain Eukaryota; kingdom Metazoa; phylum Arthropoda; class Insecta; order Hemiptera; family Cicadidae; genus Magicicada; species Magicicada septendecula. Next base: position 30,277,633 of record CM068375.1, read on the forward strand.
GTGAAGCAGATTGTAATGTAAATAGGTGTGATATTTCATAACTTGTATATTCTGTGTACATTAGTGAATGAATCTGAAGATTATCCAGGTATGTAATGCATTTAATTTAGTTTTGTTGTTGCTTATTATTTATAAGTTTTTATTTATTTATTTATATTTATTTTATTACAGTTGTTTTTATTATTTTTATTTGTAAAATTTTGTTTATTCTCATTCACTCTTGTGGCTTACTGTTATGTTTTTATTATACGTTTCTGATGTTTTTATCACATTATTTGTTGTGGTATTACGTGTACTCTAAATTATTTCATTGCCCCGAGTTTCGCAACTGATTTGTCTAAAGTCTAACCAATGTTAGTTTTACTCCTAGTGAAAACTTAAATTGGTATTCCCAAAGGGAGATAGGCCTATAAATTCTCTTGCTTCTTATTTTCTTTTAAATAGTAATAGTTTAATAAAGTCACAGTGTAAAGTAACACTGTTAATACTTTTAGTTTCAATTTATTTCTTATAACAAATTATATAGTATAGGTTATATAATATCTTCAAATAAATACACTGCAAGCAGGTTTATTAATATATTAATAGGTTTATCTAGGTGAAAATAAACCTACTTGTAGTGTATTTATTTGAAGATATTACATAGGAGACCTGCAGGAAACTCAAAACGAGTTACTTACAAAGGATAATATAGGTTATGTATATATAGTATATAATAACAGGTATTTGTACCTGTTATTTTTTTGGAACGGTATTTTCATACCTAGTATTTTAAAATAACAGTTTAGCCCACCTCTAATGGATAGTACAACGCGTCGCCAGCCGCTAGTTCACAGCCAGTCAGCTACTCAGTTCTGCGTCACAACGCTGAGTGCACGCCGTACGTAGCCTTTGCCGGGAATTCTTTGACATGCCTCCGTGATTAAAGCGGCTGCTCTAGTGACAATCATGATCCTTTGCCTAAAAATGCCATCCGTTTGGTCTTTTACACAGAACTCGTCACGTTGTACTCTACACAGTCCGGTTGACATTATTTTCTTCCGAGCTCTTAGACCGTGGTCTAGTCCTAACACTGCTTACAGACGTTTCGGCCCCACCTTGCCAATTACTCGATCGTTCTTTTAGCCTGAAGACGGCCTCCGATGGTGGGACCTAGCGTGAAATAATACGGCGTGAAAGCCTTAGGAATATCTGGTTAAGTTTAAAAATTCCACTCTGCAGTTTGTTTTCCGTTTGCCATCCTCATACTGAGTACATTAAGGAACGTCACTGCATCTATATCGGCTCCTTCTGTGAAAACTTGTGTCCACTTAATAGGGCTTATATTTTTCTTTAGTAAAACTTTCTTACGACAGGATGCCGTCAATTTTTCTCGCTCCTGTTCATCTGACTGCAGCCCCTTCCGTTCATTCATCACGCATTCCGACCTCTCTTTTCCCCGTCCTCAGTTTCCTTCCACGTTTCCCTCTATGATCCTTACCTTCAGACGATTTCTAATCAATACATGCCTCAACCAAGATGTTTTTCTCTTTCTTCTGACTTTCAGCAGTTTTCCATCCTCGCCTATACTTGTCAGTGCTTAACCGTTTCTCACACTATCAGATCACGTCACCTGAATCATTCTTCGCCACAACCACGGCAGTATAAGAGTATTCTAGATCTTCTTCTTTGGTAAAACTTTCTTACGAAAGGTTTCAATTGGATGGTCTCAATTTTTCTCTCCTGTGCATCTGTATTCCTCTTCCGTTCCTGATGCCATCAAACATTCCGACCTCTCTTCTTCCCCGTCTTCTCTTTCCTTCCACAGTCCCCGTTATGATCCTCACCTACAGACAGAGTTTATACGCAATATACGCCTCAACCAAGGTGTGTTTCTTTTGCTTACTACTTTCAGCAATTTTATTTCCCCTCCTATTTCCGTCAATAGTCTACTTCATCGTTTCTCACTCTACCAGTCTATTTCATCACCTTAACACTCTTCGCCACAATCACATTTCAACGTTCTCTACGTAGTTTTTTTCTTTGTTTCTGATGGTCCATGTTTCACAGCCGTAAAAAGCATACTGCAAATAAAACATTCAGAATATATCTTTTTTATCCCAATGCTGAATCCTTCTGTCTGTCATATGGGGGGGGGGGCGTATATAATACAGGTTGTTAATAAGCGATCTTATCGCACTCCTTCGTTGATTTTAATAAATCCGGTTGCTTTAATAAAGCTGTAGTCGTCATAATAATAAACAATCCAATTAAAACAAACTAATTAAACACAATAAGTCAGAGTGTACAACACCTGTACGTCAAAGTGAACAGAGTGCTGGGGGTGGGGCGGTGGGGGGTCGCATTTACATATTCACGACGAACGTTATTGCATTCTGTTTGATCGCAGTGCCGGGTGTGTTGTGTTTGTAAAACTCGATAAAATACACCTGTTGCGAGCAACGCGACGATTACACGTTATTGCCGGCCGGAATCAATTAATAACCGACGCAGCGACATTAAAATGCAAATACACTGCTGGAAACAAACAAACGGAAGCCGCTGTTGCTGGAACGCTAAATATTACACTTTGCGATCTCATTACTGACTTTGTAATTGTCTGTTCGACAGTGTCAGTTGGAAGTTTAACTAAAAAACAACAATATTATGTCTGTTTGCCTGTCCACAAACAGGTACAGAGTATTTGTCAATCCATTCTTTGCCTTGTGTACCAAATACTTGGACTTTATATCGCGTGAAATACGTTTGTCAATTGTACGATATGTATGTAGGCGAAGCGGAGAGACATGTGCTAAAAATCATCATCATCATCATCAGAAAGGACTAAACAAAGGATGGTTTGTTCCGGTCTCAAACAGGCAAATTCTCTAGGCTTATAGTTCCATAGTTGTTTGGGGATGCGGCAGTCATCCATTCAGCAAAGATGTTCCCACCAATTCAGCCGATACTGGGCAATCCTGTCGAGTATACTCACAATATTCAGATCCTGCAGTATATCTGTGTATTTCTTCTATGATAATGGAGAGTATACCCTGCCACGTGACTGAGAAATCTCATTTTAGCCGCCTGGATACGACTGGCCCGGCCTTATTTGGTAATTACTCAAAACTTTTTTCCGAAAATTACACAGAATTTCGTTATACGACATAAAATAAGAAACTTGAACGATTCAAGAAAGGAAAAAGGAGGAAACTCAATTCAGCTTTTTTAAATTATTGAGTAAACACAGCTAAGTACGAATAATCCAAAACAGAAGTTGTATCTCTAAAACTATGCACTCTGTGACATGTAATAGAACCAATTATTTAAATAAATGAAGCGCATGTTGTAACTAAATATTAAACACTTAATTACAGTGCATTTAAAACGCGCGGCAGTTAAACACGAAACACTATCTGTACAAAAGGTAATTCTGAAAACTCTAACATGTTGTTGCCTGCCAGCAGTGAGGAGTCAGAATTGAAACTCCAGCAAATTTAATCACAAACAGATTAAATTCGCGCTGTACCAGTAATCGACGCATGAAACAAAGAACTAATTAATTCACTTTGTTCGTTGCTGCACACGATACGAATATTCAGACAGGTCAGGTCAGCGTTTCTATGAAGTTGATATTTGGTTCAGTTTACTGTCATAAACTCAGTTTGTTAATTAAAACGCCACAATGTAACTAGTAGGCCCTACAATAAAATGAAAAAAAGTAATTCAACACGTACCATGAATACAACGTTCCAATGCTTGTTATAACACTGAGTCACGCCCACGTTTGTCAAGTCATTTAACGTGACCCAGGAAATGCAAAGAGCTGATGGAATGGCCTAACACGTTCACTCTAGCGCAGATAGATCTGATTATAGTTTGAGAGACATTGAGTGTGTGTGTGAGTGGGGGGGGGAGGGATCCCCGAAAAGTAGAGAAAAGGGTCCGCTTCACATTCGAACCGGTCGGCCGACGAGCTCGTGACCTTGGTTCGCGCAGATTTGCTCCAATGTAAATGGGGGGGGGGAGCTCGTGGTCCAGCTCGAGGTTGCGTCGGTGTTTGTGGTTCTACAGATGTAGGCCTACCGACAACCGGGAAGCCCAACCAGTCTTGGAACGCGTTCGTACGAAATCTGAGTGTATGTGGTCAATTCCCGATTGGTTCATCCTTTTCATCTGTGAACTTTACAAGTTTCATTTGTAACTTTACAAAACTTCCAAAACTTTACATTTGTAACATTTTTAACTTAACTTGTTTTTAATTTTTAAAGTAAATTTTGAACGATTAAAATACGACGAAATACACAGTTTTAAGATGAGTTCGTTGAAATGTACCGCGCATGCTCTCGTTTGTAGGAAGCAAAATGTAAAGATTATTCTAATCGAATTGTAGGTCTACGAAACGGTGCTCACGAATCACTCATAGAACCACACTAGATGCTGACAAAAGTTACGTTATTAAAAAGATAAATTTGTTGAGGGCATATCCGCCTCAGGGATGATTTTCCCAGTGGCTGAGAAGATAGTGCACTACTAAATTTAAGATCTTCGTAACTTCTTCCTGTCACTAGAAATCGCAATATTACGATTAAACACTGTCTTCACCACCGATGGTATCTCTCATATGTGTTTCCGTTTCGTTGGTTTTATCGGTATCAACTCCAACAGTTCGCAAAAAATGTTGCTATGCATTCGTAAAAGGCTGTTTAATCTATAGGTTGATTTGCCCTGGCCAAAAATCTTTGGTAAGAGTTTACGCTCAAATATTCTAAGCTGTTGTTCGTCTGCAATAAAGTATAAAGTTTTATCTACTCGATAAAAAAACGTGGCTGAAGGCTCAGAATAAAGGCCGCCCCAAGTCTCAGTTTGACTTCGTCCACCATTGGCGGGGAGGGGATGGTATGTGCACTCGCCGGTTTTAACATCGTCAAAAAGTTAAAACTGTAAGGAAACGAACGAAAGAAGGGAGAAGAAACAGGAGCAATAATTTGCGCGGAAGGCCGTACTCTGTGGAAGGAAGGAAGGACGTCGCGCGAGAAGCAGCTTTAATGAGCCGTACGAAAATTTATGAAACACACCAGACATTACACGGCAAGAAGCGCTCTCCGCTCGACTGCTTCACAACGGAAATGACTATCGTAATTAACTAACTGTTCCTTAACATTTGTTTTTAAACAAAGTTACTAAAATCGGACGTCAAAAAGAGTGGCTTTCAAATCGAGAAAAATATTCATACACTAATGTTTTGACGGAGCTAAAGCTACATCCTAAAGACTGGCACAATTATTTAAGGATGGACGATGAAACTTATTTAAAACTGCTCTGACTAGTGCCTCAGTGTGAAGGGCTGACACCTGAACTGACTCCTACACACGCTTATAATTTTATGAATAATTATATGGAAAGAGGCGGCTCAGTAGACCAGTGGGTATGACACCTGGCTACTAAACTAGAGGTCGCGGGTTCGATTCCCAGGCCCGCACCATAAAATCAAGGTGCGTTTTTCAGCCCCCAGGTCGACTCAGCCTGTGAAAATGAGTACCTGGGATAACATCCTGGGGATAATAATGGGCGGCTGAAGCGTAGTGCTGGTCACACTGCCTTCGTTGTATGCCGAACGGCTCACATAAGGCAGCCTACCCTGCCTACTCCTAAGCTACTTCGGTGGTACACATGGAAGCCATTATATTATTATACGAGAAGAACCTTCAATATCTTGTTTTTCCTGAAGAACCTTCAAGCTGGTCTCACCAGGAAGAGGTTCTAGTTACACCACACACCACACGCCACGTAACAAGAGAGACAAAGCTGCAAGTTTATAAGGTAACAGCGTTAACCTGTGGGTGTGAGACATGGCCGTCAGGAAACAGAATACTCGGCGTATACAAATCGCTGAAATGAAGTTCTTGAGTCGAGCGAAAAGTTGTTCTCTGCGCGCTCAACTTAACAATGACGGTACACAGGAATCGACGAAAGGTTAGACAGCGCTCGTTACAACGGAAACAGCGTATAGAGATGATGAGCGATGACTCTCCAATAAAACAGGACACAATTATAGTGGGAGGAGAGGAGGAGGAAGTCAATACAAAGCTCGAGAAAATTAATTTCTGAAGTACGAAAATCGAAAGTACTCATAAAACAAAACTATTAGTAGAGAACTGTCGGTACCAACTACAAATAGACGTACTTCGCCAATCACGCAAACGAATAAACATGGCTTACCACGCGCATACTGCAGAATGCTGGAAACATGCCTCAAGTAACGTAGACTATCTTTAGAGGCCATTTATATAATACCCTTACGCCTACAATATAGGCAACGTGCATGGTATCGATGACGTAGAGTTTAGCAGAAATGGAATCGACGAAGTACGGAAACTGCCAGAGTTCTCTTCGCGCATTTGACTTGGCGATTATTTTCAATGCACAGCCGCGCAGGTCGTAGAATTACTGTATCTCGCAACCTCAGCGGTGTTTATATAGGCCTACAGCTATTCTGGAAGCGGCCGGTATACACTGTTCTTGTTGTTACGACATTGCGAGTCGGTGTGTGTGTAGACAACGGCTTAATGTGCAGTGATTAATTCGGCAATATCTGTAACTTCGACGTCAGTGTTAATGAATCGTTTGTTACGGTAGTTTGTGTTGGACAAGTGGCGTAAATTTTAAAAGTTGTTTTACACATCGATGTATAGTACTATATGGATCGCGTGCTGCATTCACTGAATTCAGCCCGACCGCTGCACCAATGGGGCGCAAGAATACTGTGTATGCTATATATATTGTACCTGTACAAAGTCTGACTTTTCTGTTTTGTTATAGCTGTTGTATGTCATTTTAACAATTAATGACTCCAAAGTGGAAAGTTTTTAATATATATTTTTTTCCAAAATAAACACATTTGTTTCACTGTAAGACTTCAGAATTCTGACACACTGTTTCAGTTTATCGCTGCTAAGTTTTGTTGCGTTCATAAACAGTTCTGTTACGTTCTTATTTATGAACATTTAATGTTGAAGCCAAACGAATAAAGACAAGAATAAGGGAAAGAAAGAAATAAAGACGTGAGCCGTAAATTTTAAAATGTTTATTGCGTAAAAGAAGCTGGCGTATACGCTCGCCATGGTCGTTAAAGTGTTCAATAGCAATGCTAATTTACATTAAATTTTTTTATATTATTTAATTAGCTACGTATCAATTGTATAAAAATTTTTACATTAAACATTACTAAATAATACAAATTTATTTAAGCTTTGGCAGACACCAAGCTTAGAGAAAGTAGCTGCAGCGGTTCTTTCCTTAGCATATCGTAGCAGAAGATTTTATAAAATAATGTCCCTATTAATTTGATAAGTTTCACTTCATGGCTATGACCGGTGAAGTGAAATACCACTGTTCTTCTTGCATCTATTAGTACAGTTGTAAGCCGAGCAAGATCCAACCATGATAATAAAAATTTAGCAACCAGATTTTTAAAGTTTATTAGTTAAGATACAAGCAAAAGTAAAAACAGTTATAATAATAAAATCTTCATAAGTACAAATTTTCAGTAGAAGTGTCCCAAATGTAATAATTGTAAGGTGTCAAAACAAATGCATTACTGACTGAATGACTCGTTTAGTACCCGTGTTAACTTAGCGCCAAACGCTTTATTTCCCTCCCCCCGATGGTGGGGGAAGCTGTGCTGCACAACTTTATAAGTTATTAATTAATCACATATTATATACAATCATAAATAATAGAAATGAATTATGAATAGTAATAGTAAGTAGGAAATTGTCATGTATGTAAAAGGGAAATGTGTAGAATACGAATGAGTAGGGCGAAGCCCAATGCGCCGACAGACTGGCGACGGCCAAAATAAAAATACAATGTACGTCCATACCTTGCATGTCATAAAAATATAAAATGCTTTGTATGATCAAAACAGCAAAAACCGCGTAAGTCCCGTTAGAAAGGCGAGGCAGCGACCTCCAAAAGACAATAGGCTACACCCCGACATAAAGTGTGAAAGTAAGAAAGTAGCGTAGTTTGTAACAAGTTAAACGGCCACGCGGTGGAGAAACGCGCCAGCAACCGCACAACCAATAAAAGAAAGCGTCAGTAGAGAGCGCGAAAGAATAGCGATGTATGACTGGGTACATTCAAATATACCGGGGAAAATTTCAAAATAGAACCAATGGGAATGGAATTAGCTACAACGGAAGAGAGGGTATCTTCAAGCAAACTATAAAAAGAGAAGAATGTTAAAAAATCGAGGCTAGTCTTCAGGAGTCTAAAAAAGTCTATAAGAGTCTATGGGAGTCTATGGAAGTCTAAAGTTAAATTTTGACATAGACACGGGGAACCTATGTCACTCAGTAGAATAACTTAATCAATGTAATTATAACGGCAACGTTACGCCAAACTTGTAAATAATTTATAGAGTGTTATGATAAAGAGCAGTAAGGGAATAAGTAATATCGTGAAATGAAGAATATCTAGATCAGTGCGCGGAAGTACGAGACAAGAAAGTATTATTTGTTAGGTGCGCGTAAGTACGAAGCAAGAAGTATATTTATACATATGTGCGCGACGATAGTTATAAACGCGATTGTGTGGTGCGAAAAGCAAAGCAAAGTAATAAATCAAATGTGTCTATTAGTGTAGTGAAGTGTAGTGAGTAATGTGGAAACACCAGTCATCTAAGAGGAATCCTGCAAAACAAGTAACAGAATACCATAATAACAATTCATAAATCAATTAATTTCAAAACATAGTAATTAATGTCTACCGAACTTAAACTCATCTCATTCTAAAAGATCCCACATTTCGTTCAGATCCTAAGCAATGTAATTTATGTGTTATGACATGTCAGGAAAGATACTAAGTAGATATGTAGATATAGTTAAGTCTGTATAACGAAACGTAATAAATGAAATAAGATATAGTAATAATTGGAATCAAGCAAGATGCTAAATAACTTACAAATGTTACCTATTAATTAAATTCATATTGGTTGATGAAATATTATGATGTGCATTAAACCTGGTATCGATTAAATATTTATGTTGTATGAGTAAGTGTAATATTGCAAACCAGTAATTCAAGTTATCTTATGAGTAATTGTAATCCTGAAGATTAGTAATTCAATTAAATTTTGTTTTGTAAGTAATTGTAAGTTTGATGCTCAATAAGTCAATTGATGTCATATAAAGAAAGTGTAATGTGAACAATCAGAAATTTAGTTTACATGTCTGTAATATGAATGGTTCAATATAGAATATGATTAGAATCTGAACGAGAAAGAGTCATTATTTGATAAACCCTGAGGTACTCTGCTCTGGCGCCCAACAGTAATTATTGATTTGACATGATACCGAGCAGATATACTTAGTTATCAGACACAATAACATTCGTAGAATTAAGAATCTTAATATTTGGCGCACAAACGTGGACCAAAAGTCCTTATATTTGGCACCCTGAGCGCGGGGCTTCCCCAAAACTTTTATAGCTGTACGTGCTTCGGAACCTTTTCTGCCGTTCACTCTGCCTGTCAGCACGCGATCCATATACTGCAGTATACATCGATGCTTTCACACGAGTGCTTGCTGGACCTGTAATTAAAGTAGTAGGCCTAATTAAACATTACTTTGGCGTTCAATTAGTTACTCACTAATTCCACTGTTTAAACACGACAACCTGTGCGATCGCCGTAACATCATCGTCATCTTTGGTGCTACAACTCATTGCTGACTCCTGACCTCCTCCGGAAGCCTTCTCCAATGGTCTCGTTCTGACGCGACGGCTCTCCAGTCCCTCTGTCCAAATAGTCAGCCATCACTACACACCGCAGCTTTCGACTGCCTCTCTTTCTTCTTCCATCCACCCAGCTGCATCATCAAGATTTTCCTCTGTATTTTATCCTCCGTCATCCTCATGATAAGTTAAGTCATTGATATAAGTTATATGCTTAGAAAACTAGCAGAAGAATATGCGAAATGGGGTCCAAATACATACCTAAAACTAGGAACAAAAGTGATCAAAAATATTAAAACCTTCATGTATTTGGGTGTAACATGTAACAATGACATCGGATGGTGACAGTAACCAATAAATAAAAGTAAGAAGATAAGACAGCAACAAAACAATTAAACAGTCTGCTTTGAAGTCCACGAATAACAAAAAACAATAAAATCAGCATATATAAAACGATAGTTGAAAGTATAGGCCTGTGGGAAATTAATAAAAGAAATAAATCCATAATAAGAGCTATGGAGATGGATTACTGGCGGAGGCCTTGTAGACTAACAAGACTAGATAGAGGGAGATAAGACAAGCGATGGGAATCGACCTTGACATTGTAGAAACAACAGAAGCAAGAAGACTGAATTTGTCTGGGCACCTAAAAAGAATGTCGGATGAGAGATGGCCAACGAAGGTATGGGAATGGACTCCACCCTCTAGAAGAAAAAAAGGAAGACCTAAACATTCATGCAAAATGGACGTCGAAGATGCAATGAATGCAAGAGGACTTATGGAACAGGACTGTTTAGACCGGCGCCAAAGAGCTAGGATGCGAGAGGCGGCGCCAGGCGTAATTAAATCGCCTAAAAAAAACCCTCATCATCAAATGTCCAACCCACTCAATCCTGATAATTGGATGTATTTTATAATGTCTACAACGATAAAAACTCCTTATAATTCTTTATTATAACGTATCCGACGAATACCCCTTTCACATTGAGGACTATAAATTTTCCGTAATATCTTTCATTCAAAAGTTAAAGGATTTCTTTCACTTACTTTGGTGTGGTCCATGTTTCCGCTCCACATGCCAAGAGATCGCCGTAACAATATTAATGATTGATTCATTACAAAAACGTACTGTACGAACTTTAACACACGCACTTATATTTATTTACCCCAATCGTGTTGCCATTGACTAACATTTTATGAACTAAACATAGTTTTGTTCAAGTTCGTTGCATTTTTTTTTCATAATATTGGGTAGATTCTTAAGAGCTTTCAAAACTATAACCATTATAATTCTAAAGAAAATAAATCATTTGTTTGGTATCTTATTTCGTTGCTTTAAAACATTTTCCAAACGTGACTAGCGGTTTTGCAAATGGAAAATGTGTAATGCAAATTTAATACAATTTTAACTATTTCAAATGCAAACAACGATTTGCAGTCAGGTTCGTCGAAACGTATTCAGAATAAAACGACGCACTCTAATACCGTAAAAGTAAGAGCACAACCATTTCGGCAAAATGCAGGAAAATAAAGCGTTGTTTTTACCGAAACATTCGGTCATCGCCCTCCAAATGAAAAAGTCGTCTGCCGTCTGAATAGTCGTTCAGTTGATGCAAAATTAAAGTTTGAAATTACTTTTCAAATGTTTGAAAACATTTTCTATGTTTTACAACGCTAACTGGGAGACACTTATTTATGCTCGCTGGTAATGCGCTAGAAACTATGAACTATCAATATTATAATAAAACATTTTTTTCTTGCCGGACGTTTGAGACTTGTCCAAAGGATAAGCCACCTCCAGCCGGATGGTAGAATGTGGGGAGACGCACGCCAGTGCAAGACGAGAGCGAAGAAGGTGGAGGCTATTGAAGGTAGAATAGTGCCTGAGTGTATTTGTCTGTAGATATAGTTTGTAGCCATATAGGTAATGGAAGTGCCATTAATTTTAGTTTATATATGAGGGCGGCAAAGGCAGGGACGCGTAGCGCAGGTCGCCAAAGCTGGAATGAGGCGTCAAGGTAGGCGGGGGACACAAAGAAGAGGGTTAAAGACTTGGTAAGAAGTTAGTGAAACTTAAATTGTTGTGTGATCAGAAAGGATGGCAGCTTGAGTATGACTGTAATTGGGAATTAGGTGTTGCTGTTTCTCTGACGCTGGCGGCGAGGAGTTCTGGGAGGAGGTTCATCGGCTGTGGTAAGGAGGCGATTTATGAGGAAGGAAGGTTTGCGGGTAGGTAGTTTTGTTGATGGAGGTGGCTACGGATTGTAGGGAAGTGCGTTGTATTGTGGTTTGTGAGTATTTCCAGTTGAGCTTGTACAGAATCGAGGTTAGGAAAAAGTTTGTTTAGTGCATACAGAGCGCTGTTGGAGGTTTTGGTAAAGGGAGGTCTACGGTAGATAAGTCGTAGAGCTCGCCGTTCGGTGATTCGGTAGGAAACAAGGAACTTGAAGTAGAAAAACTATGTATCCTGAGTGACTGTAAATCAGCGCTGTGGATAATAGCAAAATATAAGGCAGCTCCAAACTTTGTACGTGTGCGGGAAATACAAAAAAGACTACTGAATTCAATAAAACAATCGTCTTACAATGAATTCCAGGTCATAGCGGCATTTTCGGAAACAAAAGGTGTGATGAGATTGCTAAAAAGGCAGCACAGATGCAGTCTAAACCAAAACAGTGAATAAACCAAAACACTGTCTAGCCTTATATATTATCCTCCCTCATAATGCAACGGCAAACCAGAGAATGGCACTAGTCAGGCAATAGAATTTGGTGTCATAATGTAATTACACTGCCGGGTTCATGAAGAAATACTATAGGTGATTACTCTACATGTAGGCTAAGACGGGTAGAGATAGGAATTTGTAGCGTGTCCCAGCCGTATGATCAGCAGCTGCTTTGGTTTCAAGCAACGACACATTTTTCATGACATTCAGCAGACATCAGTGTTATTGACTTTGGTTGCGTTAAGCGTTTCGTTCACTGTTGTGAAGTGCTGACGGTTCCAAGTTGAGATATTACAACTGAAATATCACACTGTCCAGTGTCGTTCAATTCGTAGGTTGCCAATTGTCTTCAGCAGTTTAGTATTATTATTTTCTTCTAATTTCGTGAAATTTCGATTTCTAGAACAGGTGAAGCACATTAATTATCTGGAAAATAATACTGGCTATGATAATAATTATGATACTGATGTTAAGTTAGGCGAATTCCAGACGATATGTGGAAAAATCAACAGTATTTATAGAAACAAGGTACGTCGAGATACAAAATCAAAGTTTTACAAAGTTATGGCAGCCCCTGTACTGCCCTATGGGTGTGAATTATGGACAACAACCAAAAAACACGACAGTAAAATACAGGGCTCGGAAATGCCGTTCTAAAGAAGAGTTAAAAGATATTCTAAACTTGACCGTATAAGAAAAGAGGCCACGGTTTTTACTTGAACGAAAAATTAAAAGATTACAAACAACGATGGAAAGAGCACTTACAAAGAATGTCAGGTTCCAGACTGGCTGAACAAGTTTGGAAATACAAACCTATAGGATACAGATGTGTGGGTAGACACAGGAAGAGATGGCTGGAGGATTTTTGAAGACGGAACATGGAGCGCCATTGCCTATGCCGTGTTGTGAAGAAGATGATTTAGTGAAATTAAGTAAATAATGATAAAACACGACGGAAGACAGTTCTGGTAAAAAATTATTAACAACGTTTGCAGTCCAAAATAAAAAATTCTTAGACAGTCAGCAACGTGAAATTGTTTATACACTGATGAAACATAAACAAAGTGGCAGACCTTCGACGGCAAAACAATACATGGACGAGTCGCTGAAGCAACAGTTACATCGTAATAAAGTTGGAGATAAACAACAACTGAAAGAATTTATGTTTTTCAATCGTGTTTATCATCAGCGCAATCGCATCGAGTTAGTCGCAGACTAAACGGACTAAGAGAGACGCGACGTAAACGGATTATAAGTTCAGTTCAGAGAGTTAGTCGCAAAGTGCTCTCTATACAATACGGAAACGGATTAGCTATTACAAGTCGCAAACTACTACTAAACACGTTTAGCGACGACATCGCCTCATGTCAATGCACCGACCGACAGCGTCTGAACCTAACTAAATCTCTCTGAGAAGCAATGGTAACGTTTGTTTGTTGTTAATCGCACACGAACGAGCCATACTCCCCACTGCTGTCAACTGTTAGAAAAGAGGCGACTTATAATACAGTCGAATCGTTTACTTTTCTCGCAGACTTGCCTCTCCTCTTGTTACGCGTTGCGTACAGGAGCTGGAACTCCACCACCAAAATTGTGGTCTCTCTCTCTCTCTCTCTCCATAGTGACATCTTCTCGCCCTTTTTGACTGCTATGTCAACGAATAATACGTACGTCACGTCTATCTCTTCTTCTTCTTAGCCTACGCCTTCTTCATCTTCTACTTCTTATCCTCCCCCTCCTCATCCTTCTTCTTCTTAATTACTTCACGGCCTAGGTAGCACTGCTTGTTCTCGGGCATTCCACAATGCGCTGACCTCTGGGCTTATAATTCAGAGTGATTCCGGAAATTGCAAACCACGTCAAGTATTCCACTCCAGACACTTGCTATCGACTTTTTTAAACGAATTGAGCTTCTTTAAACATTATTTTTACCATATACGTCGAGCTCTTTAATTACCTTCTTCACTTTCTACTGCGTTTTCGCTACATAAATAGAAAAATTATCTAGAGAACTCTAGCTCGTCAAACTCAATTCCATTAGAGATATGCATATATTTCTTAATTTCTTCTGTTATAAAACATAATAATTTGTTTGTTCTGTCTTTTGGCAGAGGCAGTACTAAATACACACTGACAACAAAAAAGTTAAATATCAATTAAATATTCAAGTTTACAAAACTGTAACAACTACTTAAACGCTGAACACAACGCTAAATATTAAATAGTATCTATTCAGTACCGAATATTTTAGTCGAGTCTAACTGAAAAAGACATCCATTGTATACTGAGCGTGTCTGAAAAAGGGGTGAATAGGGGAGAAGGGGATAGACAAAGAGAAAGCGAGAAGGATTGCGAAGCAGAGGAGGAGGGGGGAGCGAGACAGGCCAGACAGAGGTAAGAATTTACTGTGTACAAACAACAACAACAAAAAATGCCCAAATTATATCTGCTGGTAGTAGTAGTGGAGTACTGAACAACACAATTCATTTTTCACGTATCACACAAGAGCAGGCCTGCAGCGGACAGCGGCGAGGCGCGCAGACAATGCTTTATGTTTCGCACAAGATTTATCGCCGGCCACTCGGTCAATAAATGTCGCCTCTCTCTCTGTATTTGTACTGGCTTACACTACCCACTACCCCCCTTGGCATTATTATTTCATTTTCAACTAACAATATTAATTCTACAAGTGCCGCTGTTCTGTTGTACGCGCCAATGAAATAGTTAGCTGTTGGTTTTAACAACTAAGACGATTTATTATCATTATATGTAGTAGTAGTAACACTCTCGAAAACACACGCCATTTTAGCTGGTAATTTTACCGCAGGAGCTGATACGTTTTACAGGCTCAAACCGTTACTTACTCTCTTACCACAGCTATAGTTATCCTTATCAGAAGTATTAGGTCGGACAATTACCACTGTCGGACAACAAGAACGTTGAGGAAAAAAGACAAGGAAAGAGACAAGGCTTAAATTTTACTACATGGATCTGAAACGTGGGTTCCTACAAAGAAGACTAAAAGCCACATTCAAATTTCGGAAATGAAGTTTCCGAGAAGAATGAAGGGTTGCACGAGACAGGATCGTTTGCGCAATGACGATATTAGAGAAGAACTACAGGTATTCTCCATAAATGATAAGATCCAGACATCGCGGGGAATGGTTACAGCATCGGGACAGAATGGGGGATGGACGACTACCTAAGGCTGCGTTTCGATATAGACTCTTTGGTACAAGAGGTGTTGGAAGACCGGGAGTGAGATGGAGAGATACTCTGTGAAGACGGAACAGGCAAAGTGCCTACTCCGGAAGAAGAAGAAGAAGAAGAAGAAGAAGAAGAAGAAGAAGAAGAAGAAGAAGAAGAAGAAGAAGAAGAAGAAGAAGAAGAAGAAGAAGAAGAAGAAGAAGAAGAAAATTTATCTCACAATGTTTCGACCACTAAACAATCTGTGGTCGTCTTCAGGTTATAACGAATGAAAGGGGTGTGTGTAATTGTAAAAGTGTTGTAATATGTCGGGCGTTACCTCCGCGCACTTTCGTTACTTACTCTGTTGACTGGATCCTCTGCAGTGATGTAGTCCTGTAACACAACTTAAAACTATGCTTTTGTGGGCGCCACTTGGAAACGTTTGTTCCAAGAAAAAATTAAATGTGATTGATACAATTTTTAAATCTACGAAAAAATTTAAACCAGTCAGTTTAGCTTTGAAAAATCAGTTATGTTTAATGATTCTTTAAAAACAACAAACAAATCGTCTGAAGGACTATCATTCATAAAAATTATAAAATTGCAGAGAAAAAATTTTACAAGTTATTATTATTGACAATTTTTTTTTATATGTCCAATCAAGTATCGGCTAGTATAATTCAGATTCTGACTCAGTTGACAAGCATGAGTTTAATATGTGAAAAAACTTTAATCTCAGGACGTGACTCCTTTGAACTACCAAGACATATCAATTAGATGCCTTACAAGAAAAAAAACTAAGTGATTTGAAGGTGTATGTGTGGCGTGTAAAGTACAACTGTGTGATAATTGTAACCAGGTAACAATGATTTTAATTTTGGTAAACTCACGTTCCAATGGTCGTTTATTCTCTCACTGGACACTTCCTTCGGGTAGTTTCTCGATCTCGCCTCTTCGGGTGTACACTGAATCTATTTAAAGTCAATTTTTCCGATCGTTACTTTTTCCGCACTTTTTGTCAAAACGTTTGGCAGTAAAATCTCGTTCAAACGCCGCCACTACGAATCATCTGTTTAGCGTTGATTCAGAAATCTGCCACCGCAGCGCTGACTCCCATGCAGTTTTGAGGAAGGCTCAGTGTATTGTTTTGTTTACGTTCGGGGGAATTATTTGTCACGTTAGTCAGTCAATGCGAACACAGCAGAATTCGTTCTCTATTAAATGTTGGGACCCTCCTGGGCCGTCGACGTTCTGGCTGCGTGCTTTCTATTAGAATTTGCCGTATCGCTGCTCTATTTCAGCGATATTTTTTGGCGTATACTCTCGTTGAGGTTAAGTCAGTCGGGTATGTCTATGTATGGGAAAAGCCTTCCTGCCGTGTCTTGTCGATTTCTCGCCTCTCGGTTTCGCCTTAGCTGCGTTGATCAGTGTTGTGTGAGATGCATCAGCTTTGGAGTTCAGTCTTCAAGTGTTTCTTGGTCAAATTTTGTCTCGCTTTTATACTAAATCGGGATGACTGTTTTCGTCGACTTCCGGTATATTTGTGTAAAAATTCTTCTAGATTGTTCGAGAATAAACGAAATGGAATGTCATAGAACAATTTTCACTTCCGTAGAAGCTTTTAGAACGAATTTCTTATTCTTCATACAATGGATATTTCAAAATTTACACTGGTATTTATCAAACAGTTTCACATTAGTACTTACAATTTGTATGCCATTAATGTATTTAAATTCCTTGTTTTTAACTGAATCTAGCGATACTAAACATGATTGGTATCTAATTAACTTAAGTCTAAAAAACATTACAATATACAACCCTCACCTTGAGTTGTAGTCATTAAAAACTCAATATTTATAATAAAAATTGTTGTGGAGTTATAAAGTTCCCTTCACAAGCTGGACATCTACTACTACTACTCTCCTACAACAAAATAAACAAATTTTAACATTAATAAAACACAAATAAATACAATTTTATATGGCCTCTGCTCATGGCCAAAATTCTTGTCAGTTTTCTAATACAATGATTAGTCTTTTTCCTTAATATATGTGTTATTTCACCACTATACACACAGAGTTTATTATTTTGTCTATCTTTTGTGATACCTGGTTACTTTGTACATATTTTATATTTATCACAAGATGACATAGCATCATTGATTGTCTTGAGATGTCATTTTTTATGGTGTGACAAATCTCACTCTAAATAGTTAAATTCTTTTAGAATTGATTTTACTTTCAACTGAGTTTGTTTCTTATTAAGGTATTCTGATGTATTGTACCTTTCTATCTTATTTTGGTTAGTATTATGTAATTATTTAGCCAGATATGATCATTTTTGTACTGGATAATTGGCTTCAGCCATACATGGTATAAGTAAATATTTTGCTGACTTGACTATTACAATGTTAAAGTTGGTCAGGTATATTAGCATAGTTGCTTTATATCATATTACAGCTTTCTAATACAGTTTGGTTGCATTTTGACAACATTAAATTCATAAATTATACAATATTAGATGCCTATTACATGTTTTTAGTTAACACTGTTTTTGGCTATTTTTGCTGCTTTTTATTCATTTGACAGCTTCCTTTATTTAAGATAAATTGTTCACTATTGTCTGCTTGACAATTACATATAGTTTTTATTTAAATCTGATAATAATTAATTTTTTCATGAAATCTTGGTGTATGGTCTCAAATCCAACACATTAATATTTTTTGTCATTGCAAATATACAATTTTTATTTTAACTTAAACTCTTTCTAATAATGTATTTAAGTCATTTAATACATTTATTTTATTTACATCACATAATATAATGATGGATCCTGTCCATTTATTCACAAAAAATAGTTTTTAATACTATATTCATAGTTATAAAACTTAATAATTATTGACTTCATTCTGGTGGATTCTGACATTATTTCTCTCTCTTATAGTGTCTTATGGTTTTTTCACTCTTATTCACTTTAATAATATATATGGGGTTTTGTCTTAGTCATAGTTTGGTCGTTTTTTCAAGTTGATAGAAATAATTATTATACAAAATTACACAATTTTTTGGGACTACTTGGGTTCGATACTGTTCACTTCACTTTCCTCTTATGCTAACTTACTATATAAATGATTTCTTTTTATGGAACGTTCTGTGACGCTACAAGGTCTAAGTTAAACTAGTACATTAAATCATGGCCAGCTTTTGAAATATGCACAATTTTTATACCCCCTCCAAAAAAAATTCTTTAGAGATGTTACCGGCAAAGTAAAAAATCCGGTAGGCATTTATAGAATGCCTAGGAATTTCATACAATGCCTGAATCCAGCCGGCAAAGTATGAAATAAAACACATTTCATACGTTGGCTACGCATTGTTTAGAATGCCTAACGTATAGAAGACAATGTGTGCGCTATGGTTTCATGTTCTAAAAGTATGTAGAGTGCTGCAGATATATGGATAGTACGTGTGGGTATTTTTTGAACACCAGTGGCAATAGTGGAGATAAGTGTGACGATGGCAAGAAGCTGTGTACTCTCTGTTTCAAAGTAGAAATTGCAACTGAAGAAAGGAAAACGTGAACATCATTTCTAGAACTTCAGGCAAAGAAGATGAAATCTTATTCTGACAAAACATTTCCTCCAGCTCCTGTGGGCGCGTCTGTTCGTGTTCCAATTCCTGAAATAGACAAGGGGCGGGGAGATCTTCAAAACATCCTAGCAATCATCGTGAGTGTGACAAAAGACGGATTTTACAAACTGGTGTAACGCAAAATTTGATCAATTGTTAATTTTACTCAATCAACTATGCTGAACGCAAAGAAATGGGTGTGTTTTAGAAAGCGGAGAGGTGGCGAGACGCCTGAACCGTAGGTGACATTACTTGAAAGAAATTAACTTGTAAAAAGGCAGTAGAGTAGAGCGGTAGGTTAATAACGCCGGCTTTGGGGGTGACGACTATAATGAATGTACTTTTAGGCTAAGTCACGTTTTGGGACAGAACTGTCATAAAATGTATTATTCGCTAAGATAGTATGGGTGTTCGCCAACGTTGTAAACTTAAGTGCATGTAACAATAGATACCGTTAGACGAGAGAGAGCACTGTGTGAGAGAGATAACTATAGACGCTAGTTTTTTAAGCACGTGGAACACGGAAAAACGTTGGGCGAATCAGAAAAAGCGTCATATGTTGCGCGGGAGGTTTTCGGTAAGCAGATTGGGCGAATTTGTATTTAGCGGTAGTTTAAACCTATAGGATCGTTTTGCTATCGAACGTAGGCAAGGGAAATTCAAAGCAAGTATATATTATGAACTTAGAGAGAAATACGTTAGTCTTCTTTATATCGGCGAAATTACACGAAGAGACTCGCGTACGCTGTTTTGCGTTAACTATATATTTTAATAAGTAATGTAAAGAATAAGTAAATTCGCAGAAGTAACCGAAGTACGGGAACGCGATAATTACTGACACTAAAGTTATAAAGTTTCATAAACCGTAATAAGTAAATGAGTGGATGATCGGAGTAATAACAAACAACGAGAAGTAATAATACATATAAAGTTCCATTAATTCAATACGTTGTGGTAAATCACGGAAGAAGGCGAATTAGTTCGGATTAAAGTCACGACGGTGTGAGATAGTCGAGCCGCACGCGACGCGAACTGTGTTAGATGCACTTGTGATAGTGTAGTGTAGTGTAGTGTACATCTGTGATAAAGGGAATTAGTGCATTCTTAACCAGGAATAAACACGCAACAAACGGCTGCTGACGACTCATCGACCTGCAACATCTTCAGGACTACGCACTTCGGAAGGATTCTTAGGCAAGTAACGAATAAATGAACATTTGATTATATATTGTTTGATAAAGATATGTTTTTTATTCAATATAGTGAGTCAATTTGTCAGAAAAGAACTCAATGCTATTTAATAATATTCTAATTGTAAGATAAAACGATCAAAGTCATATTAAGAAATTTTGTAATACATAAATGCAAAGGATTCATTAAAAGTTGATTGAATATTTTAATTTGTGTTTATTATTACTGGCGCCCTGAGGTATAATCAAGAGTCGGTACACTGGAATAAGTGTTATAGACTATTAAATAAATTATTAATATTATTATTGATCAAGGTAGTTTGTAATCTTATTTCTCACATGCTCGTAGGCCAACATAATTTGCAATTAAATAATTTAACTCTTTTATAAAGGCCTGTCAAGAAGTGTATTACACTGGGAACCATAACGGATTGTTAAAGCAGCTGTACACAAGATCGCAGTTCACTGTATGCCCAAGACCACTAATGGGGGTTGAAGATGTTCCTAAGCAAGAAACCGCACTTGTTCTGTTTCTACTCCCCAATCATCAGGACCCGGACAAGGGGTCGTAAAATGTGTGTGGAAAACAAAATGTAAAAAAAAGTAGTTGTGTAAAAATGAAAGAAAGTGTACTCAAAATGTCACAGCTCTCTGTCTTGTTGTAATAAGTAGAGTAGATATATTGCATATATTTAAATTAATAAACACCAATAATATCTAATGTACTTTTTAACTAGACTGGTTACAAAAATTCTTATACAGTATAATTTTAATAAAATAGTATCTGAACATGATTAAGTAGAGAATATATAATCTCGAAATGTCATACAAAGTCCTCCTTTGTGTAAAATCAAACAATTGTGTGTGATCTTGTAATAAAATATTTTCATTTTTAACGTAGTAAACTTATTTTACACTTTGCCTAAAGAATCACTGGCATTATATAGAATTCCTAAGTAATATAGGCTACAGAATACCTGGGTAAAGTATAGAAAACAATTGAAACGTATTCTATTCTATACTTTGCCAAAAAAACTCCAGGCAATGTACGAAATGCCTAGGTATTCTATAAAATGCCTGCATTAAATACTTTGCCGGTAACAGAGATAGTCCCTACGTTTTAGGCAAGAACGATAACAGCTTAAAGTTCTCTTTCCTTGGAATGTCACCGGCTCTTAATGAACTTATGAATCTATTTATTTTTAATACAAACAAATTTGAAAACAACAATAATCGGTTATAGGAATTAATAAAAAAAAACACATAATAAATTTAACATAGGCGTTTATTTATGAAATCATAGCAAATAATTTATTTTAAAAATACAGTGTTATTTATGGATTATTATGTAATGTCTTACTGTCACTATCACAATCAAAGTTCATCTTAGGGAGACGTTTGGTTCATAAGCTATTGTCCCGCGTTAGGCAAATGTGTCCCACAATATATTAAATAATAAAGCCTTTACTTTAGTACAATAAATAATTTCTATTATGTGAGCTATTTTTTTAATTTTGTTAAAATATTTTCAAAACGTTTTTTCTTTGTGCCGCACCCCAAAAGGTGCCTAGGCATATGCCTAGTGTGTGCCTAGTTACAAAGTTTAACCGAGTTTAAAAGTTGGTAACCTCTGGTTTAGCCTATATTGTTACAACATTACAGAAGAATCTACGTCTTTCTCGAATGTTCCAGTGGAATCCGGCTGTAATGTGTGTGCGTACGTGATTCTCAACCCGTTAGCTAGACTGTTGTATAATTCGCGCGAACGCGCGCTGTATGCAAGGCCACAGTCAATTACGTTCTGGTGTTTTCTAGTAGTGTTCTTGACGCGCAGTATGGAATATTCTGGATTTTCGGCGGGGTATAAATACAAGTACTCAGCGACGCTCAGTTCAGTTACGTGAGTGATTTTTCGTAGTATTGTGGCGAAGTGTTATGTGTTTTATAATTGTGCAAGACTCGTTGACCTTATTATTATTGCGTGTGATCAATTTTTATTTGATTTGTTGTAAGAGACTATCTTATTGATTATAAACTATTTAATTGTGATAATTAAAGCTGGTTATTAGTGACTTTATTGGTGTCTTGTAATTTGTTTTCCACTGTACCATACGACGATCAGTTAGACCGTCGTAACAATATATTCGCCCAATACGACTCGTCACACTAGCTAAGCTAAGCCCACGATAATTCTCGCATTTTTGACGTTCGGTGTGAACTTTTTTTTTATCTGTGTTACGCGAACCTAACGTTTTAAATCGATTCTGAAAATTGATACCCCATACGAAACAACGACGTTCTTTATGGTTGAAAAATGTTTTCAACCTATATTTCTGCTAGAGGCGGTTGAAGCTTAATGTCGAGTCATCTCGTCGAGCGGAACAGATACGAAGTACGATATGTATTTTTTGCTTTCCTAGTGGAAATGGGGTTTGTTGATGAGAATTGTTTGATACACAACTGCAATAGACTAGACGTGATTTAGTTAACTTTGTTGCGGCGACAGGCAATGTTTCCATTTGGGCCTCGCTCAATTTGTTGTCCCGACCGAATGAATGAATACCTGGCGGCGAATGGACTGCATGTGACGCTGTAATCTGATATTGTGCCCCGGTTTAAAACGTATAGCCTACAGTTTTATGTTAATCACAAAGGGAGAAGTCTACACAATATCAAGTTTCAGGAAATGTTTTTGTATATAATTAACACGTATTATATTTACTTTCAAAATACGCGCTCTTGTAGGGTGACCACACATAGTCTTTCTGTACAGTTAAGGAATTTACCTTATAGGAGTTACTATATACGGTAACCGTTATTATTTTATATTATATATGTACGTATAGACCTATATGTATTCAAAAATGTGTTGCTCAGTTCTTTGTTGGGTAAGTGTATTATAGTGTTTAATACTAATACGACAATAACGTAACGCTCTCGAACAGTCGAGCGTTACTCAAGTTTCTCGACCAGCCCAGCATGCAGCGTCTGTGTCAAGGCCGTCCACTTGCGTATCACTCCGGACAGTTCGAGAGCACTTGTAACTGCGCAAATTATGCTGGCACGCGGCCAGGAGTACGGAAAACTATTCTGTAGCATCTGCAGGATCTATACAAGCGTCTACGGCCGGCTTACAAGTCTGTCACACTTGGCGATACCGTACAGTGCGGATCAAGTGATTGTCGCTGATTAGTGGAAAGTGATTGCTGTGTTATAATTAGTGCGGAACCAAATAGTTGACACTCTTATTGCGTGTGGACAAATTTAACTTGAATTATTGCACGAGAGTACCTTGTTGATTTCAGATTGTTGTTTGTGAGGTAATCAATGACGTCACTGGTGTCTGCATTTTGTTTCCACTGTACAATACAACGATCCGTGAGACCGTCGTAACAATACTGTAGCGAGTCTAATGACAATAATATTTCTTATGAGCGTTGTTGCCACGTTGCACTTAATGCCCACGCCCACTTCTGTTGTTACTCTACACACGCATTCCACGTATTGGCTCTCCAGTTAAGCATATAACATGACCTTGTACGTGCGGTAAGGGTACTCCAATAACTACAGTTTATCATCTACCCGTGTCGTACTGTCGGTATATTTTACTACAATGAGACGTTCCGACTTTACGGACGCCCTACAACAGGCGTCAGAACACAGCCAATACATGGAAATATTCAGCGCCCATTCACATCGCCAAACTCTGTCCGATTTTCCCGATAGCAACATATGCCGCCGAGATAAGGGCCGCTAAGTCAGCTGACTGTAAGTAAGTGGGCTCCTTCGAAATACAGGAATACAAAAGGACGTTGATAATATTCTGGACAGAACATCGTACCAACGCATCGATTTTAGAACAGCTACGCATTAGAAATCGACTTTCCTTCAAGAATCCCTACAAGTTACCCCACATACTCATCGTAATCATCTCCGCTTCACGTTTTGGACATAGTTGAAAGTTACGAACCACATTTTTTCCGTCAACCTATGTTTCTTCTTCCTTTTGCTTTACACATTCTTGATTTTAAAGGTAATCTATTTTCTTCCATCCTTTCCAAATGTTCATTCTACTTATTCCGTTTCCTTTCATTTTTTTCATTTAAATTAAATATCTGAAATTCTTCTCTGATTATTTCGTTCCTTATCATATCTTTACGGTTACGTCCTTTTGACTCTTCTTAGAAACGTTTGACTCTTGAGCTTGTATTCTTCTCTCTTGTAACCCAGATTTCACTGCGTAAAGCACTGCTAGAGTATTATAAAATTTCAACATGGTCTCTTTTCTTGTTTTAATTTTCAGACATCGGTCGATTGTAATGCACATGTTAGTAAGAAACTTCTAACTAACGGTCTAGATCGTCACACTGTAATGACACGAAATGACGCACCTGAATAGGCCTACTTGAAATGACTTATCTGCTGAATGTTTTATTGTCTAAGGCAGACCCTGGCACTTACAGCTTTCATTCCCGAGAAAACCATAAATTCTACTTTAGGGACTTATACTTTTAAATTATATATAAGAGTTAGTCTATTTGTTGTAGTTGATATAAGGCTCTTCGCAATACCTGAAATACTTCGGTCACTTGGCGTGCCTAATGAAAGATTTGGAACGGGTTATAAACGGAATGCGGTTGGTACGACGAGTGAGTCAAATGGTGTCACTGACCTGCCTGAGTATATAGGATTCTGTACAAGAGAAATCTGGAGAATCACCATCGAGAGGCAGCAACATCTTAGTACCGCTATAGCCTCACAAGCGTAAATGGAAGAGGAAGAAGGAGGAGGAGAAGAGGGAGAGAGGCAGAGAGTTACAAGCGCTCGTCCGTCACTGAAGACTACCAAAGCTACCAAAGAACAAACAGCATCTCCATTAGCGGCCCGACGAGAGCGCAGATGTTACACCCCATTCGAATGATATCTAGATACGCTCGTTTTCATTCATTACATTCATTTTTTTTTCAATACTTCTCTCGAAAAATAATTACAGAACGTTAAGGGAAAAACTGTAATAAGCGCAGACAGCAGGAAAATCTTTAATTTGATTAAAACAAATATTAAAGCGAAAAGGAAAAAAAAGCGGGGCGAGAGAAAGCTGCGCCGAGTTATAAATTTCATTTCTCTGTATAAATTACCGCGTGACTATAGCTCTGTTATTAATTCGTATTAAGTCACCTTCAGTTCAGAAATTAAATATTTTCTCAAGGCATTAGAGCGAGAGACAGAGAGAGAGGGTGAGAGAGAGAGAGAGAGAGAGAGAGAGAGAGAGAGAGAACGTGCCGACATCTTGGCCTACGGTGGGGAGAGGGAGAGGGGTCTGAGTAAGTAAGCGTCGGCAGCGGGGGGTGGCGGCGAGACTTACACACTGTACAATAGTGAAAATATAAAAGATAAGAGGGGTTAGCGACGAGGGAGGTTCGGAAGAAGTAGAAGAAGAAGAAGAAGACGCAGAAGAACACTTAAAATTAGCCTACTACTACTACTGAGGCTCCCGCTGCTCGCCCCACCCCCGTCGAGTTTTTATCACAGCTGTGGGCTGTACGTACCCGGTGCGAGCGCGCGCCTGCGCACCGTCGCAAACTTCACTCATTAAAACTTTTGAATTATTAACCAGTAGCAGTAGCAGCAGCAGCAGCAGCAGCTCGAGGAATTACAACGGCATTAACTCTGTAAAAGTATTACATTATTTATTAATGTTCTTATGAGTTTAAAATTTTGTACCAACATATACCCTCACCCCCAAAAGGAATAATCGTCGTCAACCCTTTCCGCCGCCTGCTGACAACGTTTAATTTATTAATACTTACAGATTTTAATGATACACGTTTAAACACGATTTAACAGTCGTAGTCGCGTAAATCCTTCGAAATTCGGAACATCTGCTACCGGTTGCGCGCCCCGCCCGCTCCGTCCCACGTCAGAGAACTGGTTGTTGTTGTTGTTGTTGGTGTACCCACTGGGGAACGTAACCACGACTCCTTGAATTTTTTACTTAATACTGTGTATAAAATATTGACTGCGGTTCATCCTTCTTGTGCTTGCTTGTTTCCTCTCTTTTAATAAATATATCAACATCTGTTTCACTTTACTTATTTGTTCTCGAAGTTTGTTTATACAATCCGCTGAGAGTTACCTTGCAATAAATAAATTTAAAAATTCTACAAAGTTTTCTGTAACGAAACACAGAGAAATAGAGCGCCCGCCGAGAGAACATAGCCGACCCTTCTACTAGTACATATACTGTACATACTAGTACATCGGTGTACAAGTCGTTTCCTAAGGCTTCGGAACTTTAATGTATTAAATGAGTAGAATTTTCTTCCCACAAAGATCGAAAATTTAGTAATACAAGTAGGCCTACGCTAATTTTGGTGCTTCCTAATAAAGCGCTGTTTATGTATTACAATAATTAAAGATCTACTTTTCTACAAAATCGCCTAGTTTATTTAAACATTCATCCTAGCTTGATACGAGTTTTCAATGTTGAAAGATTCCCGTCCAACATCCGTCGGCAGTAGCGTGGTATCCATGTAACCGCTGTTGCCGGCTGCAACAGCACTGGAAATAAATGAAAATAATATTCATTATATCATAGAATAAATACTTTAGTTATTGAAAAATTTGAAATCCGAACAATATTAGTAGGGAAACTTTAAGAAAAGCGTAGCATTGCTTTCGAACTGCTGGGCGCTTGCACCGTCTTGTATTGCCGGGTCAGACATCGGCAATGGTTTACTGCTTACGGTCACTGACTTCGTACTAGTTGTCACTGTACAAACGGGAAGGGGACACATTCGTCCACCCAATGTGCTCAGTTAGCAGCTGTGTTCGTTTTCGGAACCAACGTGCAGCAGATAAGCCTACTACGTACATAGGCCTATTTGTGTTTTGTTCGTTTAGTCATATATTTCTCTGTTTGTCTTGATTACTTTTAATTCAATTATTTGAGTTCTGATTTATTCTGTGTAAGTATAATTAGAGTCAGATCCCGTTGAACCGGGACCCTCTTCTTCTGACAGCGAATGATTGAAAATGCACTAAAAACTCGTTTACCCGAACCGCGTTTATCCGAAAATCCTGTTTATCCGAAATAATTTTTAGTAAATTTTAAAAATACACAAAAGCATATTCCTGCCCTTTCGTATTTGGAGCGACAAGACGAAACTTCCCCTGCAGAACTTCTAACAATGAAACGACTTCGAGATCGGGGAGCCAGCAAACGTGCTTCAAAGCTTAGGCAAAAAACTATGATTGATTACTGTAGAACCAGTAGGCTACTGTAGAAACTATAATTTACAGTGCGGTGCAAGTTTTATAGTTTATTGTGTCATATTCACTGTAAGTAACTTTTAAATTATTATTATTAAATAAGGTTACTATAGGTGTACTTACAAATGTATTATTATTTTAATAGAAGTTTCGGTTTATCAGAAATTTCGTTTATCCGAAACGGGCACGGTCCCATCAAATTCGGATAAACGAGTTTTTAGTGTACTCTAAAAAGAACACTTGGTACAAGAAAATAAACGAGTTTTTAGTGTACTCTAAAAAGAACACTTGGTACAAGAAAAAATTTCGAATTAATTTTTAGGTTACGTTTTAGGTCTATCACAACCGGCAACAGGCGTTATTACCCACGCCACACCACAGCCCGTCGGATAACCACTCCTGCGCTGTATTTGGACCTCTTCGTCAGTGCGATATCGCCGCTTCTCAAGGACACGCAAGGTCAGGACTTTAAGGATAGTGTTCCCTGTTCCCACTCCTACCACAGAGTTCTTTTCTGGTTTTCCTTCGTGACGGGTGCCAAATGATGCGCGCACATTTTCCGACATTCCAGAGGGTTAGATATTGTAGTGGCGAAATACCCGCATTCAGCCGCAGTTGTGGCCACTTTGATACGCTATTTGCCAACGGTGAATGCGTTCAACGGTATCATTCGTTATAGAACTCGGTGGCTTTCCCTGCCGGGACAATTATCCTCAGTATCCATGGGCCTATTTTAGAACAACTCACATCATTTTTCGATGGCGTGGCGTGGCTGGATTACCATACACTTCCCATTACTGGCGATGAATTTCAGTGGGGTTACACCTTCTTGTCTACAGAAAACGAAACACTGCGCGGATTCCTAATTCGGACGCTTCGTACAAGTGACGTAACACGTTTAGCGGTTAACAACTGACTAACAGTTACTACGAACGGTAGGGGAACGGGTACGCTCCCAATATCCGCACCCTCACTACATTTTTGATGTTTTGAATACGCGATAGTATCAATATGCCACAGTGTGAAGAAAAAAAGCGTACCGTACCAATTGTAAATAACTATTTCTTAACGTACAGTGAAAATACGTAATCTCTTTATTTGTGAGGTTAGGACACAATGGGCTTTTTTTTGGGTTTTTAGTTTACTGTTAAAGAAATAGTAGCCATGGTTAGGGCAAAACCACGCAAAACGTTAGTTTAATATGTAGGCCTATATACAATGCTTATACAGAGTAATATTTCAAACAAAGAACATAACAAAGGTTTTTTAAAAATATATAAACACTTGGTACGTTTCAGTTTTTTTTTTTTTCAACTCTGACAGGTGTTTCGACTTCTTAAGCCATTGTCAAAGAGATGAGTGAACACTAAACAGAGGATGTACGGGGTGGTTGACATCTGTTTAGGACGTGTATCGGAACATGTGTGAGGTGCGGAGAGGGGGGTTGCAGGAGCTAAGGGAAGGTCCAGTATCTATAAAAACTAAATATAATCTGAATGCAAAATATAAAATTAACTAAACTAAATAACAACCTCTCCTCTCCATCTTCACACCTCATACATCCTCTGTTTAATGTTCACTCATCTCTTTGACAATGGCTTAAGAAGTCGAAACAGCTGTCAGAGTTAAATAAAAAAAACTGTGAAACGTATCAAGTGTTTATATATTAAAAAAAACCTTTGAATTAATATGTTGCACCAAGTGCCCAACGAGTCATCAATTAATATCGTGAAAAGAACATAAGGTTTACCGATGGAATGTTTAGCGACGATCGGCTCAATAAATAGAGACTCAATTTTTACATTGATTTGTCACTACTAATTTAATAATTTTATTAAAGGACACAACGTTTTCTAACAAAACAAAAACAGAAAATGTGAGTGCAAAATACAATTAGGCCTACGTCTATTTCTGAATAGTAAGATTAGAACAAAAAAAAAACAACGTATTAACAAATGAAAACAAGATACATGTGGTGAAAGAGATAATGGCGGAAGTTACGTGCTCCATTGAACGATACTTAGAAGAAACGCATACGAAATCGCAACCAAATGCAGTGGTATCCAGCGTAACTGCAGAGAATAACCAGTGGGCATGCTACAAGACACTCAATCCACCCGACGAGAAGGCCGGAATGAAACATTGAGGGTTTCGACTGCCCCACCTCCCGTGCTGGCGAGACGGTGTTAGGATACAGCCGTCCATTGCATCAGGCAATGGAATTATAGGCTTCGTCCTTCCAAAAACGCCAGGCAGAATTTCCGAATTCGTTAGATGGCCAATATTCTTTTGTGTTATTCACTAAAATCTCAGAACTTCATTATAAAGGAATTTTGTGGAAACAAAAAAAAGGGAGATCCCACCTTACTTCGAGTTGGTTGCATTTCCAGTGATCTGCACAAAAACCGAGAATTAGTGGGAAACGAGTTCTGCCAACAAGTGGGAGACATGTATAGTAACAGGCAAGTTGAGTTTTTATACGTAGTTACCACAAAAAGTGAATATTGTTTTAAAAACATATTGGTTTTCATAGGTACTTTTAGTTTGCATGCAACCTAACAACGTAAACGTTTGCCATCACAGGTACACATTAGAGCTATATTATTGCAAGAAACTTATTTCGTTAAAAATATGACAACGAAAAATGAATGCAATCGTCAGCAACCTATTTCATAACGTACAAGAATGGATTTTCACGATTTCTAGTATCTAACAAAAATTATCTGTGATATTCACAGCACATATCGATGCCAATAATCGCACACTCAAAATATCGAAAATTAGTTAGTACTGGGAAATTAGTTACAGGGAAAGTACCAGTAAAAGTTATTTCAGCCTATGGAAACGGACGTTTACCAGGGTCGGCAACAACTTTCGTCAAAACATTTCTATTGGAGAAAAGAAGACGGGCAAGAGCAACAATCCGTTTCGTATAGACAGTATAGACAGTTTAATGAAAGAAGAACCCTTGGCTTCAGCCACCACTCGCCTCCAGTTCTGTCTCTCTGTTGCAACGTCCTCCAGATATGTACGCCCATTCTTCTTAAGTCTCCCTTCCCTCGTGTATCCATTGACTTCTGGGTCTGCCTCTTCTTCTTGTTCCTTCCATGTTTCCATACAGCATTTGCTTGGGCAGTCTTTCCTGTGGCATAATCTCCTCATGTCCCAGACAGCTTATCCGCCTTATCTTTATGAGGCGTACCATATCTTCCCATTGCAGTATTTTATCAATTTCAGCATTTCGAAGGCATTTCCACTCTCCTGCTTCCATCATGGGGAAGCAGTATGTTTCTCAGTATTTTCGTTTCAAATAGTCTCAACAAAATGCTGGAATAAACTGTAAGAAAATCTCCAAAACGTTTTTACAATTTTCCCCAAAATCCGCTCGCACGGGCACAGCGACTAAGGATTCTTCGTTTTGTTTAGTTAATCCCGCCGGCGCGGACAAATTGCCAGTTATGAGTCGTTATAAGGGGACAATTTGATTAACAAAACCACACAAAATTGAACACTGCGACGTATGATCAACACGAGAGCCCCCGCAGCGCGAGGCCTGTAATCTGTCTAAATCAGCAACGAGTCAATTCGACCCCTCCAATAAGCTAATTACAGAGACCAAATTACCGCCAGAGTCACACTATTATGATAATTCGTCGGTTGGAAACGCCGTTGTCACAGCGGCAGAGGTTAACTTCACGTGCGAAGTGTACTGATTGGTTCGCTTATTATAACGTACGACAGAAAGTGTCAGGGTGTGTGTGTGTGTGTGTGTGTAGCGCTCCAGCTAATGTACTATTCGACTACGGCAATTACAGTAATGTGGCTGCAGCGTTATGTACCCTGTATCCAACTATTGAAACTAGGACGGTGACAACGGTAATTAGCTGATGGGGTAGTAGTGTGTGTGCGCGCGAATCTTAGCAGTGACCCGGAACACGAGGAAACTGGGTCGCTTCTCACCGCTTGAGACCCGACGGCAGCACCAGACAGCAGGTAACAATATTACCCGTGTTGGATTGTTGTTCACGCGTTTGAGGGGCGGCTAGTTAACAAGATGGAAGTCGGACGGACGACTAAGGTAAATCTCGTATCACGGAGTTTTGGAGAACAAAACGATGCGTAAGAAGCTCGTCGACAGTAAGTAGGCATACGAATGAGAGAGAGGACGCTGATCGCGGAGAAGACGCGCACCCTTACGGCAGGAAAGTGCGACGAGCAACAAGAAGTTATGAAAGAAGCTGTCAAAGCTGGAGGAGGAGGAGGACGAGGGATGGGAGGAGACGAGAAGGAGAAGGAGAAGGAGAAGGAGAAGGAGAAGGAGAAGGAGAAGGAGAAGAAGAAGAAGAAGAAGAAGAAGAAGAAGAAGAAGAAGAAGAAGAAGGAGGAGGAGGAGGAGGAGGAGGAGGAGGAGGAGGAGGAGGAGGAGGAGGAGGAGGAGGAGAAATCACAATAATCACGATAGCGATAACGACGACGTTGTTGCTGATGATGACGATTGCAAGGATTGAATCGTACATATATACGCTGAGATTACAAAGAATCGTTTTTCTTCACGTACTACTCGACCTAGGGAAAATATTTTAAAGGAACGTTTACACTGAATATGTAAAACGATTTACGTTCGCTTTGTAGAAACGAAAGAGAAGAAGGGTTGTAGGAACAAACGAGGGGATTGATGACGGTTTATCACCAACCGACACGTGTCGGCCTGTTTACGCGGCCACTACAGCTCCAGTGATGACCTCGTTTTGCCACTTCCACCGTTTTACATAATAATAAAAATCACAACAAAAAATGAAAATATCCTTGTCACAGTTATTATTAACGCGCGCCATAAAGCAGACGACATCTTACGACAGCCAGAAAATATATATACATCTTCTCGTCCGTCGTTATACTAAAAAAAATTTTTTACGTATATTCATTTAAAAGTACAATTCATTTCGAGACGGGCGGGGCGCGCAGCGTAGCACAATAACAGAAGAGACGCATTAGCTGCCATCTAGTGGCGAACGAGAAAAGCCACTACTGCTGGAACCTTGGATTCGCAATCCCCCTACCCCTTACAACCACCCTGCGCCGCGCCGTGCTTCCTCGCCCGCAAATATCATCAGCGTTGTTAGGGGGGGGGGGCAGGAAAAAATAAATGGCTTTGAGGAGCGTCTTCCTCACTCACTCACAAAGTAAAATGTTACCGTTCATTTAAAAGATTTCCTCCTCCCTTCCCGACATATTATGATGCCGTATACCTCTCCTCATTCCGTATTTATTGCATCGGCTTAGGAAGTAAAATGAGAAAATAACGACCTGCGTAATAAAACAAGAACTAGAGAGTAACAAGATACAAAGCGAAACAGCGGCGTTTATAAAGTGAATAGTGGTAATTAATCACTAAAAAAAACCTGCCAAACGAATTCTCTCCATGAAGTCTACACGTAGTAGTGTTTGCCTTTTAATTTAGTTTATTTCGTGTACATTTCCCCCCCCCCCCCCCAACACAAGGCTGCTGGCACGCAGTATCTTCTCACTCTCTTGGGTGGTCACGTTTCTGTTATCAACCGGCTTGTAATGTAACGATCCCTCTGCGTGTTTCGTTCCTACGGTTCTTCCGTTTTCAATAAAAAATGTTAACTCTGAACGTCTAAGCATACGAGGTTTGTCTGAAAAGCAATGCGACTGATAGTATAAAATTATTTATTGATGCATTAACTACAAAACAATTGTATCTCCTTCAAAGTAGTTCCCTTGGGAAGACACACGTTGTTTCCATTGATTGACACAGCGCTGGAAGTCTTCAACTGTCAATTCCTTTAGCTGGTCCGTCACAGTCTTTTGGATATTCTCCACATTTCAAAAATGGCGGCCCCGGAGTTGGCCTTTGATTTTTGGAAATAGGAAATAATCACATGGACTAAGATCAGGTGAGTAAGGGGGATGGGGTTCACAGACCCCATCTGTGACTTTCGTTCACAGAAAGTGCGGTTTGGCATGGAGCGTTATCGTGATGAAGCATCCAAGAGTCAACAGTCTCTGGACGGACACGAATGACCCTTTTTCTGAGTCTCTCATGAACCTGACGGTAGCAAGTTCCATTGACTTTCTGTCCTTGAGGCAAAAATTCCTTATGCACAATACATCGAATGTCGAAAAAAGCAATGAGCATTGACTTGATCTTGGATTTGCTCTTTCTTGCTTTTTTTTTGGGCGTGGCGAGTCTTTTGTGTGCCACTCTTCACTTTGCCGTTTTGTTTCTGGATCATACTCAATAAATCCACGATTCATCACCTGTGTCCAAAAAATCTGTGGCATTTTCAATGCGCTCAAGAAGGATAAAACACACAATATGAAATATAGGCAAATCGATACTGTCAATAAGTACCTTCTATAAACTGTGTTTCAATAACGCGTATTGTTAATGTGTTATTGCCGTTTTCTTTAATGGTATTGATTTCAGGATGTTATCACACGATTTTGAACGACTTTACAGATAGTAATGTTAATTAGTCTAAACTTATTTTTTCTTTTGTATGAAGCTGACTCGACCGGACTCCCTCCAAATACTACATAGGCCACTGGTCCGCAGACAATTGCAAGTTGTAAACCACTGGCCTACACTATTAGGCCTTTATTACACTACGCAACGCAACTATTTGCAACAAACGTTGTGGGGCACTGGTTTCAATGTAGTGTATTATACCTACTTCAATTGGCTGCACGTCTGCAATCGATTGCATGATAGCTGCAAACCTTGCAACTGCACGTGCAACTTTTAGTTTCACGCACTCGTTGTGGGGCATTGATTCAAATGTAGTCTATTACACTGTGCAACCGATTTCATGCAATTCCCATGCGCGCGCATTCTGTAGTCAACGAAGAAATTTCACAACTTGGGTCCGACAAAACATATAAAATTTTTTACAA
This sequence comes from Magicicada septendecula, assembly GCA_034769895.1. NCBI lineage: Eukaryota > Metazoa > Arthropoda > Insecta > Hemiptera > Cicadidae > Magicicada > Magicicada septendecula. The sequence continues at coordinate 30,312,276 of CM068375.1, forward strand.
AACCGCCAATATCTCAAAAACGAAAAGGAGGATTTTATTAAAACAAAAACCAAAATAAAATGTGCGATTTTTCTAAATTTCACTCGCTAGCAGCATATAGCTATCTCTTATAGACCGAAATTTTATCGCATGCCAAAAATGTCACTACATGCAAATTAACAAAAATTTCATGACATAGGACCGTTATAAGTCTCTGTTCTTGAAAATTATTAGTTATTGGTTCAAATTTATATCCAAGAGCATCCTCAAACTTAAGAAACACGGTGATGAAAGAAAATTTTTATCGGATCAGTAGTTTCTGAGGTTAGCCCAGACAACGATACAAACAAATTTCACCTCTTTATAATAGTAATACAGACGACATGCTTACCATGTAACTGGTTGGAGGCCAGTCGCAGCCTGTTTTTACTAACCTGCAACTAGTTCCATGTAGGCTTGAAATCGGTTCCATGCAATCAGTTGCACAGTGTAGTAATAGAGGCCTGATACATTCAGTGCAGCTGAAGGCGTAAAGAAGAACCATACTTTAGAAAAAAAAATAATATAAGTATACCTAGTTGGTGGCGCCGTGTATTCAAGTAGTGTTAAACTGTGCGTAAGTCACGACGCGATGCGATTCATAACACACACGCGCGCAAGCACACACAGCAGCCGTCAGGAGGGGAGGGGGGGAGAACGAGGTTTGAACGAAAAAGCGACTGTCTACGATTCCCGATGGCGACATTTTAAGGCGTACAGAGTAGAGAAACTCTATACCGCAACGCAACCTCCGCCCACCCTTTGTCACCCGTCATCGCGCGGAAAGCAACCGCTTACGGTTTTTGCACCTAAAAAGAAAAAACGCGCGCACGGCGCTTTACTTGATAAACTTCGCCAACGAATCCCCGAGCGGATCGTAACGGATTCACGAAAAAAAATTTCAACACGCACACGCGCACACACACACATACACACACAGCCAGCTTGCTGCTGGGTGGCTGGCTCCAGTCAGATCTGTATCGTAGTTGCTGTTAGAAGCACCCACTTCTCACCGCGCTAACGGTGCACATACTTGTGTTTTGTTTTCTGCACAAATAAAGTACACTTACTGGAAAAATGTGCTTCAAAAATGGGCTTACAAGTGTATCTAGAAAAAAAACAAAACAAAAAGAATATATCTCTAACATTTACTTCGACAAGGAGTATTACTGCGACATCTTTACGTTTGAGTGCGTATTCGATCCTTTTTGAATCTCCACGAATACCATTTTCGAGACAATTTTTCATAACTGCCATACATTTTCTTATTTTAAATGTTGTATTAGTAATTATTACACCAATCCTAATTGTTATATCAAGAATTAACACAACTGGAATTACAAATGTTTTTAAAAAACACAAACACTTGGTAAGTTTCACAGTTTATTCTTAACCTCTGACAAAATTGTTTCAGCCTATTAATCTGTTCTCAAAGAGCTGCTAAGAACAGCTAAATACAAAGAATATGTAGGGTGGTGAACATGTATTAAGGGTATGTATATGGACGTGTGTGTGGAGTGTATATATTGGAGGAGGTAGAATAGGATTGATCACGGGAAGTAGTACAGGGAAGATCAAGTAATTGTAAAAACTAGGTATAAGAGGAATAAAACAGCTAAACTACATTCTAAAGTTTAGTTCTAAATTCTAACTAAATTAAATAACAGCTTTTAATAAAGGAGATACAATTCTGTCCGCCTTGGCCACAGTTTACAAACAGATGTACGAGGGGACAGGTGAAAATTTCGCGGAACAACATTTATAGCTTAGCGGTAGAACTAAAATTTTTCGTGTGTTCCAAGATTCATATTTCTTTTAAACACGTGGTAATTTCCAAATCATCTACCAGTTTATTTATTGGTTATCACATGTTCGAAATTTACGTGTACACATGTTTTAAATTATGGGCAAATCAAACGTCGTGCTGTGATTGAATTCTTGGCTAAAAACTGTCTAGCGCCAATGAATACTGTCTAGCGCCAATGAATACTGTCTAGTGCCAATGAATACTCACAACCGAGAAGGGAAAAGTGTTAGGAGATTCTTCATCTTCAAAAACAATATTTGTAAGTGGGTTCTCGAGTTTAAACACGGTCATACGAGCACTGAAGATGATCCCCGCGGTGGACAACTCCAGGTATCGTTAAAAAAAGTCATATGCCTACACGGTATTGGAAGACCGGCGATCGGGAGTAGACGACACTGCTGACGTCACAAGAATGTCACATTAGCGTGTGCATCATAGTTTAAGTCAAGGACTTAGTATTAAAAACCTTTCTGCATTTGGAGTTGTTGCAGTTTTGGGATGTCCACGCGGGGATCATATTTGTATGACCACGTTTAAACTCGAAAACCCACATACGAACTATTATTGTTTTGGAAGGTGCAGCATTTCCTAGTACATTTGTCATTTCGTTGTGAATTTCAATTGGCGTTAGACCGTTTTCAATAAAGAATTCGTGATTTTGTCCGTTTTAACAATGCTGCCATTTTATGTTGTGGTGGGTGGTCAGAATGGTTAGGTATAATGATGTTAGTGGTAGTTGGTTTTCTATATATTGCATATTGTACGTGTTTGTTGTATCTTGTGATGGTTATGTCTAAATAGTTGATTTTGTTATGTTTTTCTTTTTCTTCTGTGAATTGTATTTTGGGATGTATGTTATTGATTTGTTTCAGTATGTTCTCTGCATTTGTGTTTTTGTTATTTGATACATATAGTCCATCATCTACATATCTTATCCATATGCCATCTGGGTCATGTGTTTTTATGATATTTTGTATTTTGGTGTCTATATGTTGTAGGAATATTTCTGCTATTATGCTTGATAATGGTGATCCCATTGCTAAACCTTCTTTCTGTTGATAAATTTTGCTATTAAATTCAAAGTAATTTTGTTTTAGTATTAGTTGGAGACTATTTTTTATTTCGGTTATATATTGTTTGTTTTCATTTTGTTCTATAAGTTTGTTTATTATTATGTCAATTGTTTCTTCTACTGGGATATTAGTGAACATGTTTGTTATGTCATATGATGTGAAAAATGTATTTACATTTATATTTATTATTTTTAGTTTGTCTATTAATTCGTATGTATTTTTTATGTTATGATGGTTATTTGTTAGTTGGTTATTTTTTAGTTTTTGTGCTATTATTCTTGCTATTTTGTATGTAGGAGCTTTTTTGAAATTGATTAATGGACGTATTGGGTTGTTTAATTTGTGTATTTTTATTAGGCTGTTCATTTTAGGTGGTTCTGGATTATTGTTTATATATATGTCTATGTTTTTACTGTTGAAAATGTTTTTATTTGTTTTTATTAGTTTTATTGTTTGTTTAAGATAGTTTTCTGTTGGGTTTTTATCTAGTTGTACGCATTTATTATTGTTGATGAAGTCTTCGGTTTTTTTGATGTAGTCTGTTTTATCAATGATTACTGTTGCTTGACTTTTGTCTGCTTTAGTTATTATTAAATTATTGTTCTTTACTTTATTTTTAATTTCTTTTATTGTTTTATTGTTTTTCTTTTGTTTATCTTTGTTTTTCATTTCGCTAGTGATTATTTTTTTAATTATATGTGCTGCTTCTGTTCTTTTTTCTTCTTGTATATTGTCTTTTATTAGGTTAATGGCAAATTCTGTTTCTACTATTAAATTTTCTAGATTTTTGTTTGCATTTTGGGTTATGTTAGTTTTTGACATATTGTTTAAATATTCTGTTTCTTTTTTGTTAAATTCTGTATTGCTGAGGTTAATGGTTCGAGGGTAAAATGTGTGTTTATTTTTGTTTTTTTGTTCTTGATTTTTGTTTTGTTGTTTTAATGTGTTAAGTTTTTTGTTGATTGTATAAGTCTTTTTGTTTTTCTCAAATCTTATTTTATTTTCTATGTTATTGTATTTATTGTTCCAAGTGATTGGATGTAATAAATTTGTTAGCTCTAAGTGTAGTTTGTATATGTCTAGTGTTATGCTATTTTTCTTACTGTATAATTGATTAATTTCGTTTTGTATCCATAGCCTTTGTGCTTGTTTTATAGTTTTTTGTGCAGTCATATTTTTGTTGTTTGTGTTTATGTTGATGTATTTAGGTGTTAATTTATGTTTTTGGCATTGTCTATTGAAGTATATGTTTATGTTTGTGTTCATTAGTTGTTTTTTCGTGTTTGGAATTTGTTTAACAGTTTGGTAATGTGGTTATATGGAATTGTGGTTATGTTGTTTGTGTACATGTTAATGTATATTTATGTGAGAGATGATTTGTTATCTGTTATTTGGTAGTTGATTTCACTTATTTGCTATTCACTTCACTATTTTTTTTCTTCACTATGCACTTTTGTTTTTGCTTTGTTTTATAACCTCACTTTTCGTTTTTTCACTGTAGGCTTATTTACCTTGTATGGTTATATTATTTCAATCACTTTCTGCTACAGTCCGTTTCTTGATGTATATAATACTATAATACTTATAACTATTTTACCTCAAGATGTATTTTTTCTTTAGGGACATGTTTCGGGAGATCCTGTTCTCCCATCTTCAACCTTCGCCATCTTGCTTCTGGTGCAGTATTTGTGTGTTGGCTTCTGGATGTTATTATGGTGGTTTGTTGGTCTTTGGTCCTTCAATGTTGCATTATTGTGTGTGGTTGTGGTATCTGTTTTTGTATTTTGTGTATTTTCGATGTTGAGTGCCTTGAATATTGTGTCATGTTTTGTATTGATTTGTATTTGTTCTGGTATTAATTTGTTTTGTGTTTTATGTTTGTAAATCTGTAAATTTTCCCAGATGTTCATTATGGTGCCTTTGTGTGGTATATGTTTTATTAGTGTTACATTGGTTATGTCTGGGAATTCATGTCCTGTGTTTATTGCATGTGTGGCTAAATTGGATTTATATATGTTTGGTTTTTTGTATGCATTTAGGTGTTCAAAATAACGTTTTTTCAGCTGTTTTTTTGTTTGTCCTATATAACATTTATTGCAATCTTGGCATTCAATTTTGTATATTCCGTTGGTTGTTGTATTATCTTTGTTGTGTGAGTTATTTAGATTTTGTAATTTATTTTTATTAGTTTTGTATGCTATTTTTATATCTGTGTTTTTAAATAGTTTTGTTAGTTTTGACATTTTATTATTTATATATGTGAATGTGGCCCATTTTTTGTTGTTGTTATTATTTATGTGTTGTTCAGTTTGATTAATTCTTAATTGTTCAGTTTTTATTTTGTATTTGATTTTATTTTCTATTTTGATCATAGTATTTTTATTGTATCCATTTGCATAACCAATTTGGTGTATTATATTTCTTTCTTTGTCAGTTTCTTGACAAACAAACAAGAAACAAACAAGTTACCCCTAAACAAACAAGAAACTGACAAAGAAAGAAATATAATACACCAAATTGGTTATGCAAATGGATACAATAAAAATACTATGATCAAAATAGAAAATAAAATCAAATACAAAATAAAAACTGAACAATTAAGAATTAATCAAACTGAACAACACATAAATAATAACAACAACAAAAAATGGGCCACATTCACATATATAAATAATAAAATGTCAAAACTAACAAAACTATTTAAAAACACAGATATAAAAATAGCATACAAAACTAATAAAAATAAATTACAAAATCTAAATAACTCACACAACAAAGATAATGCAACAACCAACGGAATATACAAAATTGAATGCCAAGATTGCAATAAATGTTATATAGGACAAACAAAAAAACAGCTGAAAAAACGTTATTTTGAACACCTAAATGCATACAAAAAACCAAACATATATAAATCCAATTTAGCCACACATGCAATAAACACAGGACATGAATTCCCAGACATAACCAATGTAACACTAATAAAACATATACCACACAAAGGCACCATAATGAACATCTGGGAAAATTTACAGATTTACAAACATAAAACACAAAACAAATTAATACCAGAACAAATACAAATCAATACAAAACATGACACAATATTCAAGGCACTCAACATCGAAAATACACAAAATACAAAAACAGATACCACAATCACACACAATAATGCAACATTGAAGGACCAAAGACCAACAAACCACCATAATAACATCCAGAAGCCAACACACAAATACTGCACCAGAAGCAAGATGGCGAAGGTTGAAGATGGGAGAACAGGATCTCCCGAAACATGTCCCTAAAGAAAAAATACATCTTGAGGTAAAATAGTTATAAGTATTATAGTAATATATATATATATTTTTTTAGATTTATTGAAGCATTTTCAATGCCCTTCTCTGTGCATTGCATTATTGTGCAATGCCTGTAATTTTTTTCAAAACACGCATGACACGTAAATTTCAAACAGCCAGTGAACAATGAATAAACTGACAAATAGATTTGGAAATTAACAGGCGTTCAAACGAAATAGGAAAAAAGATACATAAGAATTTTTAGTTCTACCGCTAAGTTATAGATGTCACTCCGAGAACTTCTCACCTTACCCTCGTAATTTAACTGTCCGCCTTAAGAACGTCCGGCTCAACCACAGCGCCTGAAAACTCTCGTAAGACGGTTTAGTAAAGAGAGATATTTTGCAGAAGGGAAAGCAATCTGTTTCTGGTTTTATATTGTTCTACGTATCACGAGGACGCATTTGTTAAAGGACAAAGGACCACGCAATTGACACCGGTGTATTACTGGGGCACGTGTCTGACGTGTACTAACGCAAACGACCTCAAACTCAAATCTGTATTTGTCAACGTGTAATGTAACGCGCAGCAGAGTATTGTCGGTAAACACAAGACAGGCAGCAGCAGAGATTACACGTTACGCTCGAGGCGAGTCTCTGAGATACTGCGATAACTTCGTCCTGCGTCTTGCACAACTTAGTCCTCCGTCTTCAACAACCCTTGGGCCACCTTACCGACCTGCTGTTGCCGCCGCCAACTTCCAACTTACGATAGTTGATCTAACCGCAAACCGACGCGACGCCCTTCGGCAGGACTCTAAACATAATGCGGCCCTATACTCCAGATGTACGTGTTCAGATATGAGACAAGCAACTACAGTGTACGGTAAATGTCTTTACCAAATATTTAGTCAACATTTACTGCCTAGGTCTCTCATAGGCAACCTTTGAATTTATGGGGGCGTATATAGGCTTATAACTGAGGCCTCCCCACACACCAATGGAAAATAGGAAGGTGCGGAGTTCAATAGCCGGGCGTTACAAACATTATCTGTCGCTTTAAAATACCTTTACGCTTATATTTAGCAACGTGGACCACTGAACGAAAAAAAGCTTTGCAGTATTTTGACATGGAATCCATAGGTATGTAATGTCTTACTCGCACGTTTCGCGGAAATCGACCGTTATGTTTCAAATGTACTTTCGGCATACCACTATCTCACGAACCGCTCAACCAATCCCAGCAAACCAGGTGTCAGGTGATCGAGTCACTAGGCCCCCTTCCAACAATAGTACTGAGAATTTTGACAACTGACTTCAGTCGCCTCTAGGCTTTGTCTGCGTGAGGGTGTTTTTGCGCCGAAAATTTCTAAATTGCTCTACTAAAACTTAAATATCTCGGGAACTACAAGTCCGATCGCGAAAATACAAAGTGCGTTGTGATCCTCAGAACTAAATCTCTCCAATAACACCAATTCCGAGTACCAGAAGCACTCACAGAAAATAATAACAACAGTTGAACTCAAATATTTGAAATGCCTCGACCTAAAAATCGCGATAAAACTCGAACAAAAAACTTCAAACCGAAAACCGGCAAATCCTATGCAGAGCGTCAACAGGCCTATCGTTTGAGACTAAAATCAAAGAAATCGGCCGAGAACTTAGAAAATGGCAACCACTTGAAGATTGACGAAACCCCGTCAGCGCCCAAGCGGCCCGCATCTCCGATACCTGGGTCATCCGGCATGCCCCCAAAGCGACTCAGATCGAGCGTACGGCTAGCTAGCAAGAAAACAGACGACGAGAACATTAATAACTTGTGCTTCGACAACATTGGACCCTCGATGCTCCGCGCAGAACAGCCCGGTCCAAGTCGCCGCTTCAAAGGAGTCGACGAGGAATTCTCTAAGCACTTTATTAACAATCCGTTCGGCTCGGTGTGTGGGATCTGCGATCGCTTGTGGTTCAAGAGTGATCTAAGACCGTGCGTACCATCATACATAAGTCTCTTGGCCACAGTGTTCGGAGCGGACGAGTACTCAAGTGCGAGTAATATGGAAGGCGTGTGCTCTACGTGTGTTGCAAGTCTCAAACAAGGCAACGTACCGCCGCTGTGCAAATCATACGGCGATATGTAGCTGTTTATTTAACCAACCCTTCATTCCTTCCCAAAGCACAAGTGTGCCCATGATTCCATGTCTACCGGTAGTCCCACGACTACCAGGTTTAATTTTTTACTTCCATATTCCTTAAGGAATGGAAGTATGGTGATGGCAAAAAAAATCGTGTTCGAGATTATTGCAGATTCTGATTCTACTACACTCAAAACATTAAAAAAAGTCGTTTTCCGAAAAGTGTCTGTGTGTGTGTCTGTCTGTCTGTCTGTCTGTGTGTGTGTCTGTCTGTCTGTCTGTCTGTGTGTCTGTCTGTAGATTTTTTTTCTATGGCAAACGATAACTGCCGCAAATTCAAAGAGAATCAAATAATTTTTTGCATACAGCCCTGATTTGCAGAGTACTCGCGACCTATTGTTTTTGGTGAAGATCGGTTGAGGGAAAGGGGTAGTTTACCTGCAACGGTTTTTTTTTAGCAAGGGTAATTTTGTTTGTTTGGCAAACGATAACAGCCGCAAATTCAAACAGAATCAAATAATGTTTCGCATACAGCCCTGAATTGTAGAGTTCTAAAGATCTGCTGATTTTGGTGAAGATCGGTTAAGGGAAAGGGGTAGTTTACCTGTAACGTTTTATGTTTTAACAAGGGTATTTTCTATGGCAAACGATAACAGCCGCAAATTCAAACAGAATCAAAAGATTATTTCCATAGAGCCCTAAATTGTAGAGTTCTCAAGACCTATTGTTTTTGGTGAAGTTCGGTTGAGGGAAAGGGGTAGTTTACCTGCAACGGTTTTTTAACAAGGGTATTTTCTATGGCAAACGATAACAGCCGCAAATTCAAACAGAATCAAATAATGTTTTGCATACAGCCCTGATTTGAAGAGTACTCAAGACCTATTGTTTTTGGTGAAGATCGGTTAAGGGAAAGGGGTAGTTTACCTGTAACGTTTTATGTTTTAACAAGGGTATTTCCTATGGCAAACGATAACAGCCGCAAATTCAAACAGAATCAAAAGATTATTTGCATACAGCCCTAAATTGTAGAGTTCTCAAGACCTATTGTTTTTGGTGAAGATCGGTTGAGGGAAAGGGGTAGTTTACCTGCAACGTTTTTTTAACAAGGGTATTTTCTATGGCAAACGATAACAGCCGCAAATTCAAACAGAATCAAATAATGTTTTGCATACAGCCCTGATTTGTAGAGTACTCAAGACCTATTGTTTTTGGTGAAGATCGGTTAAGGGGAAGGGGTAGTTTACCTGCAACGTTTTTTATCAAGCGTATTTTCTATGGCAAACGATAACAGCCGCAAATTCAAACAGAATCAAATAAATTTTTGCATACGTCCCTGAATTGTAGAGGTCTCAATGACTTTCGATTTTGGTGAAGATCGGTGAAGGGGAAGGGGTAGTTTACCTGCAACCTTTTACGTTTTAACAAGAGTAAAGTACTTGAAAATTTATTTAAACTTTTTGAAACAATGGTAATTGTTAAAAATAAAATAATTTTGTTGCCAGGCAATAAAATTATAATTTTTTCATTTTAATGTAATATAATATTTTTCATTTAATACAGCAATAAAAAGGCAGGTAAGACACAGCCTGGCTGTTTGGCTGAAAATGATTTTAAATATAAATCTTAGAATATGGAAGTCATGTATGGTTCTCCATACCGATATTTCATATAATTTGTGAAAAATTTTCACATTAGGAGTAGGTCATCAATCAATTTGTCATCATGCACATGGACGTTAAAACTAACAAAACTTTAAACGAAAAAATAATTAAACAGGAAAACATTTTAATAAATATATGTTAAAGAACTTACCACAATAACATTACTTATTTATAGTCATAAAGAGCACAGAAATGTAAAACTTGAAAAAATCACTTTGGGGAGAAAGGTGTTTACAGGCTCTGGGCGACAAGCTTGACAATCGTATTGGGGGGAGACGTAGCGCGGTTCGGTAAATGTCTGGTACTATTTTATAATACAGTACTTTGAAGCAGGTACAATGCGGGTGCGTTCCTTCGTTCAAAAGAAAAGAAAATTACAAATTGGTTCCAGGGCGCGACAAACCTTATCGGCGATCGCAGGCTAGCCTATTCTTCGATTTATGTAATTTGCACAAACACTGATTATGTTAATTAGCAAAAATATGTAAATCACTGTTTCGAGGATTTAATTTATCAATGCGAGGACAGGTGACGATTATGAATTCACTTTTGGTACTGTAGGCAGTGGTTTCCAACTTGAAAGCGCCCGAGGGCCGCAATTAAATTCAAGAACCGATCGGCGGGCCGCATCATTAACGTTATACATTTTCGACAAGTAACGTCTTCTTTTTCTTCTCCACGTCAAGGTACAGACTTACAGCCTGTTTCGACTTCACTGAAGCCATCTCTTCCTTGGTCCACGTACATCACGTCTGTATCGTATTGGTTGTTTAGGTAGCAAGGAAGGTGTAGGTAGATAGGTTTACTTGATACCTGAAGGCGGCAGCCCCACCACCTAACCACTTAGCTAGTATAACATGATAATTTATAAATCTATTAATGAATGGGTTAATTATTTAATATGTAAATTTAATAATTTCTCAAATGTATCTAGCCCTTAAGTTGGACGCCATTTATAACATTCTTAATGTAAATGGGTTATTTATTGCACAATTAATTATTTATTAAATATATAAAATTATCAATCTCTGACGACATGTATGTGTATAATTTAATCTTAATGATGATTCTAACTATCTATGCTCATCAACACATACGTGATATCATTTATTTAATTGAACATAAGAAACTCTTAAAATCAATTTGCATTCTTTCAAACTTTAGGTCAATATTTGGGTTGCATTGGTAATAATGAACGCATGTTTCTGGTTAACTAAAATACTAGTTTAATTATCATTTATGACATATTATAATAGTACATAGGTTACGTCGCTGTACCTGAAATACATACATATTCATAATAAACAAAGATATATCTTAATATATGCTGAAACAAAGGAAAACATACATACATATATAAATCAAATGATGTTACAATTCAATATTCTACTTATTTAATGCGTTCATTAAATCCCAAATAAGCTTTTGTTTATACGTTCATTAAATACTTTATCAGATTTACTCATTACTTTTCTTAATAAATTTCTCAGGTGTGAATTCTTTGAAAGAAACCAGGTCAGTAGAAGTTATTAATTAGAAGTAATTATAATAGTGGTTACTTGGTTAGTGAATATCCATTAGTTGTTGATGAAGTCTCGTTCTGGTGATGGAGATGGCTCGTAGATACATTCCGTAGTAATTTGTTTTATCACTGCCACTTATCACTTTATTCTTCCGACCACTCGCGTAGGTGTTTGTATATGTGTGGGTAATTGAAGTTCAGTGTTCAATCAATGTTCTATCTTACTGTGTTTGCTGTGTGTTCGTTTTAAAGTCAATATACATGTCTAGTTTCATTTGTCGCTGCTTCCACAAACGATCCTATAATTGATTAGTTTGTTTAATGTTTCGTGTTCATTATGTTGTTGATACACAATATTAAGTTCCAATAATTTGTATATCGTTTAGTGACGCTGTCTGTTAGTGTAACGGTCTGATTGTTCACTTGGTGTAAATTTCACTAAGTCCGATACTGCGCACTCCGGTAACGTTCACTACCGCGATATGAATGTATTATTAAGTTTTAAGTTCCTTGTTATTTATCTAACTTCTGAATGATTTGAGTAAACAATGGAAAGCTTATGATATACCGTCTCTCGCACTTGTAGTTAAACTACTTGATAATTGAAATGTAAACTGTCTGAAAATTCTAACTGTAAAAACTTTAGTATAACTATTCAAAATTTAAGTGTTGACTGTCTGTCTGAAAATTGAATATCACTGTCTAAAATTTGAGTATGACTGCCTCTCCGTCTTCCTGGACAACTGGTTTTATTAATTCGTCCCTACTCAAAATTTTGTCTCTGGCGCGCTTCACGCCCACTTCTTTTCGAGATTGGTCAGTTTTTGATTTTCTCGGAAAATACTGTCCCACTCTGTCAAAATCCTACGTCATAGTTCTTCCGATAGGTTCTTCGTATCAGTTGCTATGGAAACATCCCTCACCATCAAATTTCTCGCTGGCTGACGGTCTCTGATAGGTCCTTAGGTCTCCCTGCTCTCTGGCTTGACGATCGTTGACCCGCTTCGAAGAAACTATGGCTATTAACAACTTGTCTATCAGCCTATTGTCTGAGTAAACTCTGCGTTTCTATAGATTCCCATTATCTATACTTACAGTCTTCCTGGCGTATTGTTCTATGCTCTTACCCCTTTTTTCTGGCTATTACTAATTTCGAACATCTGCTGGTCGTTGAAGTCACTCCAACTTTCCCTTCGTAAATTCTTGTCTGTCAATTAGACGATACCTCCAGCTGTGTAACATGACTTTAGTTTTTGTCAGCCTATCTTCCAGTATTGTTACTTAAGGTGCAGCGTATCCGTTTCATTGTAGTATGGAGCATCACTTGTTTTTGTCGCTTATCGTCGACTGACGTAACACGGCCACATCTGCTACAATTCTTGGTACGGGTGTGAATGTCCTCACTTACGTTGTTACAGCTGCGGAGAGCAATAATTCTGGACGAAACTTTCCCTGTCATCTTACGCCACCAAATTCTATAGTTGGATTGAACTTAATGCGTTTCTATTGTCAAGTCAGCAACGCTTCACTGACACCTTCTCATTACTCCTTATTTATTGCTCCACCATAAGTCGTTGACACTTGCCTCGTGTGAACGTACTCTGCCGAGGTGAAATTTAAAATTTTTAAAATTTTCTGCTCGTTACACTAGAGGTTGGTAACCTCTACCAAGGAAACTAGAACATACTCAAAAACGTCTCGAAAAGCCGGACGGACAAGTAACATAAACATAAAAAAGGCATATATCCGTCATGAGAGGTCGTCAAGTATTAATCAAAGTCCACAGTGGTTTTAAGCAGAATCCTTGTTTCATCCACCACCTTCAATACCTCTAGTCGCTCTTTCCGGCCAAGGTATTCTTAAGGCCCTCCTCCTGCGACATACCTCAATAGCTTCAAGGTATCTGCTTTCCAATTTCCTCAGGGGGCTACGTTTCCGAGCGGTATGTGCATATGCTTCAAGTAAACCTGTTTATGAATCTATTCTTGGCTCCCAGAGACATATTTCTGGACGCCAGAAGAGATCAGTTCTTGAAAAATGCTTCTTTTGCTTGTGCATTCTACTTTTTATACCACTGGTGCATCTTCCGTGTGTTGTAACGCAGCTTCCGACAAGGTGTCAATCTGCACTAGCTTCCGCCGTGTAGAAATATCTCAGCTTCCTGTTTTCCATTCTGGAACATTTCATGACTTTTGTTACGTGTCCGTTTATTTTTTTATAATCTTGTTTACGTGCACTGTGTAGTTATTCTTCGTTGTTGCCTAAAAGTGCCATGTCACCTACAAACCGAACGGTTTTATAGCATATTTTTCTATTGTTCCAGGGTTCCATCAACTCCTTCATCGCCTATTCTACAAACAAGTTGAACGGTTGTGGGGATAATCCACAGCCTTGAGAAACCTTTTGATATATGTGTTTTGATTGGTTTTGAGATCATTCCCTTTTTCTGTGTCCAAACTGTGGGCCTTCTGTCTTTCAATTTTGCTAGTTATCTTCCAGTCGCGTTCGCAGTCCCGTCTCTAAGTATGGACGTGATCCGGATTTATATGAGTGTGTACGTCATTTTATAGAATTGTGTAAACAAAAAAGCCTTATTCGAAACACAGTTCCCTGTTAAAACACTTTAGTCTGTTTTATGTATTTATCAGTGATACGAACGAAAGCTGGTCGCAGCGGATTACACACACACACAAAACACGTACGCACGTATAAACTTCACCCAAATCACGATGGCTGCGTTTGATTGGAAGTGACAGTCATTTAGCTGTCATTGCTGGCACTTCTCTCTCGCTCGATGTTTGGCGGTTTGAATGCGTGTGTACGCGCGCGCTCGTGAGCACCCGTTTGTTTTGTCCGTATACAGGAAATTAAAAGACAATGCCGACACCACACAGAGTTGGGAATTGGTTTTGTGAACAACCAACACATCACACGACGAAACTTACTACTTGCTGCCCCCCCCCCCCGAATCACCTACAGGTCACTGGGTTCACTGTTGGCCTTCTAATTAGTTTGTTATATCAATGGAAAAATAAAAGGCAACAGTAAAAGTGTAATCAATTTCGCAAGGAAACACTTTCTGTTACTTCTAATAACCTGTAAATTCTTGTATGTTTGAGGATTACGTAAAATGGGTCTCACACGTGCTCTGTTCGCTTGAGTTTGTTTGTAAGTGTGAGGTTTTTCCCATATTATTACCCCAACAAATCAGAATCGTTAAACAGCACGACGCAGTTTTGGAAATGTTCGCAAAACAAAGGTATCTAACAAATCATTCACAAGACCACTAAAAAACTAAGTCACAGAGCTACCAACCAACACGAATAAACAACCTATAATGGAGGGATCCTATAGCGAATAATTCACCATATAATGGATAAAAGTGGCTAATATATAGTACAATGCCAAAACTTGGGCTCCAAATCAAGGTTATTATTTGTTTATGATAAATTTTCTTGGAAACAGTGAAGATGTATATGACTACTGTAACACGATTATTGCTTACTGTTTTCCGACTCCGAAAGCCCTCGCCGATGACACGTCACAGTAGGAGTCTATCAGAACATGTTGCGTCACCTGCCTCGTTGTTTGCCAGAACATGGCCCACGCAAAGATGAAACCGAAGCTTGTAAGAAACAAATTCGTAATACTTCTAACGTGAAGCAAGAGTATCTTCCTGATGAAACGCAAGAAGAGGTCACACACCTTCAGAATGACAGTAACTTCATGAATCCGGTGTGTACAGATGGAATAGTACAAGAAACGCTAAGCCTCGCAGATTCCATCAGGATCTATAAAGCGCCACACACTGGCTCTGACATTGTCTAGTGGCGTAGCGAGACCTCTCGCGACGAAAGACAAAGATCGTTCACTTTATGGCTCGCAGAAAAACGCCTTGCGTCGTTTTGAACTGCGCATGCGCTGGATTCTAACCACACAAGGGAGGGGAGTTTATATTACCCTTACCTAGTACACGAACCCACCATTTTAATGTCTGTCACGAACCCGCGAACCACACACTTTCACAGGACAAAAACAGCTGACGATAAATTGTTTTGTCGTAAGACAGTGTCTCAAGTCTCTTTCCACCGAAGCAACGCTTTGCAATACGAAGCGTCGAAACGGTTCTGTCGCGAAACAAAATGTCGCTCCAGTGGGTGGGTGGCCTAACTTTCGACTCAGTGGTCCACGGTCATCTGAAGGTTGCTAACCACTAGTTTATGATTTCTTACTGTCACCTAAGAGCCCGTACAGCAGTAGTTGTAATTTGTTCAACCAGTGCTGTGCAAATACGACTGTCAGATCTATCAGCGAAAACAAACGGTGGACATTATCAAGTGTATCTGCCGGGCATGCAATTAAATTAATATGTATCATGTCCCCAAAGCTTTTAATGTTGCACGTATATTACAACGACTGTATTTCAAATGCATTTAATTGGATTGAAACAAAGCCGGTTGTTCATTCATTAGATTGATTGGGCAACGACATTCATACGATCGCGCTCGCGTCAACAAATAATGCTACCGACGTGACATTCAATTATTTCAAGTCCGCTGCTGTGTTAAACGGGCCCGCGACGCCGTAATTCTTCCGTTAAATAATGCAGCCGGTCACTAAAATGCATACGATAAATGAGTTGTTATTCGTTGTCGAAACAACATGGGAAGAAAAAGACAGGAACACAATAGGCTGAAAATCAAACAACTTTCTGAACCAATTAGAATGTCTTTAGCAATCTAACGTGATCCAGTTGAGTTATTTGTAGTGAATGGCGGGCTCTTAGGGTCGCCATTCGTCCAGGTTTCCCAGACATATCTCTTTTTTCATTAGAGACAGGCCAAACAAAGAAAAACAGGCTACTGTTTACTTATAAAAGGAATGTAATATCTCAAGTTATTTTTTATCCGAATTGCAAAAACAAGATATCGTTTTTTGCAAAACAAGGCCCAGCGAAACTGTCTAGCCTAAAGTAATATCGTTAACAGTCCCCGGCTAGGTCCAGATTACTATAGGAGGGGTTTCAGTGTGTAGTCCATCTGTGATGAGAGTCCCACACTCAGTGCACAAATGCATTTCCCCTCCTCAATAAAGAAGATTGTTTATATATAGGCCGTGTCTCGCATCCTAATTTCCACTGCCCTGTAATCCTGACATATTTCTTTGTTTAACCCCCTTGTCTGGGGACAACATTTTCAAATTTTGAAGTTTCAAAAACATTTTCTCTTTCACCTCTGCTTCCCAAGTGCGCGTTGTTCTTTACTTCTTTTTTCTTTTCGGTGCTGTCCTTCTTTAGCCTTCTATTTTCATCGATTCCTTGAACATGTCCGAACCATTTCAAGAGTTTTACTTCTATTGCCTACAATGTCAATGCCGCTACCCATTTCTTCTCGAACGTCTGCGTTTCTTGATCTGTCAAATCTGGTTTCTCCACAATGTCATCACTAGAAACCTGACGTGACCTGTTTCTTTGACTAATTTCCAACAGTTAGGCTCCATATGTTGATATACTTTCTATGGTGATTTTATAAATTCTTATCTTCTTTTTATGCGAGTTTTTATTCCACAAAATACTGTTTAATTCTACTGTTGTGGCTACCCGTGCTTTTTTAATCTAATTCGTATTAAGTTTTGTTCTACAGTAAAGACGCCTCAAACCTATCGTACTGTGGACGTAACAAT
The DNA here is from genome assembly GCA_034769895.1 of Magicicada septendecula. Taxonomy (NCBI): domain Eukaryota; kingdom Metazoa; phylum Arthropoda; class Insecta; order Hemiptera; family Cicadidae; genus Magicicada; species Magicicada septendecula. The sequence goes on from CM068375.1 coordinate 30,329,466, forward strand.
AATAAACTGTTTAAAGATCCCGGCGATACACCCGTGCACACACACACACACACACGCACAGTTCTCCGTGCTATATCGCATCCGGCCAGTCCCCGGTGAGGCTCAGCCGGCAGCGCGGACGTCAACCCTAGCCATTTTCTTGATATTTCAATTTACCTTCTCTCGCGCAGCGCTGATGGTATGCCATTTCTCTTTAGCACCACGCGTGTACGGGAGCACGTACGGCCCACTGCTATACCATTACGGACGTGCCACGACTTTATCTCGTTCGCCGTATCTCTCTCTCTCTCTCATCCATCCTGCTTCAAACAAATCACTACCCGACGCAGCACCCCTACTGTTATGACGTTCATCATGCACTTATACGACAAACGCCAGTCAGGCTATAGAATGCCTGCTAACTCCCATTGCTCGAGGAAATATTTGAGCTCAAGAACAAAACTGAACTGTTAATAATTCAGCTGTGACGATCATATAAATATCCCACTGTGGTAAATCGCCTAAGTTTCTTATCGCAGAGGTTTTAGCCTCAGTTCCTTCCATTCATTCGTTCTGATCACTCCGCATACTACGATAATGGGGGGGGGGGAGTCTTTTACCCCACTCAAGCGCTGCGTTTTTTATCTTTTCGTCTTTCATTACACTATCTATACAACAACTAGACACTCAACGCGTTGAGTTCATCTCAAGATTTAAACTGTTACCTGTACGCATCAAAGCAAATGTTATCAGTCGCATTGTTGATATCATTAAACAGGTGTGCTCCCAGTTCCGAACACTTAGGTAGATAAGACACGTAATTTATTTTTGAGACGTGAGAGTAGGCCTAAGTCCCACTTGCGAACACACAGATGAGGGCGATTATCTGTTTAAACCTGAAGGCCGAAGGGGAGGGGCCTTTTATGTGTGTGTGAACGACACCCCCCTATTGTAAACTTTTATACTGTGTTATTCTGTATCCCTACACATCGTCTCACCTTTTTACAATTTTACCTGTAATTTCAAATATCTATATATATAAAACTCAAAGTCTGAGGATTTATGGGTACTGAATACAAATCCACACCGTTACACCGATTACCACCAAATTTTGCACAGGTAACCTTTGACACAAGGCGAAAAATACTGTTTAACTTGAAATTTGACATTTTCCCCCGTTCGAACGATTTAGGCCCTTTTAATTATACCTTTTCGTTGACGCGTATAAAGATGTCAACAATGCCATGGAGACCAGAATTTATTACCATACTAACAAGTAAGTAAACAAATGATATTTCGCGGCATCGGAACTGTACCTTTATCCGTTCCTGCAGTTTTGAATATTTTTAATATGCGATTGTAGTCTATCAATATTTTGTAATTCTGTATATAGATACGTCTATATATTTTGTAATTGTCTTAAACGATTATAAAATTTATGTTTATACGTATTTCTGATGATGCAATGAATAAGTAATGAAATACTGTATATCAAATACTACTACTAAAGATGTCAAAAACACCGTGGAGACCAGAATTAATTACCATAGTAACAAGTAAATAAACAAAAGCTATTTAGCGGCATCGGAACTGTAAATGTATCCATTCCTGCAATACATTTTTGATGTTTTATATAATATGCGATTGTATCGATATATTACGATGTGGAAAAGAAGTGTACTAATTGTAAATTGTCCTATTACTTAATGCAAAGGGAAAATACGTGTTGTTTTCATTTGTGAGGTTAGGTGACAATGGTTTTTTGGTTTCTAGTTTACTGCTGAAATAAATAAAAAGCCATGGTGGAGAAAAACAGCTTTGGAGAGAATTTGACTAATGAGTACAAAATTGTTATACGAACTGACAGAACGCCATATAGACATAGACAATAAAAATTAGGCCTATATTAAAATACATATTAAAAGCCAAATATTCGCCCGCGAATGTTACGCGGGTAACAGATAGTTATTAATAAAATGGACTAGAACTAACATATTATTTTATCAACGTTCTTGTCTACATGATGTACTTATTATGTATTTGTATTGTATATCTGCAGTGGTTTTGAACAACTATGTACTCGCAGTAAAATAGTTGTTTTAATTTCCAGAAAAGCCTCACTGAATGATAAAGGACCTTTCATAAATAACCGATTCCTTACTACCAATTCAATACTTTATTTATTTCAATAACACAGCTAACATTTGCATACGCTGAACAATTTCTCATTTTTACTTCCATGTTCCATAAGGAAATGGAAGTATGGTGATGGGGAAAAAATCGTGTTCGAGATAAGGACTGATTCTAATTGTACTACCCTCAAAACATGAAGAAAAGTCCTTTTACTTCCTTTCAACAAAGTGTTGTTGTATTAAAGCAATTAATACAATCTGTGTAGGTACTTATTTATATTATGATATGAGAATTATAAACTAATATGTGCATGTGTGTATGTATGAAAAATATATAAATAGGCTATTTTTCTCCTCTGGAAAATTGTTTGCTCCTCCTTGAAAATATTATGACCTCTCTGATGGCTAGTTATTTACTAGCCTGTGTGGAATATAGCGTTATGACATGGATCAGAATGGTGGGTGTTAAACAGGAGACACAAACGTATTAAGGAAGAAATGTTTCCCTGAGAAATTTATAATTATACGGGTGAACAGAATAGTCGTTCAGGAAATCAGAAAATAAATGGAAAGAAAGAAATCAAGACTCGATTTTAAAAAAGAAAAATGACTAGTATAGTATTGACAGGAAAGACTTTGATAACACTATAGACATCCCTCGGCCCCTCGCAGCGAGAGTCCAATTTCATTACAGGAATCAGATCGCAGCTACCTTTAGCTAGCTCTTCGTTCGACCTACAGACATTTTATCCACAAGTACAGTCCTTCCTCACGAAGGTTGAGGATAGTCTTAGTCCACCTGACATGGTGGTACCATTTTAGCTGATACGTAATTTTTTCAGAACTCAAGCATCCACTTATTTAATTAATATTTAAATGATTTTAAATATAAATTTTAGGACATGGAAGTCATGTATGGTTCTCCATACCAATATTTTTGAGAAGTGTCTGTGTGTAGAATTTTTTCTATGGCGAACGATAACTGTCGCAAATTCAAACAGAATCCAATAATGTTTTGCATACGTCCCTAAATTGTAGAGGACTCAAGGTTTATTGATTTTGGTGAAGATCGGTTACGGGGAAGGGGTAGTTTACATGCACTGTTTTATGTTTTAACAAGCGTAAAGTAGGCTACTTAATTTTGATAAATAAAGTATCCTGAAAAAAAGGTCGTAATAATATAGTGTATAAAGGTAATGAAATATCTATAAATGAAAAAGACAGTTGAAGGGGGAGGAGATAATTTTATATATATGTGTAGGGCCTACTACGTTATCGGCACCAAAGAAGTAAGTCGTTTTTAAAATTCCTTCCCGCGCTGTTTGGCCGTGGTCTGTTTTCTGCAAAATCAGACGTTTCGGCAGTGCCATCGACTGCCATCATCAGTGAAAATCGAGTGCCTTAACTTGAGGTGGTATACTTTAGCGACCACAGTACTGTGGTTAAGGCTGAAGAAAGAAGTAGTTTCTGTGGAAATATTTCATATCGAAAATGATTTAAAATATAAATCTTAGAACATGGAAGTCATGTATGGTTCTCCACACCGATATTTTGTATTTTGACGCTGAAGAACGTCTTTTAGTCGGTTAAGTTATCCACCGAGTGATGAAACTGACTTAACCAAAATGGTTGTAGAATTTGTTTTAATCTTTACATAGTTCTTCAAACGGTGTGTGAAATTTGTCATCCCTTCTTTTTGATTGATCGGATGCACAGGTCTCGCCTCCTACGCCTTCGACGACGGTATGCTATAACCGCATCGCAACAATTTGTTAGCGATTATTTTGGGTTGACTACAACCGCTAATGAACAAAACTCCAGAACACAATGTGACTGAAACTCCGTACACAGGTTGAGGACAATAAATTTTGTCGAAACATATGGACATAAACGTTTTAAAATCATACGAAGTCAATGACCGAACATCACGAAACTTTTCATCACCAGAACGTATCAGAAAAGCGACGTGGTATGGCCCGCCCTTAACCACCATTAACAAGCCACTAAAACGACGTGACCGCCCGCCTTCACACCAACTGACCAAACGCGTTACTGCACTGTGTACAGTTATCATAACAACAAAACAAAACAAAAGAACATGGAAGTAAAAATTACTTACGTACGAGCGGTTCCATTACAACAGAACGTTTTCTCTCACCTGTAACAAACAAAACATGGAACAATTAAAACACGTGCCCGTCGTTTCACGCAACAAACACACAATTCTGTATCGTACAACAACAAAAGTAAAATAAAATATTGTTTGGCCGAGTGCAAAAGGCACTAATAAACATACCGACCGTGTCATTAAACAAAATTAAGGACAAGCCGGGGGGAGGCTTACTGTAAGAAGTATAATATACAGGTATCGTTTGGCCGCCAGCAGCGTAGCGCCCGTTCGCTTTCCGTGACATAGTGTCATTCCAGAGCTCCGCTGACGATAATTTCTCTTTGATATGTTGTTTGCTTTGTTATTTTTCCTTCTGATGCTTGGTTCTGCTGTTTCGTTTCTTATTTTATCGCTCGATAGTACGAGGGAGACGGTTTTGTAAATTATTCCCTGTTTCGTCCGTTCCCTGAGCCGCACCTACTGACAAATCTAGCGAAGAATTTGTATTAGGCACGTAAGCAATCCGGTACGCTGAGACACGCCATTCGGCGAGACTAGAGGTGTGCTAAACTAGTATTTGAAAATAACAGGTACGAACGAAACCGTTCCAAAAAAAAATAACACGTACAAGTACCTGTGATTATATACCTGTATTATACATATACATATATTGTCCCTTTGTAAGTAACTCGCTGAGTTTCCCACAGGTCTTCCATGTAATATTTTCAAATAAATACACTCCAATTAGGTTAATTTTCACCTACGCACGTTTCACGAAAACAATGTCAAATAAAAATTTCTGTGAAACGTGCGCCAGGCGAAAATAAACCTACTTTGAGTGTATTTATTTGAAGATATTATATACATGTATTATGTAATTTGTTATGAGAAATAAATTGAAACTAAAAGTATTAACAGTGTTACTTTATTAAGCTGTTACTGTTTAAAAGAAAATATGAAACAAGAGAATCTCCCTTTGGGAATACTAATTTAAGTTTTCACTAGGAGTAAACAAACTGACATAGGTTTAATATTACATTATTGATTCTATTGTGATTAGACAAATCAGTTGCGAAAATCAGGCAATAAAATTTAGAGCACACGTAATGGCACAACAAATAATGTCAGAAAAAAACATCAGAAACATATAATAGAAACATAACAGTATGCCACAAGAGTTGGAACAATCTCATCATTTACGTGAGATGTGCAGTGAAGTTAAAATCATCTCCGAATCACATTAACAAAAAGTATTATATGGCCTATCAACTATTAGACACTCTGTAGGTTATAACACAATATAATTCGCTTTTTCAAAATTTACGAACTTGGTGACTATATAATATACATAATGTGTTATTATAATCTGTATTACATATTTGCATAACACAAGAGAATAAATGTAATATTAGTATGATTTTTTTTCGTTTATTAAAACCAGCTTCGTATCGTACTTGTATGGTAATCGGCATATGCGCAGAATCAAGTATTCAGCACCAAAAAGTGGCTTTGTACTCGTGTACTCGTAACACTGGTAGTACTCGTTTACTTGTTTATTCCTTACTTGCGTAGGGGGGCCCGCGAGTAATCGGAACGGGTATTTCGACTTTTCAGTCACTGTTATATCCGTTCCACAAAAATATCGTACCAAAATACCTGTTATAGGTATATCGGTCCACCTCTAGACGGGATTACAAACCGGGAACGACTTAAATAAGAACGAAAGCGATGCAGTACGTCCAGGTGGCTGGAAAACGCCGTTTACATAACTCATCTTCCTCAAATCCGTAATTTACAGTCGTCTCCTAATTCTTCTTGTGTAAAACGACAACCTTTCGTAACAAACCAGACAATAATAAAGAGGGTGGCCGACAAGCCATCACCTTGTTTAACTCCCTTATTATATGCAAATGATTCACTCAGCATATTCTCATGCTTAATTTTGACCTTTGTGAATCTGATGGCCATCTTCGTTAACATTGTAAGTTTCAAAGGAATTCCCATATCTGCATGGCTTCATAAAGTTTTACCCTGGTAAAAACCTAAAGATTCATAATGGCTCAACGAATACAATAGTTAGGTCTCCTAGAGCGGATGGATGATCAGCGTATGCCAAAGAAAATTCTGATGCCGCAGGTCTATAAAAGCAGAAATAGGGGCCGACCTAGGACACGATGGTTGGGATGGTGTGCTAGAACAGATCTCAGAAGAATGGTTGTGAGGGGTTGCACTGAGCTGGCAATGGGCAGGAGATTTTGGAGAAGATTGGTGTTGGAAGTCAGCGCTCACGTTGGGTTGTCGTGCTGAAGAAGAACAGTTCAGACAACGTAATCATTTCCAATTTAAAATTTCGAAGACCATTTATAAACTAAATTAAGAGAGAAGAAAGCTACGATATATAACTATAAGTACTGGAACATGAACTTATCAACTGGAAACTAAACCAGCTGCTGATTCCAGTATATGGTTGTTGGTGTTAAAAATGCACATAACAATCTCATACAGTACAACATATAAGTCTGCCTCAAACAAAAAGAAAATAATAGTTTACATGTGGTAGAAAATGTGATGGTATTAGCTTTACTAAAGTACGAGTAGAGTATCTAGAATTTGGCTTTGGGGGTTCCGGGATCGGGTCGGCTTCATGCAAAAGAAAAAAAAGTTAAGACTAATCAACGTTACTATCTTTAAACCGGCTGAGCTCACTCCTGTTAAAGTAAAAGGGAATAAACACAATAAAAATACGCGTGATTGAAACATACTTACTGACACTTCTTGACTGAACCGATTTCCAGCATTTCGTATTTCAAACGTATACGCAAGTGCTGTGTAACAAACCTTTTTGTATACTTAAAAAATAATTACTATTGTATTAGCGTTCACAGCAGCTGAAAAAATAATGAAAAAGCTTAAAAATTAAGATATTAACAAAATTCTTGTGTGTTTGTTGTTTTATGTTTAAGATTTCTATAAATCCTTCTACACACATATTCTTAAATTTATTTAACTTGTCTATTATATCACATACAGACTCGTAGCTTACTTTACATCAGAGATATACAAAACGGCTCACTTGTTCTAGCGGACTGCTGTTAATAGCTATTTTAGTCCTATGGTTTAGTCCTATGGTTTACTCCTATTTAGAAGCTATGGTTTTAGTCTTTTCGTCTGATATTATCAGCGAGTACTCTCTGGCTACTTCCCGTAACTGAATCACGGATGTTTGTAAATCATCCTCACTTTCTTGAATGATCGACACACACACATTAATCCTCACTTTCTTGTCATCTGCATAAAGCAGGCAATCCATACTAATTTATTTATTAAGCCGTATTCACGAGGTCTTTCTAGATTCCCACGCTCTAGACGCGTCTTCAATATTAAAATAATGTTAAACAAGGTTGAGGAAACTCTGTCTAACTGCCTTGTTCACTGGAATTTTACCTGACAACCTAAAATTCAGATCCAGACTACAGATGTAATTTTGTACATTTTCCAAACTGAACGTATTAAATGTTGTCCAAACGTCTTCTTTAGGCAGTGTACCGTACTTTACGACCCGTTGCGCACTCCTTGGTCCGACCATCTTTTATTTGGTCTTCCAATATTCCCCCGTCTTTTCGGATTCTAAACCAAAATTTGTTTTGGTATCCTGTTCTTATGCATCCTTTCAACATGGTCTGTCCAATCCTGTCTATATTGCTTTACCCTTTCGTTTAGGTTGTACCTTCCAAGGACGTTCCTTATGTCACCATTTCTCATCCGGCCGTGATACTCTTAATACTGATCGTAAAAATCTCGTTTCACTAGCCTGTATCCGGCTTGGTGTTTTTGCGGCCAGTGTCCAAGTCTCACTGCAATAAAGGCCCCACGGCACTGCCATCACTTTATAAAATTTCAAAAGAGTATCTCTTCTGACCTTCCCATTCAGTGTTCCTCTTATCACTTCACACGTGTGATTAAACTTCTCATTTTTTTTTTGTCCACATCTATCTCACCAACATAAGACAAGTCACGTCCAAGGAACCTGAATGAATGCACTTGCTCAAATATTAGTTGATCGTTCACTATTAGTTTACACGTTATAGGAAACTTAGTCGTGATAACAGAAATTTCCAGAACATTTCCAGCCTGATTATGTGCTGCAATTCACAGAGGACCCTCTGCAGGCTACTAGTATTGTCTGCTATTATGATCTGATCGTCAGCAGACATGAAAAGCTTATTTATCGACACTTACTTCGATAATCGAAAGTTATCGAAAGTTGTCCAAACGTTAAGTATAAGAATATTCGATGCAGGAGTCCGAGTATAGGGTTCACCTGAGGTCACCACTAGCCTAGCAACCAAGGGCCACAACACCTCTAGAAATACACACCACTGAGTCTAATACTTCGACCATGCTTTATTAATATTTATTTAACAACTGAATACCGCTATTACAATATTAACATTTTAATATTTTGCAAACGCAGAGAAGCGCAATAGCAGTACTGCTAGTATCACGTCATTTGGCCTGTAATTACACGCCCACCGGAAGGCCGCGCATATCAGTAGTAAATTTCGTAATTAAAATTCATATTTAAACGAGTCGATGTGCGACGAGGAGGGGCAGCAAAGATAAAACGCCGCGCGCGGCCTCGTGTGCGATGAATTTTTAATGCAAAACTGATTAAAAAAAGATAAAAACGTGCCATGATTCATAACTGTAGCAGTAGCAGCAATACAATACTTAACCGGCCGCCAATTTACTAAATTGTACGTAATAACGCAATTTGAAATTTATTATCTCACGCGCGAGACTCGACTACACACAACACAGCACAACCTTATCGCAAGTGTGTCGTGTCCCGGGCACACGCCAGCGTAACACACACGCACACGATGCAACACACAACAATTACAACGAATAGCAAAAAATAAAACAACAATTATTTATAACGTGCGACGTCTCCCGCCGACATAATAGCAGCGCAAAAGCGTATCTAATATGCCTCCGTCACTCTACACACACGCGCGCGCGCGTGAACTGACGCATATACTGTACTGTGAACGAGTGAAACAGAGCGAGGGAGTGGGGGGAGAGACAGATGGAGGAGTGAGTGGGGAAACATGTAACTATAAAAGTCAGTAATGATGAATGGCGTGTTGTTTAGAAAAATCGCATCAATCACGGTCGTTTTAAAATTACAGACAAACGACAGAACGATTAGCAAATTGGAGAACACTGTAATTTTGCCGCGGACGAAACTATTCTTTTGGAGGCAAATAAAATGTTTAAAATTTCTCTGATAACACACAGACAGCACAGTAATTACATATATAGTTCCATGGACTTGATATGTAGGGTACAAACTACAACGCCAATGATCTGAACACAAACAAATCGGAACCATCAAGTGGCACTTTTTATTACATACGTAAATTCGTGACACGACAATTATTAGTTGCAGTGGCGTAAATACGGAGGAGAGAATCAGGGGGATTAATCTCCCCCCCCCCCCAGAGCGAAAATCCATAATCATTATGGAGTGTAGGCCTGTTTCTAATACACTTGTGTGTGTTAAAATAAGGCTCATAAATGTTTGTAGAAATAAAATGAATTAAACTATTCCAGTAGCATGGCGTCCATGTAACCGCTGTTGCCGGCGGCAACAGTACTGGAAATAAGAGAAAATAATATTCATTATATCACAGAATAAATAGTTTAGTTATTGAATAATTTGAAATCCGAACAATATTAGTAGGGAAACTTGAAGAAAAGCACAGCATTGCTTTCGAACTGCGTGGCACTTGCACCGTATCGTGTTGCCGGGTCAGACATCGGCAATGTTTTTACTGCGTGCGGTCATTGACCTCGTACTAGTTGTCACTGTACGAACTGTGATGGGGGGGGACATATACTCGTCCTTCCAATGTGTTGCCGCTGTATAAACCGGCAAAACGCTCAGTTAGCTGCTATGTTCGTTTTCAGAACTGGCGTGCAGCGGATACTATGAACCTATTTGCTCGCTTAGCCATATGTTTCTCTGTTTGTCTTTGTTATTTTTAATTTGATTATTTGTGTTCTGGTTTATTCTGTGTAAATATAATGAAGCGTCACATCCCGTTGAACCAGGACGCTTTTCTTCTCCCAGCGAATAATAGAAAATGCTCAAAAAAGAACACTTGGTACAAGAAAAAAATTGAATTAATTTTTAGATTAAGTTTTAAACCTATCACAATCGGCAACAGGTGTTATGTAGGCTACCCACGCCATGCCACTGCACTATTCGCAAATAATAAAATAAGTTTTTTTTTTGACAAACATTTATAATTTTATAAATAACAATCGTATTTTCAACAGAAGAAGAAAAAACATAGGCTACGCGCGCGTAAGAAATTGAGAAATATCTCATTCCTTGAGCCAACTGATCTTTTCTGCCAATGTCTTGTGTAGTATCCATTGATACAGAGACAAACTGTGTAGAGTCAATGAGTTTTAAAATAATATTTTGAACTTGTTACATACATAATGAACAAGTAGATTTTACAATATTCCCGTTAATCCAAACAATAATTTAAATTTCCTTTATTTTGTTTAGGTACGTATTGTTATTCATAGTAGACGGCTCATCATTTCAGTCAATCACTAAATCTGTTTCATACTAGTCTATCATGATACATTTACATAATATCTTGCATTATACTGAAAACATGTTGTATTACTTGTAATTGGGTTAAATTAGACAAAAGCTATATGTCATTTATAAACACTTAACAATTTGTACTATACTTTATTTGTATTAGTTTAGTAGACACAATCTTTGTACGTATTTTATATTTAGACTGAGATTAGTTTAAGTAACAAGTTGTAATTTTTCTGCACACAAAAGTGTATTGTATACATTTCACAATTAGCCAGTAACAGTACTTTTTGTTAACAACAATGAACACCTTTGTCCAACCGTTTACCTCGGACTTTCCAATGGACCCTTCATCATACACTACCTCCAATCCTGCCCCGCCTAACACACATACATTTCAAACCTGTCAGTTAAAATCGAACCTCTAAAGCTTTCCGTAACTGGTGAAACAAATGATGTCAGCAAAATAAAAATCATCTGTAGAACTTACCAAGTGTTTGTTTATTAAATTCAAGTATTAGTAAAATTTTCTACCAAGTGCCGCGAGCGACCATCCGATCAGTGAAATTTTACATAAAAGCTGAATGAGGTCATTTTGAATTTTGGTACTCATATACTTCTTCCAGTTCTTAGGACCACTGATTATCTCTTCACTGATTTTTCAGAGTATCTACTCTGAAAAATCTATAATTGCCAAAACGTTTCCGTTATTGGGCTGACCTGTCTTCTCTTTATGGCCTCTGAAGGGTAAATTTGAAGCTGCCAGTGACAGAGTAGCATTTTAAACGCGATCCAGTACTTTGGCCCGCTTATTAGTTTCCTTTTGTAGCTCATATAACGAATAACGATGCGACGCAGTCTAACGAATAACGAATAACGGTGGCCTCGGTACATTCTTAACTGCAATCACCGGCCTATTGTGCAGTTAACCAAATACTGTATACTCACAAAGTACATCATTAACGATAGTGGTAAGAAACCAGTACAAAAATAAATGTATTTCTTTCTTATGTTAAATACAGACGGGGAAATTTGGTTTTAATTAAGTTGAATGGTTTATACCCATTCTTAAAAAGTTAAGGGACATGTTTACGTGGGCCCTGCGGGCCTGTTTGTTACACCAATGAGCCGCACCTCGAAGTGGTGGGGGAACGTGAAACAACTGCAGGTGGCTAAAGCGGCTCTGCAGACCGAGCGACGTCTTGTATAAGTTGTGCCTACTCTACTTATCAAGAAGTACCCCGCTGTCACCCTCTTGACAATGGGGTAAGAAACTGCCCCTAGAGGCGGATGACCCTTTGCTGGTCTACGGCCTCTTTGTTTGAGAGTCAAGAGGAAGGAGAAACCACCACATTACATATATCAAACAGGAAAAACTGATCTCTTTTGTTCGGTAAGACAACCAGTTTATAGGAGACAGAAGATCGGGCTGAACATTACGCCAGAAGACAACTCAGCTTCGTCTTATCCTGCGATCCACTAGTCAGACATCCAGGGGACACATTAATTACTAAACACGTTCAAGCGAGATACACTTCTCTTTGAGTCTCAGAAATGGAGTTTAACGAAATCCCAGGCCTGCCGTTTTTAAGCGGCTGAAATAATTCTCGGCCACGTGGCAGAATATACTCTTCAAGATCTCGGAAGAAACCGAAGAACCGATGTACGACAGGAACCGAATACTATGAGCACACTAAATAAGACTGTAACATAATATTGGCTAAAATGGTTGGAACATACTAACCGAACGAATGAGTGCCGCCACCGCAAACGACAAGCCGAAAGGACGGAGAGGCGATGGAGTGGCCAGTTCTAGTTTATCTGCTTGAGACGGGAACAAACCGTGCCGCCACCGCAAACGACAAGCCGAAAGGACGGAGAGGCGACGGAGTGGCCAGTTCTAGTTTATCTGCTTGAGACGGGAACAAACCGTGCCGCCACCGCAAACGACAAGCCGAAAGGACGGAGAGGCGATGGAGTGGCCAGTTCTAGTTTATCTGCTTGAGACGGGAACAAACCGTGCCGCCACCGCAAACGACAAGCCGAAAGGACGGAGAGGCGACGGAGTGGCCAGTTCTAGTTTACCTGCTTGAGACGGGAACAAACCGTGCCGCCACCGCAAACGACAAGCCGAAAGGACGGAGAGGCGATGGAGTGGCCAGTTCTAGTTTATCTGCTTGAGACGGGAACAAACCGTGCCGCCACCGCAAACGACAAGCCGAAAGGACGGAGAGGCGACGGAGTGGCCAGTTCTAGTTTATCTGCTTGAGACGGGAACAAACCGTGCCGCCACCGCAAACGACAAGCCGAAAGGACGGAGAGGCGATGGAGTGGCCAGTTCTAGTTTGTCTGCTTGAGACGGGAACAAACCGTGCCGCCACCGCAAACGACAAGCCGAAAGGACGGAGAGGCGATGGAGTGGCCAGTTCTAGTGTATCTGCTTGAGACGGGAACAAACCGTGCCGCCACCGCAAACGACAAGCCGAAAGGACGGAGAGGCGATGGAGTGGCCAGTTCTAGTGTATCTGCTTGAGACGGGAACAAACCGTGCCGCCACCGCAAACGACAAGCCGAAAGGACGGAGAGGCGACGGAGTGGTCAGTTCTAGTTTACCTGCTTGAGACGGGAACAAACCGTGCCGCCACCGCAAACGACAAGCCGAAAGGACGGAGAGGCGATGGAGTGGCCAGTTCTAGTTTATCTGCTTGAGACGGGAACAAACCGTGCCGCCACCGCAAACGACAAGCCGAAAGGACGGAGAGGCGACGGAGTGGCCAGTTCTAGTTTACCTGCTTGAGACGGGAACAAACCGTGCCGCCACCGCAAACGACAAGCCGAAAGGACGGAGAGGCGACGGAGTGGCCAGTTCTAGTTTACCTGCTTGAGACGGGAACAAACCGTGCCGCCACCGCAAACGACAAGCCGAAAGGACGGAGAGGCGACGGAGTGGCCAGTTCTAGTTTACCTGCTTGAGACGGGAACAAACCGTGCCGCCACCGCAAACGACAAGCCGAAAGGACGGAGAGGCGATGGAGTGGTCAGTTCTAGTTTATCTGCTTGAGACGGGAACAAACCGTGCCGCCACCGCAAACGACAAGCCGAAAGGACGGAGAGGCGATGGAGTGGCCAGTTCTAGTTTATCTGCTTGAGACGGGAACAAACCGTGCCGCCACCGCAAACGACAAGCCGAAAGGACGGTGAGGCGATGGAGTGGCCAGTTCTAGTTTATCTGCTTGAGACGGGAACAAACCGTGCTGCCACCGCAAACGACAAGCCGAAAGGACGGAGAGGCGACGGAGTGGCTAGTTCTAGTTTATCTGCTTGAGACGGGAACAAACCGTGCCGCCACCGCAAACGACAAGCCGAAAGGACGGAGAGGCGACGCAGTGGCCAGTTCTAGTTTATCTGCTTGAGACGGGAACAAACCGTCCCGCCACCGCAAACGACAAGCCGAAAGGACGGAGAGGCGATGGAGTGGCCAGTTCTAGTTTACCTGCTTGAGACGGGAACAAACCGTGCCGCCACCGCAAACGACAAGCCGAAAGGACGGAGAGGCGATGGAGTGGTCAGTTCTAGTTTGTCTGCTTGAGACGGGAACAAACCGTGCCGCCACCGCAAACGACAAGCCGAAAGGACGGAGAGGCGATGGAGTGGCCAGTTCTAGTTTGTCTGCTTGAGACGGGAACAAACCGTGCCGCCACCGCAAACGACAAGCCGAAAGGACGGAGATGCGATGGAGTGGCCAGTTCTAGTGTATCTGCTTGAGACGGGAACAAACCGTGCCGCCACCGCAAACGACAAGCCGAAAGGACGGAGAGGCGATGGAGTGGCCAGTTCTAGTGTATCTGCTTGAGACGGGAACAAACCGTGCCGCCACCGCAAACGAAAAGCCGAAAGGACGGAGAGGCGATGGAGTGGTCAGTTCTAGTTTATCTGCTTGAGACGGGAACAAACCGTGCCGCCACCGCAAACGACAAGCCGAAAGGACGGAGAGGCGATGGAGTGGCCAGTTCTAGTGTATCTGCTTGAGACGGGAACAAACCGTGCCGCCACCGCAAACGACAAGCCGAAAGGACGGAGAGGCGATGGAGTGGCCAGTTCTAGTGTATCTGCTTGAGACGGGAACAAACCGTGCCGCCACCGCAAACGACAAGCCGAAAGGACGGAGAGGCGATGGAGTGGCCAGTTCTAGTTTATCTGCTTGAGACGGGAACAAACCGTGCCGCCACCGCAAACGACAAGCCGAAAGGACGGAGAGGCGATGGAGTGGCCAGTTCTAGTTTATCTGCTTGAGACGGGAACAAACCGTGCCGCCACCGCAAACGACAAGCCGAAAGGACGGAGAGGCGATGGAGTGGCCAGTTCTAGTTTGTCTGCTTGAGACGGGAACAAACCGTGCCGCCACCGCAAACGACAAGCCGAAAGGACGGAGAGGCGATGGAGTGGCCAGTTCTAGTTTGTCTGCTTGAGACGGGAACAAACCGTGCCGCCACCGCAAACGACAAGCCGAAAGGACGGAGAGGCGATGGAGTGGCCAGTTCTAGTGTATCTGCTTGAGACGGGAACAAACTGTGCCGCCACCGCAAACGACAAGCCGAAAGGACGGAGAGGCGATGGAGTGGCCAGTTCTAGTGTATCTGCTTGAGACGGGAACAAACCGTGCCGCCACCGCAAACGACAAGCCGAAAGGACGGAGAGGCGACGGAGTGGTCAGTTCTAGTTTACCTGCTTGAGACGGGAACAAACCGTGCCGCCACCGCAAACGACAAGCCGAAAGGACGGAGAGGCGATGGAGTGGCCAGTTCTAGTTTATCTGCTTGAGACGGGAACAAACCGTGCCGCCACCGCAAACGACAAGCCGAAAGGACGGAGAGGCGACGGAGTGGCCAGTTCTAGTTTACCTGCTTGAGACGGGAACAAACCGTGCCGCCACCGCAAACGACAAGCCGAAAGGACGGAGAGGCGATGGAGTGGCCAGTTCTAGTTTACCTGCTTGAGACGGGAGCAAACCGTGCCGCCACCGCAAACGACAAGCCGAAAGGACGGAGAGGCGACGGAGTGGCCAGTTCTAGTTTACCTGCTTGAGACGGGAACAAACCGTGCCGCCACCGCAAACGACAAGCCGAAAGGACGGAGAGGCGATGGAGTGGTCAGTTCTAGTTTATCTGCTTGAGACGGGAACAAACCGTGCCGCCACCGCAAACGACAAGCCGAAAGGACGGAGAGGCGATGGAGTGGCCAGTTCTAGTTTATCTGCTTGAGACGGGAACAAACCGTGCCGCCACCGCAAACGACAAGCCGAAAGGACGGAGAGGCGATGGAGTGGCCAGTTCTAGTTTATCTGCTTGAGACGGGAACAAACCGTGCTGCCACCGCAAACGACAAGCCGAAAGGACGGAGAGGCGACGGAGTGGCCAGTTCTAGTTTATCTGCTTGAGACGGGAACAAACCGTGCCGCCACCGCAAACGACAAGCCGAAAGGACGGAGAGGCGACGCAGTGGCCAGTTCTAGTTTATCTGCTTGAGACGGGAACAAACCGTCCCGCCACCGCAAACGACAAGCCGAAAGGACGGAGAGGCGATGGAGTGGCCAGTTCTAGTTTACCTGCTTGAGACGGGAACAAACCGTGCCGCCACCGCAAACGACAAGCCGAAAGGACGGAGAGGCGATGGAGTGGTCAGTTCTAGTTTGTCTGCTTGAGACGGGAACAAACCGTGCCGCCACCGCAAACGACAAGCCGAAAGGACGGAGAGGCGATGGAGTGGCCAGTTCTAGTTTGTCTGCTTGAGACGGGAACAAACCGTGCCGCCACCGCAAACGACAAGCCGAAAGGACGGAGAGGCGATGGAGTGGCCAGTTCTAGTTTGTCTGCTTGAGACGGGAACAAACCGTGCCGCCACCGCAAACGACAAGCCGAAAGGAGAGGCGATGGAGTGGCCAGTTCTAGTTTGTCTGCTTGAGACGGGAACAAACCGTGCCGCCACCGCAAACGACAAGCCGAAAGGACGGAGAGGCGATGGAGTGGCCAGTTCTAGTTTGTCTGCTTGAGACGGGAACAACCCGTGCCGCCACCGCAAACGACAAGCCGAAAGGACGGAGAGGCGATGGAGTGGCCAGTTCTAGTGTATCTGCTTGAGACGGGAACAAACCGTGCCGCCACCGCAAACGACAAGCCGAAAGGACGGAGAGGCGATGGAGTGGCCAGTTCTAGTTTATCTGCTTGAGACGGGAACAAACCGTGCCGCCACCGCAAACGACAAGCCGAAAGGACGGAGAGGCGATGGAGTGGCCAGTTCTAGTTTATCTGCTTGAGACGGGAACAAACCGTGCCGCCACCGCAAACGACAAGCCGAAAGGACGGAGAGGCGATGGAGTGGCCAGTTCTAGTTTGTCTGCTTGAGACGGGAACAAACCGTGCCGCCACCGCAAACGACAAGCCGAAAGGACGGAGAGGCGATGGAGTGGCCAGTTCTAGTTTGTCTGCTTGAGACGGGAACAAACCGTGCCGCCACCGCAAACGACAAGCCGAAAGGACGGAGAGGCGATGGAGTGGCCAGTTCTAGTGTATCTGCTTGAGACGGGAACAAACCGTGCCGCCACCGCAAACGACAAGCCGAAAGGACGGAGAGGCGATGGAGTGGCCAGTTCTAGTGTATCTGCTTGAGACGGGAACAAACCGTGCCGCCACCGCAAACGACAAGCCGAAAGGACGGAGAGGCGACGGAGTGGTCAGTTCTAGTTTACCTGCTTGAGACGGGAACAAACCGTGCCGCCACCGCAAACGACAAGCCGAAAGGACGGAGAGGCGATGGAGTGGCCAGTTCTAGTTTATCTGCTTGAGACGGGAACAAACCGTGCCGCCACCGCAAACGACAAGCCGAAAGGACGGAGAGGCGACGGAGTGGTCAGTTCTAGTTTATCTGCTTGAGACGGGAACAAACCGTGCCGCCACCGCAAACGACAAGCCGAAAGGACGGAGAGGCGATGGAGTGGCCAGTTCTAGTTTACCTGCTTGAGACGGGAACAAACCGTGCCGCCACCGCAAACGACAAGCCGAAAGGACGGAGAGGCGATGGAGTGGCCAGTTCTAGTTTACCTGCTTGAGACGGGAACAAACCGTGCCGCCACCGCAAACGACAAGCCGAAAGGACGGAGAGGCGATGGAGTGGCCAGTTCTAGTTTACCTGCTTGAGACGGGAACAAACCGTGCCGCCACCGCAAACGACAAGCCGAAAGGACGGAGAGGCGATGGAGTGGTCAGTTCTAGTTTGTCTGCTTGAGACGGGAACAAACCGTGCCGCCACCGCAAACGACAAGCCGAAAGGACGGAGAGGCGATGGAGTGGCCAGTTCTAGTTTGTCTGCTTGAGACGGGAACAAACCGTGCCGCCACCGCAAACGACAAGCCGAAAGGACGGAGAGGCGACGGAGTGGCCAGTTCTAGTTTACCTGCTTGAGACGGGAACAAACCGTGCCGCCACCGCAAACGACAAGCCGAAAGGACGGAGAGGCGATGGAGTGGCCAGTTCTAGTTTGTCTGCTTGAGACGGGAACAAACCGTGCCGCCACCGCAAACGACAAGCCGAAAGGACGGAGAGGCGATGGAGTGGCCAGTTCTAGTTTGTCTGCTTGAGACGGGAACAAACCGTGCCGCCACCGCAAACGACAAGCCGAAAGGACGGAGAGGCGATGGAGTGGCCAGTTCTAGTTTCTCTGCTTGAGACGGGAACAAACCGTGCCGCCACCGCAAACGACAAGCCGAAAGGACGGAGAAGCGATGGAGTGGTCAGTTCTAGTTTACCTGCTTGAGACGGGAACAAACCGTGCCGCCACCGCAAACGACAAGCCGAAAGGACGGAGAGGCTATGGAATGGCCAGTTCTAGTTTATCTGCTTGAGACGGGAACAAACCGTGCCGCCACCGCAAACGACAAGCCGAAAGGACGGAGAGGCGATGGAGTGGCCAGTTCTAGTTTATCTGCTTGAGACGGGAACAAACAAACCGTTTTTCGGTTTAATTATTGATGTAATTCTTGTTCAGGTAAGCGACGTGAATGCCAAAATAACTGAAAATGGACACCTTTTCAATTGGTTAAACTTTTTCCAACGCTGTAAGACTTTGCAAAATATTCTATTACTTTTGATTACATCGATACCCTAATCATCTACGAGTGCCTCACATCGTTTCAAACGTTTGCTACAACACAAAAAGTCATCCATTCGTGCTGAATCTATTCACGTGATGCAATCAAAGCTCACGACGGTAATTATTATCGTCTGCTCACGCAGCCGAGTGTCTGCAGCGTTTCGCTAATTTCATATTCTCTTATATTAATTACTTTTTTTTCTTATTTCTGACGTAAACCGACTAGCTTGCAAAATGTGTTCCGCTTGACCTAAATCGATTAGTTCTTCTACGTCGATGTAAATTAATTTCTTTGTAACTTTATGCAATTAAATTTGTGTCAATCGTGAAGACGATTCATTCTTCCCATTCTCTTCTCTGACCGTAATCGAAATGTTGCTACAGCTTATTGATAACTCACGGAGCCCATCTGTCACGGAACCACCACCTCTACCGCATGTAATAGTGCATCAGCCAAAACTATGACAGTCGGAAGCTTTTTTTATAATAATATGTTCTTAAAAGTGTGGCGCTGCCCCGACAATGTCTGCGAGTACCAACCCCTTTGTTAAAAAGACGGGTTTAGTCCACATGGTGTGCAAGTGTTCGTGTGCGTTGTGCCTGTGTTTTATGAGTGTTGTGTTATTCACAGTACTGATTTGTATTATTTTATCTTTTGATTATATATTATCTGAAGTTTCATTATTAATAGTTTTTTGACCCTCTACCACCGGTTGACAGAATATTATTTATTTCTTTACATGTACTAGTTTATAAGTAGCCTGAAGACGGCTGCCGATTTCCTGAGTGCCGAAACGTCGCAGTATTACACGTATGTTTACACGAAAGTGTTGCGTGCGTGCTTTATGTCAGGGGCATACACGACGAAAATATCGGTATGGAGAACCATACATGACTTCCATATTCTAAGATTTATATTTAAAATCATTTTCAGCCAAACAGCCAGGCTGTGTCTTACCTGCCTTTTTATTGCTGTATTAAATGAAAAATATTATATTACATTAAAATGAAAAAATTATAATTTTACTGCCTGGCAGCAAAATTATTTTATTTTTAACAATTACCATTGTTTCAAAAAGTTTACATAAATTTTCAAGTACTTTACTCTTGTTAAAACGTAAAAGGTTGCAGGTAAACTACCCCTTCCCCTTAACCGATCTTCACCAAAATCGAAAGTCATTGAGACCTCTACAATTCAGGGACGTATGCAGAAAATTATTTGATTCTGTTTGAATTTGCGGCTGTTACCGTTCGTCATAGAAAATACGCTTGATAAAAAAACGTTGCAGGTAAACTACCCCTTCCCCTTAACCGATCTTCACCAAAAACAATAGGTCTTGAGTACTCTACAAATCAGGGCTGTATGCAAAACATTATTTGATTCTGTTTGAATTTGCGGCTGTTATCGTTTGCCATAGAAAATACCCTTGATAAAAAAACGCTGCAGGTAAACTACCCCTTTCCCTTAACCGATCTTCACCAAAAACAATAGGTCTTGAGAACTCTGCAATTTAGGGCTGTATACAAATAATCTTTTGATTCTGTTTGAATTTGCGGCTGTTATCGTTTGCCATAGGAAATACCCTTGTTAAAACATAAAACGTTACAGGTAAACTACCCCTTTCCCTTAACCGATCTTCACCAAAAACCATAGGTCTTGAGAACTCTACAATTCAGGGCTGTTTACGAAACATTATTTGATTCTGTTTGAATTTGCGGCAGTTATCGTTTGCCATAGAAAAAAATACGCTTGATAAAAAATGTTGCCGGTAAACTACACCTTCCCCTCAACCGATCTTCACCAAAAGCAATAGGTCTTGAGTACTCTACAAATCAGGGCTGTATGCAGAAAATTATTTGATTCTGTTTGAATTTGCGGCTGTTATCGTTTGCCATAGAAAATACCCTTGTTAAAAAAACGTTGCTGGTAAACTACCCCTTTCCCTCAACCGATCTTCACCAAAAACAATAGGTCTTGAGAACTCTACAATTTAGGGCTCCATGCAAATAATCTTTTGATTCTGTTTGAATTTGCGGCTGTTATCGTTTGCCAAAAAAAGAAAAAATTCCCTTGATAAAAAAAACCGTTGCTGGTAAACTACCCCTTGCCCTCAACCGATCTTCACCAAAAACAATAGGTTACGAGTACTCTACAAATCAGGGCAGTATGCAGAAAATTATTTGATTCTGTTTGAATTTGCGGCTGTTATCGTTTGCCATAGAAAATACCCTTGTTAAAAAAACGTTGTAGGTAAACTACCCCTTTCCCTTAACCGATCTTCACCAAAAACAATAGGTCTTGAGAACTCTACAACTCAGAGCTGTATGCGAAACATTATTTGATTCTGTTTGAATTTGCGGCTGTTACCGTTTGCCAAAAAAAAAATTCCCTTGATAAAAAAAACCGTTGCAGGTAAACTACCCCTTCCCCTCAACCGATCTTCACCAAAAACAATAGGTCGCGAGTACTCTACAAATCAGGGCTGTATGCAAAAAATTATTTGATTCTGTTTGAATTTGCGGCTGTTATCCTTTGCCATAGAAAATACCCTTGTTAAAACAACGTTGTAGGTAAACTACGCCTTTCCCTTAACCGATCTTCACCAAAAACAAAAGGTCTTGAGAACTCTACAATTTAGGGCAGTATGCAAAACATTATTTGATTATGTTTGAATTTGCGGCTGTTATCGTTTGCCATAGTAAATACCATTGTTAAAACATAAAACGGTACAGGTAAACTACCCCTTTCCCTTAACCGATCTTTACCAAAATCAACAGATCGTGAGTACTCTGCAAATCAGGGCTGTATGCAAAAAATTATTTGATTCTGTTTGAATTTGCGGCAGTTATCGTTTGCCATAGAAAAAAATCTACAGACAGACAGACAGACAGACAGACACACACACAGACACTTTTCGGAAAACGACTTTTTTTCATGTTTTGAGTGTAGTAGAATCAGAATCTGCAATAATCTCGAACACGATTTTTTTTGCCATCACCATACTTCCATTCCTTAAGGAATATGGAAGTAAAATAAAAATATCGGTATGGAGAACCATACATGACTTCCATATTCTAAGATTTATATTTAAATCTTAATATCGCCTGCCAAGCGCGATATATTTTCTTTTATACATGATTTACATTAAAATGAAAAAATTATAATTTTATTGCCTGGCAACAAAATTATTTTATTTTTAACAATTACCATTGTTTCAAAAAGTTTAAATGAATTTTCAAGTAATTTACTCTTGTTAAAACGTAAAAAGTTGCAGGTAAACTACCCCTTCCCCTTAACCGATCTTCACCAAAATCGAAAGTCATTGAGACCTCTACAATTCAGGGACGTATGCAAAAAATTATTTGATTCTGTTTGAATTTGCGGCTGTTATCGTTTGCCATAGAAAATACGCTTGATAAAAAAACGTTGCAGGTAAACTACCCCTTCCCCTTAACCGATCTTCACCAAAAACAATAGGTCTTGAGTACTCTACAAATCAGGGCTGTATGCAAAACATTATTTGATTCTGTTTGAATTTGCGGCTGTTATCGTTTGCCATAGAAAATACCCTTGTTAAGAAAACGTTGCAGGTAAACTACCCCTTTCCCTCAACCGAACTTCACCAAAAACAATAGGTCTTGAGAACTCTACAATTTAGGGCTGTATGCAAATAATCTTTTGATTCTGTTTGAATTTGCGGCTGTTATCGTTTGCCATAGGAAATACCCTTGTTAAAACATAAAACGTTACAGGTAAACTACCCCTTTCCCTTAACCGATCTTCACCAAAATCAACAGATCTTGAGAACTCTACAATTCAGGGCTGTATGCGAAACATTATTTGATTCTGTTTGAATTTGCGGCTGTTATCGCTTGCCAAACAAACAAAATTACCCTTGCTAAAAAAAAACCGTTGCAGGTAAACTACCCCTTTCCCTCAACCCATCTTCACCAAAAACAATAGGTCGCGAGTACTCTGTAAATCAGGGCTGCATGCAAAAAATTATTTGATTCTGTTTGAATTTGCGGCAGTTATCGTTTGCCATAGAAAAAATATCTACAGACAGACAGACAGACACACACACAGACACACACACAGACACTTTTCGGAAAACGACTTTTTTTCATGTTTTGAGTGTAGTAGAATCAGAATCTGCAATAATCTCGAACACGATTTTTTTTGCCATCACCATACTTCCATTCCTTAAGGAATATGGAAGTAAAACACCACCTCTGTGAAGAAATCTCAGCTTTTGACAGGTACAAAATAAATAACAATTGCACACACGCATCAATAATGTTAGTCGACCTAAAGTATACATTTAGTGAGGACTAAGGCAGCTATACACAACAGCACTTTAGAACAAGCCAGCCGTTTTAAATATCTACGATTGCAGTAAATACGATATCAGTCTGAATATGATATAAAAGAGAAAAATAAATTTAGGAATATTTGTGAAACGATTAGTAGAAATCTTAGAAATAAAACAAGACACAGCACAAGGATTAAATTTTATAAGACAATTGCAATAACCACATTGATTTATGCGAGTGAGGCGCGGGTCATGACAAAAAAGGAATGCGGCAAGATTCAGAGTGCTGAAATGCAGTTTCTTCGAAATACTTTAAACTATACATTGCAAGATAGAATAAGAAATGAGGATACCAGAGCAGAACTCTAAGTAGAGGACATAAATTAAATTATTTCAGCTTACAGAAGACAATGGTGGGATCATCTACGAAGGTTGACAAAGCGGCACGTAACACACACAGGCCCGGCCGGTGGCCTCGGTACATTCTTAACTGGAATCACCGCCCTATTGTGCAGTTTTATTCACATGCTTCAAACGTTCTTCAGGCCAGAACTGCGAAGACGACAAATTGCCTTGAAAAATGTCTGGTTTCAGCAAGCAGGCGCTACGGCACACACCGCGAACAATTCAATGAATGTTCTTCGGCGCACGTTTCGTGGACGCCTCATTTCACGTTCTGGCGATGTTCCTGTATAAAGCCATTGGTAGAATAGACATGGGTCAACCGAGGATGAGATGGGTGCTAGAAGAGGTTTATATAACCTAACCATTGAAAAGGAGAAGAAAAAGAAAAGAATAAGAAGACTATTGTATATTTCTGCGTGTGTTGTTTTTGTCGGGAGAAAACGTCATAAAGTACGACTCGCCATATGACCGTTTTTCAGTATCAGCAATAATCGTCGAGTAGGAAGAGTCACGGTCCCCGTGGACACCGCCACAGGTATATGCACTCTGCCACAACAATTCCTTACCGTCACATTTACGACGCATTATCAGAAGTATATTTTACATATTCAAAGAGTGTACGTTTCATTATGGGGAGGGGAAGGGGAGGGGGAGGGGGACGTTTGAGCAGCCGAAACACGTAGCGGCTGTGAATGTGAAATACCACCAGGGGACGACGACATACTCCCTCGGCACTTTATCGTATTTCCACCGGGAACAACAATATACGGTTTGGATGACGTAAATATTATTGTTTTTTTTTTTGTCTGCAATAAATACACTTCTTTCATAAATGACAGTTCATACATTTTTCTTTACTCGACAAATTAAATTTTCTTCTTCTTCTTCTTCTTCTTCTTCTTCTTCTTCTTCTTCTTCTTCTTCTTCTTCTTCTTCTTCTTCTTCTTCTTCCATCGTGGAGCAGGCGTAGACACCTGTTCCGGTTCCAGATTCCTTACATGCACTGTGATTTAAACTGTAAATTTACAAATAATTCAAGTTGAATTAAAAAGCAGACCATCGATTTCTGGGCGTTCGTACATTACGACTACACTATGGAACATAGAAATATGCAGCCTTTGGTATAGAGTCCTTTTCAGTGAGAAGAACAGGACTCTATACCAAAGGATTAGTCACCTCCACGGATTAGTCCCTTGTTGACCTGGGTCGGAACTCCTTCTCGGTCTACCAACATCCGTCTTCCCATTCAGTTTATATTTTCCACGGCAGCCACCAATAATCGGTTATTTGGTATGCGGTCCAAGTGTTGGCACCGACTCCTCTCATTGCCTTTAATCTTCTTGTGCAAAGATTCGGTTTTCGTTGGTGTCTAATACATTCATTCTCCTATTTATACAGAAAAGACTGTCCCCCTTGTGTTTCTCTCTTTTTACCAAGGGTCCGCGTTTGACTGGCGAACAGGAACGTTGGGAAACCTATTGTTTTATAAAACTTTATATGAGTATCTTTCTTGTTTTATTTTTGCATCTATGGATCTATACAAAAATGCCTCTGTATCTTTGCTACTTACCGTCTCAATCGCTGTCACTTTTGTGTAACAATATTTTATATAACAATTTATGGCGCAAACGCTTGGCGGCTGAATGGATGCGACAGGAGGGGACTAGATGCGGTCATGAGGAGATCTACTAGAATAACGACTGGCCACAGTTCAAAACGATAGGTTGAAGAACGTTTTGCAGTTGATGTGTGTGCGCGCGCGCGCGCGCGCAGCTATAAACGTACGTACTAAACATTCGATGTAAAGACTATGGAGAAGACGGGAAAACGATAAACAGTAAAAGAAGAACGAAAAGCTTTTGTACTTATGTCTACGTGAAATGACATAAAATATAAAACAAATAATAAAGATTTGAACTGACGTTTTTCGGGCAAAAATGTTAAAAATAAAAGGAGTCCAGGGTAGGAGAGAGAGAGAAACGCAGGTTCAAAGTGGACTGAAGACAGGAAGAAGCGACACAGTGAAAAGATGAAAGAATATTGGAGAAAAAGAAAAGAACAAAGAATAAAGAATTGAAATTGGCATGTGGTCCTTAGATGGCCGATACAATAAAAAAAAAAGATTTGAACTGATGTGAACACACAATGTGCACGTCAACAAAATGTTTGTATTACTGCCTCTTTCAATTCTGTAGAAGATCGCCGAGGGTGGGATTCCAAACGTTGCCGACAATGTCGACGTCATATAGCCTAACCACCCGGTCTGTAATGATTTCGATAACATTGACACCGGCCGTCTGAGCTAATGACAAAAATGCCAACTGGTATATTTGTTGGCAGGAACTAAACAACCTATATAAAAACAATGATGCAATGGGAAAGACACATCATTAGGATGGAAGGTACTGTTTAGTCAAATCGAGTGTAGAAGGCCTGTCGGAAGACCCAAGCATCGCTGGATTGACGCAGTGACGAGGGATGCTGATATTTTAGCCTACTTAAAATAAAACGACGGACATCGATCGCCAAGGACAGGGAAAAATGGAGGCGGATGATTCTGGAGGCTAAGGTTCGACTCCATAGAAGAAGATATTCGTTGCTCACACAGAGAGTTCGCCTACAATTCCCATACGCGTCTCCTTTGTGACTGCAAATTTAGACGTATAAAAGATGCAAAGTACAGGCTGAATGAGATCTTAAAGCAGCGTAGCCGCCCAAACTGATTACTTAATGGCATCAGAGTACAGTACGCTGTAACGACAACGCGACAGATATATTCAGTACCGCCTTTGGTACTGTGAAATACTCCACGAAAGAGACAAAAAACACACACACACACACACACACACACACACACACAGAAAATAGGACTCGTCTTAAAAGAACAATAAAAATCAGTCCATTCCTTACCTATTATACGAGTACATTAGTACAGAACGATTCGTTTCACAATTTTGTCACTAATAAACTTTTTCTTTTTTCAATTTACTGAATACTTGAAACGAATTACTATTCATTGTACGGAAACTCTATAAAGCATTTATTCCCGGTCGGGTCTTGCTAAAACGATTAAGATTCAGTTTGTGTACCACGACGTTGGATGTGAAATTTCATTAGCAACTTCTTTGTGCTGACCCTCAGTATTCGTGTGCTGTGTTCTGCGCTAAAAACTTAATTGTCTTAAGCATTCAAATCTTGTCGAGTCCCGCGGCTGTTTGGTATTCCGCCGGCGTTCCAGTTCCGACCTCTCCGTCTCCTGACTTAACTCCTTCGTCGTCAAACTTTGTGTCCGACACGGATTTCCCAATCTATCGATCTACTTCAGTGTTTAGTTATTTAAACAGAACTTTGTTTCTTTCACAGTAGTAGTGTACACACTACCGCTTTGACAAATAAATCGGATTCCCTGCAACTAATTCTCGCAGTACAGAGAAATCACATCTTCCCTCATGCAGTTGTGTCTGTCGTTTTAAATATGTTGACAACAGACAAACCATGCAATTTTATGCAATAATTTGATCTTCTCCAGGAATAATAAAAAAGACAAAAAAGATTACCATATCATACATCATCATCATCTTCTTCTCGAGTGTTTTAGGTTTTTAGCGGCTTATTCCTATTCCACAGTCCACCTTTTCTTAGGTCTACCAACGTTTTTCTTCTGCCTCTAGGGTTGTAATTTTCGCTACCTTCGGTATTCTACTTTCTTCCATTCTATTGATGTGTTGAATCCACTTTCTTCTGTATTCTTCAATTCTTACATAAATTGCAAAAATATCTAAATCACTTCTCTTCGTTTCTTATATGATCTCGTCTATTACACCTTTTAACTGATCTCAGAAATTTCATTTCTGCTGTTTGTATCTTCTGTTCATATTTTTTCTTTACGACCCAAGTTTCAGAACCATACAATAGTGTAGGTATTGCCATTGTTTTATAATCTACATAGGCCTATATAATAAAATCATACATATTGCCTTATTATATTGCCATTGCCGTATCATACACAATCTACATAATACAAAATCTGTTTTTCAATTTTTATTAATTATCCCGTGGATCGGAGCGGATAGTATACGGTATTCCGTTATGTTTTAGTAAGGCACTGCACTCGCAGAAATTCCATATGTTCATACCATCGAATTAGCAGAAATCCAGAAAACTGTACCGTCTCCTTGGGCGACACTCCCAGTTGCCTGCAGATTATAAACTGTTGCTATAGAAACAAGTCCTTAATCCTGCATGGACATACGGTATACAACTCTGGGGATGCACGAAAAAAGTAATAGAAAAATCATCTATACATCTCAAAACAAATTACTAAGGTATATTTTTAATGCCCCGTGATACACACGAAACGAGGACACCCACAGGGATTCGAAAATTCGTTCAGTCGAAGACGAAATTCGGCGATTAGCCAAGAAGTACAAGAAAAGTCTGCATAAACACCAGAACGACGAGACACTGCAATTTATTGACGACACTAAACTTGTGCCAAAGCTAAACAGAACGAAGCCATTATGAAGTATCGTAACGGGTTAAGTGACAGGCATCACAAGAACAAAGTGATCAGTTTTTAGAGGAGTGCGCACTACGACGCTCAACCTATACCCGTGGTCGGCAAACTCATTAGTCTACAGAGCCAAATATCAACAGTACAACGATTGAGATTTCTTTTGAGAGCCAAATTTCTTAAACTTAAACTACATAGGTAGGTACACTGTTCATTAACTTAATAAACTTTAATTAAGGTTTTAAGTCTTAATTAAACTATAGGTACACTGAATAAAACTTGATATCATACTTAATAATGATCTTATTTATTGATAAAAATTAAATTGTAAGTAAGGTATCCATAAAATTAAATCATGACAATGAATGACAAACACTTAATGTGAACAATGGCCTTGCATCTCCTTGGAAAGTTTGGGTAAGTCAGGTTTGTATGTTGTTGTTTTTAATTTTAGGCACGATTCCAGGTTCTCATCAATAAGACGACTTCTCAATTTACTCTTGATAAGGTACATGCTTGAAAAAGATTGTTCGCATGAATATGTAGAACCGAAAAGGGAAAGAACAGCAAACGCTAGTTTTTACAACTGATCATATGAGTCAGGAATACTATTCCAGGTGTTAAAAATCATCATGTCTTCCTTCTCCAGGTCTTTCTAAGCAGACCACTTGTGCTGTGAACTAAGTTCACATTTGTTTTTCTCCAATATTTCCATATCAGCACAAAGACGTTCAAAGTTTGAGCTCCATAATTCTTTGTTTTTTAAATCCAGCAATTGCATTTCAAAGTTGCCAATGTCAACATTAAAGGGAGAAAAATTTAATTCTGTTACAGTAGCATTAAGAGGTTTTTTAACAATGGCTAACGTCGCTTTGCTGTTTCTGAATTCCTGATACCTGTTGAGAAAAGCTTCCCTCATATTTAAAATTGTTGTTTTGAAATAGCAAATGTCAATATCAGAATTATTTTCTTGGCGATGTTTCAGCAGGCTTGGAAAGTGAATCAAAGTTTCTATTTCAAAATCTTGAGCAAAAAGGGATAATTTGTTTTCGAATGAAATAACTTCTTCTAACATCGAAAAAATTGTGTTTCCTTCCCCCTGTAGTTTACGATTAAGCTGATTTAGATGAGACGTAACGTCTACCATGAAATAAAATGTTTGGATCCACTGATTGTACGTTAGTTCTGGATAGTGAATACCCTTCTCAAGGAGAAATGCTTTAATTTCTGTTAATAAGGAAGCGAAACGTTTTAAAACGTTTCCTCTTGATAACCAACGTACCTTGTTATGCAGCAGAAGATCTGCATACTCACTCTCCATTTCAACTAAAAATTCTTTAAATTGGCGATGATTAAGAGCATTAGCTATAATGGAGTTGATATAATCTTAATCACCAATTCCATAACTTTGCAAATTTCTTCTGAAAATGTCTGCGCACAAAGCGCTTCTTGATGAATGATGCAATGGTAAGCAAGTATCTCGTGATTAATTTTTTCTTTCAAAATAGCAACAAACCCTTTTCTTACGCCGGTCATACTTTTCGCTCCGTCTGTTGAAATTGACACAATTTTATCGAGTGGAATATGATGTTTTTCCATGCACTCAATTACAGCATTTGCAATATCCTCTCCACGTGTTTGACCTTTGAGTGGCAATAATCCTAAAAGTTCTTCTTTAGGACCTGTAGATGAAATAAATCGTACAAAAAGTGAAACTTGCGCTATATCATTTATGTCACAAGACTCGTCAACTGCTATTGATAAAGCTGAAACCAATTAAAGATCTTCGACTTGCTGGTTGGTTATATTCGAAGACACTTTGACTGTTCTATCTTTCACTGTTTTAGCAGACAATGGTAACTCTTTAATTTTTTTAGAATATCTGCTTTGTTCTTAAAATCCCGAAATAGCTCTTCGGATGCATTTATAAAACAACTATTTATGTATTCGCCGTCTGTGTATGGTTTTCCTCTCTTAGCAATCTCTTGACTAACCACAAAACTTGCAATATTAACATTGTTGGAAGATTGCATCCAGTAATTAAATACAGAACTTGATTTTTCTTGACTCTTCTGAAGTTCCTCAACTGCTTTCTTCCTTGCATCACCGACAGGATATTTAGTGCTAAATGACGCGTGTTTAGTTGTAAAGTGTCTCCCCAAATTTTACTTCTTGTTATGCGCCAATTTTTCCTGACAAATAAGACAGGTCGGAAGGCCATTTAAGTTTTGAATAAAAGCGAAAGTCTCGGTCCACTCAACTTTAAATTCACGGTTTTCGTCTTCCGTTTTTCTTTGCTTCTTCTTTGTAGCCATGTCAAATAGGGCACCTAAAAAAATGTTTCATTTTATAATAATAAAGCCTATAGCATGACAAAAAAATCTACATTATTATAATTCAAAGATAAGCCAATATAATATAAAAAAAAAACAACTGGTATAAGGTATAATTACTATAGCCTAATAGTTAATCAATAACAACATCATAAGTTAACATCAAGTTAGCTGTGATGACGTCAGCTCAGCCTTCGCTGGTGTTTTGAAAAATTGAAATTTTCACTAACATTTTTATAATATATATTAATTTTATGTTACTAATTAAAACCTTTTAGTTGTAAGTATTGTACTTTTCAGTCTTGCCCTTTCTCTGACTTCTGATAACAGTTTAAAAGAACCCTATTTATGTCTAAACATTATTAATTTTAAAAGAATAAACTAATCGATTTCACTCGACCTGAGACGAGTTTCATTCGAGCCGAGAGCAACTATTACGACTCAAGGTCGACTATTTACATTGAAACCAATAAAAAAAATAATTTATTTCGAATTGAAGTTTTATTTCTATATAAAGTGTATCATAAAGATAATTTCAGATATTAATTGGAACCTGATCGTCAAAGAGGACCAGTACTACATCGACAAGGGATCAGGACCCGAATCTACCAATACTAACAAAATCGATTATATAATAACATAATCTATTTAACTCTTATAAACAAATAAATCATCACGAACCGAAACCATTACACAAGGAAAGAAATTAAACTAATAAAGAAGATTCATACAATAATACACTAAATAAATAATAAATAAATAACTAAACAACAGAAGAAAAAAATATATATATATATTAAATGATTAAAAATTTTATTTTTACGAAAATATTCACGAAAAAAACAAGTTTTACTACAAGCCACCTACACAAAATAATTACAATTTTTAAATTGATGACAAAAATACCTGTAGGATTTGCAGCTGCTTGGAAAAATACAGGTAACTTTATGCTTCGAGTAGGTACTTTTGTCACCGGCGCGCGATTTGCGGACGCGACGAGCACTGACCACTGTACACAATGAGAGTGCTGACTCACTGACTCACTCAACTCGTGCATGAGTCGCGCGTGCCTCCCCCGCGCCGCGTACCCCGCGGCCCGCCTGCGCCACGTCTCCCGTCACCCGACCGACCGACACCCCAGCGCGTGCCTGCGCGCCCGCACGTAGTCATTTGTGGCAGAGCCGCGGTTTGCCGACCGCGGACCTATACCATTATTATACAATATAGATCAGTGGTTCCAAACTTTTCAGTCCGTGGAACCCCCTAAAAATTTAAAAATTTCACGGACCCCGTTGGAGTTGAGAAACAAAACGAACAGTAAATATGATACAAACTCTTATATATTAATTAAAATGTATTCAAATCTAAATTCTTTTAGCTTGCAAAATTATAATACTAATGATATCAATCATAGTTTAATGTGAAGAATGAAGCTGCTTTTGAGCAATTAACTCTGCAATATTAGGTTTAATGTCTGATAATTTCAATACTAAGTCAGTCTCGACATCAAGTTTTTTCTTAACTTTGCCAACCTCGGGTCTATCTTTCCAGCTACACGTGTCGAAATCCAACTACTTAGGCGTAAAACCAGTTACACGGAAAAATTTACAGGCATTGCACAAATGCAAAGCACAGAGAAAGGCATTGAAAATGCTTCAATAAATCTAAAAAATATATATATATTTATGTTCATTCACCAATCAATGAATTAATTCTTCATTTACCAATGTACAGAGTATAAGTTAAATGTAGTCGCATTCATAAGCGAAGTTTTATATCTGTACTACGTTATTGACAACAAAGAAGTAGTTTCTATGGAAACTCACCGGTTCCCATTTTCGATAACGCACCAGCGATCGGCCGCAAATATGCGACACATCCTTATAAACATTTTCAATGTTAAACATTTTGCTTAGATGCGCTGCTTTATACGTGGACTAAAACAGCGCGATCAATTCTGTGTTAATGAGGCGTTCTAGTCAGTTCGGCTGACAAACACATCTGCTACACGACTTGATTTAAAGACATTATTAAAGCCATTTGTTTGAAATTACTTTTACAATTACAATTAGTTTGAACAAACGAAACTGGAATCTTCTACTAATTGTTTTAAGATTCTAAAATTTAGATTTTAGACTATCAAAAGTCGGAGAAAATTACAGTGTATTCTATTTTTTCTTAAAAGTGTCCGCGGACCCCAGTTTGGGAACCAATGATATAGATTAGGTCTATATATCATTCATTATTGTTATAGATTATTGAATGAGCGAAGCGAGTTCTCAGTTTTAACTCGACCGTTTGGCATTTGTCTGCGTATTTGGGCTATGTCTTACAATAAATTTTGAACTCATCAACCGATTTTGTAAAACTTAGCACGCATGTCCACACTTTAACCCTACAGAACCCTATTGTTTTTTAAACTGATCCCTCCAAAACTAAGAAGGTGGGAGGCAAAAATGGGAGGGGGTCAAAATTGTGAAAAATCGCAAATCCCGAAGTGGGATATCAAATCAAAGGAAATTTAAACAACAATCTGAACATAGTGTTCTTTTTTGAAGCTTTCCAAATTTTGGGATCTCAGAGCTCAAAAAATGCGTGAAATATTGATAAAATAGCAAAACTACCTACGGGAAATCAAATTATAAGTGTTCCCGTAGGTATTGATCACACACTCTACATGTAGTGTTAATTTTTAAACATTTTAAAGTTTCCGGTTATCAGGGCCCAAGAAGTAGGTGAAAAATCTGGTTATAATCACAGAAATTCATGTGGGTATTATGAAAGAAAATTAACTAACATCTGGATGTAGTGTTAAATTAAATAAAAAATTTGGGAAAATCGAGCAAGGTGTCGATTGTAGCCTAAATCCGAATGTTTGGATTTTGTAGTATTTACTGCATGACTGTGTGCTCTACAATTGCTATATTACTAAAGAAACAACAGAGATATCGGAATTTTTGGGTCCTATAACTGAACAATTATCTCATCATCATCTTTACAACAAGGTTCTACCTGTTCCGCCTTCAGAGACCCTCCAGCCATCTCTTCCTTGGTCTACCCACCACTCTGTCCTATAGCCTAGGTCTGTATTTCCAGACTTGTTTGGCCAGTCTGGAATCTGACAGTCTTTCTAAGCGTTCTTTCCACCGTTGTTTGTAATCTTTTAATTTTTCATTCAAGTTAGAAACTTGTAAATTTCCTCTTATGGCCTCATTCACTATACGATCAGGTTTAGAACACCTTTAAGAATTCCATTTCTGAGGCCTGTATTTTACTGTCGTGTTTTTTGGTAGTTGTCCATAATTCACACCCAAAGGACAGTACAGACACTGCCGTAACTTTGTAGAACTTTAATTTTTTATCTCGACGTACCTAGTTTCTACAAATACGGTTGATTGTTGCACAGAACGTCTGGAACTTAGGCCTACCTAAATTAACATCACCGTTATAATTTCTATCACAGCCAACATCATTTCCCAAATAATTTAAGTGGCTCACTTGTTCTAGAATTCGATCGCTAATCGTTATTTTTGTTCTGATTGGCTCCTTACCTCGAATTGCCATTACTTTTATTTTTACAGTGGAGACTTTGTCGAGCAAGGTATCAGATTAAAAGGACGTCCAAAACAGAATGTTTCAAATTTGTAGTGTTTATTGCGTGACTGTGTGCTCTACAATTGTTACATTACTACAGAAACAGTAGAGAAATGGGGGTTTTTGTCATTTTTCCTATAGCTGAAAAATTATCTAACATCGAAATTTATGTAATAGGTAACAGGCCCTATACGCACTTTGTTCAAAATGGTGAGCGAGTTTTGCAGGTCAGTGAGTTTACTTGTTTATGAGATGTGAATTAATACATGGACTTAGTCCAGTCTCAATAGATAAGCGGCTGGCGTACGCTGCAAATGCACGTGAGTCTCTTATCGACGAATACGATCGCTCTGTGTAGGGGAGACCTGCATTAACCTTAAGCTGGCGCACACCGATTCAAATCAGATACAACTATATATTGGCTCGCCCGCTTAAGCTCTCCAAAGCTGGCTTCAAAAATCACCTCGCTTTATATTTATTGCCGGTGAAATTCTGCTGCTGCTGCTAACCCCACCACGCTGCCACTGTAAATATATTTCTCAAAATACAGAAAACAACAAACAGCTTACTGCGTGTTCTCGTCTCTGGTCTAAATCTCTCTTCTTCTCTCTGCCACTGGTATATTTGAATTACAATCTTTTTATATCGTTATTTTCATATATATGTTTACGTATCGTACGTATTTTTCATATGCCTTGTTTTTCTGCGAAGACGATATATTTTTGAACGCGTTATCAGTAAAAACACGATCGTTACAGCTGACAGTTTTAATATAACGTGTTACAGCGGGGCAACTAAGAAATTAAATTATACACAAAAACACAACTATAAATGTACATGCATACGAAATTAAAATGTTACGGATTACTAGCAGCTACGTTTCAGCACTCTGAACCAAGCCGCATTGCTCTTTCTTCATGACCCACACCTGACTCGCATATATCAATGTGGGTATTGTAATTGTCTCATAAGATTTAATTTTTATGCTATGTGTTGTTTTGTTTCGACGATTTCTTGGAACCGTTCTACAAATATTCCTAAATTTATGTATCTTGTCTTTTACATGACCTTCGGACGCGTAGCTTACTTCAAATTTAGCATTAAAAAGTATATAGACAAATATAACAAAACAGGTGTTTACAAATTAAATTGTAATGACTGCAATAGTTTCTACATCGGCCAGACAGGAAGATCTTTTTCATCCCGCTATTCTGAACACTTAAAATCTCTAACCAACAACAATATACACTCCGCATTTGCCACACACATACACACAGAAAACCACAGTTACACCAACATAGACACTAATCTCGAAATTTTACATTACTTACCTAAAGGTCGAAAACTCAACACAACTGAACAATACGAAATATATAAACACCACACAACACAACCAAACAACATACTCAACTATCAATTACAATATAAATCACATACACTTTTTGACACAATATTACAAAAAACAAACATCAACTTGAATCCCTGCACCAATCGCCTTCCCCCACACACCACCCCCACTACACCTTCCACACAAAAACCGTTACGAAATGATGGCAGTCTGACTAAAAGGTGAAGAAGGCGGATACGTACGCCGAAACGCGTCCGACGAAAAAAGTAAGTTTTCACAAGATAAAGTTCATTTTTAGTAAAATGATAGTGCTGTGAAAGAAGAGATGAACAATCAAGACAACTATTAAAAAGTAGTTTAATTTTATTACTTTTCTTCAGAGTCATAAAACTTTCTCTATAAAAACCCATATATTTAGTTCTTTAATTTGTGAACAAATATTACCACTCGATAGGTCTGCCATATATATTCCATATATATGGAATTATATATTCCATATTATATATAATGGAATTATATTCCATTTTTTATTTATGCATATAAATTATATCTGGTGTCTCATTTCAGAAATTTTACTTTCACAAAAGTTATTTAATTGAATCTGTTTTTTATTATTATCCCGTAACATAGTTATACATACCCGCACACGCGCACTCGCCATATGCCTACGCATATGTTCGCACTACTTCACAACCCTATTTTTTTTCTGTCAAAAATCAACTTAAACTAACAAATTTGACATGTATCTTATTGTCTATTATACAATGTC
The DNA here is from genome assembly GCA_034769895.1 of Magicicada septendecula. Lineage (NCBI taxonomy): Eukaryota > Metazoa > Arthropoda > Insecta > Hemiptera > Cicadidae > Magicicada > Magicicada septendecula. The sequence continues at coordinate 30,365,732 of CM068375.1, forward strand.
TGAACATGCACGCTTTACTTAAACAAATTTTCATTGCAATTTGCTGCCATACGCTAAGAGTTAAATTACTACTTTATATGCAAATCCCACCTATTGCAATTGCTTCACCTACTGTTCCGTTTCACACTGTCTACTTTCCATATGCTACTGCGGATTACTGTTTTGTATATCCTTGTACTATCTGCACATATCATCTGTGTATATTTTTGTATTTAAAACGTATCTGTTTTCAAAGGAAATCTGTCAGAGGAAAACAGGTCTAATTATAGTAACTCGGCATTCAGTTTATCTGAAGAAAATATACAATATTATCAATAATCTTCAAAGCACAGAGAAACGAGGGCAAATATCTTCTGTCAAGCGTCGCCCTTATAATTTCTCTACGAATGGTTGCTACGGCGTTTGAAACCTCTTGACATAAAACTAATCTGTTACATTTTATCAGACAGAGTCTTTATTAATACCAGTGTACTGAGACTCGGTCTGCACTCGCCGTAACTTGATAGGCTATGATACACCAACTGAACTACAATCTTCATCTGTTACCTCTTTCCATTTGTATCTGGGGACCACATCCCAATTTCAATTCTTTATTCCTTGTTCTTTTCTTTTTCTAAAATATTCTTTCATCTTTTCACTGTCTCTTCTTCCTGTCTTCAGTTCACTTTGAATGTGCGTTTTCCCTCTCCTACCCTGGACTCCTTCCATTTCTAACACCTTTCCCCAAAAAACGTCTCTTTCAATTCCTTCTTCTGCGTTTATATTATTTTTTTCTCAATCCTTTTTGACTTCTTTAATCCAACTGTAACGTATTTCCGCGTTACAAATCCAGGGAACCCATCTTAACTGACCTCTGTCAATTACATGGGCTGCCTACGTTGTAACGAACTGTATTCAAATCAAATTAACTGAACAAATTACTTACTAACTGTGTAAGGAAACAAGGGAAGGTATTGTACTGATTTACGCACTCATTTTCTGTGTGTAACAAGACGACTTCTCTTTATTCAACAACTGTTACTGACAGATCCCATGACATCACTAATTAAACTAAAGTATTTAAATTCTTTTATAAAACTTTGGGATCAAATTGACTCTATTTTGCTATACCTCGGATCCGGGTTAACTTTCTGTATTTGATAGTAAAGACTTTTATTAATATTCAATTCATTATCTTAGCTTGCAAGACTTCTTTAACCATTTGAAGAATGGTACTATTACTTGGAATAATAATAAGATACATCTATATATAAAGCGTTACAACGTATGATGTTTGAGTTTTTACAGTAAACTCTTAGATTTACTCTTTTAATGTTTACATTAAATTAATTGTCTTTTAAAAGTCTCTTTTGGAAGTGTGTAGTATAACAAATATTATTAACTCTCGATAGACAGGCTATCGAGTCACCTTTAGAATGGATTGTAGAAACCTCGTCTTGGGGTGTCCGTCTTGGGAATCCTCGTACGCTCCGTCATCATCTGAGTCGGGTCTTCGTCAATAATGTGTCGAAAGTTCACAGAGGAGATTGAAGCTTCTTAGGCGTAAGTATATGTAGATTCTCGGATGTCCTAAACAGCGTCTTCTGCCGGGTATACGTGTCTTGAAGCAGTTCCTGCAGATCACATCTTCAGGAATGATGTTGAAATGTGAGTTACTTCTTGAAGGGAGTCGTCATCTTGCTTAACACTCTTACTTTTTGTTGTTACATATTATTTCTTCTTGTTACCACATATTTATAGTTAATGGTACATGCTACACGCTTTTTGTAGCAGTAGTTACTAAACTACATTTAAATTAAACGAACAAACTAACAACATTTTACTCGAGCTTTCGCTCGTACGTCTGCACTCTGTGAGGTCAACATAGCGAGAGAGAGTTTTTCTGCTCGCTTCAACTGGTACTTAACAAAAGGGAGAGGGGCAATTACTCCGCGAGAATATAGTCCCTACCTTTATTCAAGTTAACATTTTTATTTACACAAACTATACCTTAATAAACATATATAATTTTAATGAGTTATTTTAACGACTATCTGTGTCTTCAGATTTTTTAATTATTAACATTATGATTTTTTATCTTATCCTAAATTACAGACGACTCGGTAGACATGTCGAGTCCGGAATTAACAGGTCACCGCCTGACAACAAGCAAAGGGTTAAATACGACAATAATAACTATTTACAATATGCCTTTTTATTAAAGTTTCCTTGAACTTCTTAATTACTACTTATTCTCATACTGAGTACATACAGGGGTTTTAGTATTATAGTGAGATTTAAAATTGTTTAATCGCTCGCAAACTTACTTTTTTAAAATTCTTCCTTTTTACAATTACTGTTACAATTTAAATCGTCACACAACTTGATGCTGACTTCTTTCCCCACAGATATTTGAAGATCTGTTTTGTTAACCTGTTGTCGTCCATTCTATATAAATGTCCAAAAAATACTAGTCTTCTTTTCCTGTTACCTCATTTTACGTTAAATACCGTATTCCAGAGAGAAGGCTTTCATTTATAACAACAAATCACTATTATCTTTTTGTTCTTCGCCATCATTTCCACTACTCTACTTGTCTCTCCTACTCTTCCAAGCGCCTCCTCTTTCGTCCCCCTACCTTTCCAGGATATCCTTGCCATTCTTCTCCACGTCCACATGTCGAAGGCCTGTAACCTCCTTTCCTCTTCTTACCTCAGTTCCCAAGTATCTGCTCTCATTTGTCACCTCTCTGGTGCCTTTGCTCGATGAAGCCCCCTCCAGGAGAACCGAATGAGGGGGAAGTTTACCTCCTGATTCATTTCTAATAGAGTACCGCAATATACATTACTAAGGATATCTCAAAGGTCTTTAAGGAGTAGGATCCTCTGGCCTCCTCCATCCCCATGCTGTTGACCACTCTGTCTCACCCGCCTTTAGGGACAGTTTCTCATCCTAAGGGCAGGGCAAGAAGGTGTCCTCAATCTCTACCCGCTCCTCCGATCTCATGACAGACATGACGATCCGTTGACACTTGGTAGAGGGGGAGACTCCTTACCAGGGAATCACTCGATCCCCACCTATGTCAGCCGCCTTAGTCATTGGCCGCTCTCGACCATAAAGAAATCAGTATATAGTGAATTAACAAAAATAACCACTCCCCCGCCACTAAACAGCCACTTTTCCAAATGTCAACTTAAAAATTAATTACTTCCCATGTGGTCCTTAGAGCATGTGTCAATAAAACTTGCAAAGCTCAGGTTGAACATACCACGTATGAAAGTATTTGACGTAGTGAATACGCCTACTTACTATATATATATATATATAGCCTAGGCGCCTACACACGCATTTTCACGTAACACTCACTTACTATCACATTTACGATTTATAAAGAAACGTGTGTGTCGCAACACACCCACGTCCGCGCACAAAAAAAAAATAAATAAAAAGTCGCTATTTCATAACGTGGGGGTGCAGAGCAGGCGAAGAAGCACGTAGCGACTGTGAATGATGGGCACGTGAAACACTCGCAGGTGGGAGACGCTCCCTAAGCACTTTATCGTATTTCCTCCGGGGGAACAACAATAAGTGCAACAGCATTGTCGCCAACAATCGACAGACAGTTTGCTGTTTCACGTAATCGAGATATTACTGTTCGATTGTCTTCTATAGTGTACAATTGTACTCCTCATAAAATTCAAGGTACAAATTGTTATCTAATTCAGTCACAAAATTTCATGAATTACGTTTAATATGCAAAAAGTTATTACTACCATACAAAAAACTCTCTATGGTAGTAATGTTCGGTGTTAGCCAAAACTACATAGTTTATATAGAAGTACAGGGCAAATGTACAGACAAGCAGATAATTTTCTCGTTCTATCTATGGTCAACGATCCGAAAACGTGTTCGAACCTCAGTCAAACGTGGACGTTTCTGCTTTACTGCTTACGGAGGGGTGTTAGCGATTGAAGGTTTAGAAAAGGGACTAAAACATCCAGCTGAACAAAATATATTTTCGCTTGGTTCTCATAGCAAATAGAAACGCTTCTGTACTTTTAGCTGATTGTATATATTTAAGCAAAGCGAAATCCGTTCTCCAGATTTTTAGAGGAGCTCACTTACTTAAGAACGCATTAAATTATCCCACTGTACAATGTACAATTTGATCTGGTGCTTATAACAAATGAAAAAATAAAACGCTTCTATACTTCAGACTGACTATAGCCTATAGCCTAAATTCACTCAGGAATGTACTGAAGACAATAAGTCCTGACAACACACCAGTAAACACTAACAAAACTACGCTTCTGTTAACTATTGCTTTACCCATGCAATTAAGAACCTCGGTACACTCGCATGGAAAAAACGGTTCGCTAAACAAATATCAGAGTTTATACAGCACAGGAACAACGAGTCGCTTAGTTAGCAATTAATCGTATTTACAGACGTGATTCATCAACGCCAGACAATGTACTTGCTTAAAGCTAATTCTGTGTATACGTTCGTTTATTGCAAAACAAAAGGTACTTTCATTACTTCCACATAATCCCCAGCTATAAATACACGGACGGAGGAGCAAAAACAATACAGCCGTACGGTCTAAACAAAGCTGTGAAATAATGAACTAAAAACTAGTCTGGTTACAGATTTACAGGCAAATAATGAACACAACAAAAATAACAAATTATGATTTGATTATACACTCTAATTAGTTTGTACTTGAAATAACGTTTTGTCAGGAAGAAAGCTTTGTGTCAGGACAAGATCTAAGAATCATTGTACGGTACTTTTGCATCTTCCTTCTCTAATCTTCTCCTTTATCTTCTTCTACTTACGACAACAACAACAACTACTACTACTACTACTACTACTACTACTACTATTATTATTATTATTATTATTATTATAATCATTATATTAAGATCACAGTTATTCAATGTGTTTAAAAAACGTCAGTGTGTTACTGGCCTTAGACCTACTAATAAGACGGACTTTTTTTATATATCTACTACTACTAATCACTACACTTTTTTATGGAGGAGTACGACTGCCTTCTACCAACAGACACCTATTCACTGCAGGTGACCTTGAGGTGTGGGTGTTCATGTGAATGTGTGCGTCTTGTGTTGTGTTCAGTGTGTGTGTATGTGTGCGTGCGCGCATTTATTTATTTACTTCTGGTTGTCACCTATAGGCTATATTATGTAAATATTTTTGTGTGTTTGGACTCTATAGGTTGTGGGACAGAGAGGTGGGCCGATATACCTGTAACAGGTATTTTGGAACGATATTTTTGTGGAACGGATGTAACAGTGACTGAAAAGTTGAAATACCTGTTATTCGCGGCGACGCTGTTCCGAGTCGAGACACGCCCCCCTCGATGTTCGGAGTCGAGGCATGCCCCCTACGCCACTATAGAGACACACACACACACAAAGTACGCAAGTAACAAGTAAACGAATACGCCAAGGCCAAATACTAGGCGTACAAAAATATCGCTGGCACGCAAGGAACAACCAGTACACGAGTATTTCAAATACTAGGTATTTCAAATACTAGGGGTATCACCGATACACAAGGAACAACAAGTAAACGCGTATTACAAATACTAAGCGTATCAGAGGAACAGTAGTATTTTAGGAACACCTAGTATTTTAGGAACAAGCAGTGTCAAGTGTATTTCGAGTAGGAACTAGTACGAAGCCACTTTTTCGTCCTGAATACTTCATTCTGCGCACAGAGACGAAGCTGTTTTTAATAAAGGAAAAAATTCATCCTGATGTTACATTTATTCTCGTGTGATATGCAGATATATAATACAGATTATATGCTAATAAATTATACATTATACTAGTCACCAACTTGTAAATAAAACCGGTTCAGGTTGTAAGGTAAAACTTTGTTTTTACTCATAAAAAACTTTGTGTTCCGAGTCGTTAGTGAAATAGTTGTATTTAATTATATTTTGTTATAACCTATAGAGTGGCTGATGTTCAAAGGCTATATTATACTTTTTATTAATGGGATTTTAACTTCACTACACATCTCACGTAAATGATGAGATTGTTGTAATGGACATTTATGCACTTTACCCAGTCCTGTTCCTTAAATATCTGAAGGAAAACGCGATTAACATCAAGGAAAGTGCAACAGCTGATATTTTTGAATGCGAATTTAAAATAGTGTTTGAATAACTGAAATCCCAGTATTTTAAAAACAATTCAATTGTTTAATTTTATTTATAATGTCTTAACTGAAGCAGATTGTGACATTTCATGACTTGTACAGTATATTCTGTGTACATTAGTGAATGAATCTGAAGATTATCCAGGTATGTAATGCATTTAATTTACTTTTGTTGGGTTTATAAGTTTTTATTTATTTATTTATTTATATTTATTTTATTACAGTTTGTTTTTTTATTTTATTTGTAAAATTTTGTTTATTCTCATTCACTCTTGTGGCTTACTGTTATGTTTTTATTATAGGTTTCTGATGTTTTTTCACATTATTTGTTGTGGTATTACGTGTAGGCCTACTCTAAATTATTTAATTGCCCCGAGTTTCGCAACTGATTTGTCTAACCAATGTTAGTTTGTTTACTCCTAGTGAAAACTTAAATTGGTATTCCCAAAGGGAGATAGGCCTATAAATTCTCTTGTTTCTTATTTTCCTTTAAATAGTAATAGTTTAATAAAGTCACAGTGTAAAGTAACATTGTTAATACTTTTAGTTTCAATTTATTTCTTATAACAAATTATATAGTATAGGTTATATAATATCTTCAAATAAATACACTGCAAGTAGGTTTATTAATATACTAATAGGTTTATCTAGGTGAAAATAAACCTACTTGCAGTGTATTTATTTGAAGATATTACATAGGAGACCTGCAGGCAACTCAAAACGAGTTACTTACACAAGATGATATAGGTTATGTATAATTAGTATGTAATAACAGGTATTTGTACCTGTTATTTTTTTGGAACGGTATTTTCATGCCTATTATTTAAAAATAACAGTTTAGCCCACCTCTAGGACAGAGTATTGTTTCATCATCATCGTCATCTTCATAATACGGCACAGACTAGTTGCTGCCTGTTTCTCCTTCACAGATCCTCCAGCCATCTCTTCCTGGGTCTACTAACACACCTATGTCCTATAGGTTTGTAGTTCCAGACTTGTATGACATTCTTCCCGCCGCTGTTTGTAATCATTTGCCTTTTAATTCAAGTTCTAACTCTTCTCTCATGACCTCGTTTCTTATACGGTCAAGTTTGGAACACTTTTCAGCTCCTCTTAAGAATGCTATTTCCGAGGCCTGTATTTTACTGTCTTGTTTTTTTTTTGGTTGTTGTCCAAGGTGGACAAGTCTTGGCAGAAGATAAGAAAAGCAGAAATGAGTAAGGAGATGCGACAGCGCATGCCAAATAGACCACAGCGTGTCGGCAGCAGGAACGCTGGCTGACGATAACGAGAGCTAGATGAACTGCCAAGCTGGTTAGCGGCGGTTCGGTTTGGACGGAGTGGAAACAAGGCGAGGTAAATTATTATCTGACCTATTATAATATTATAATAGCTCCTTGCTGGGCACGGCTGTTCTAAATCGGCCTACATCGATGTGGCACGCCGAAACGATCACGTGTAGGGACAAAATGATGTGGGCGTCTCAGAGGACATTCCCAATGGACAAACCATTAGAAGAGATTCTCAATGGTTTTAAAGTATCCAGTCACACCGGTATACATAGTGACGCAGTCTGCGACGTGTTAAGTGATTATTTGTTAATGACTATAATTTAGTGACTTTATCGATTATTATTGTAAACTGTGTGTATATATGTTTAGCTGGTTAATGTTAGTGGTTTTCACAACAGTAAACGTTTTTAAACACTGCTCCATTCTGTTAACACGAAACGTTTGGCCTAGGCATCTGTCGATCGGGCATCCTCAGTGGTTGGACACAGTTTCATTGGGTATTCCTAGTACCATAACGGGCTAGACATAGTCGTGACTAGCATTTAATACATTATTGTTACGACGGTCTCACTATGGTACAGTGGAAAGCAAAATAAAGACACCAATGAAGTCACTAATAACCAGTTTTAATTTACCACAAATAACAATTCGTACAATAATTAAGTGTGTTCAAACGCAATAATAATGCCAACTATACTGAATTCCACACTTGACGTAAAGAACACAACATCCGCTTCATATCACTTGACAAATCGCCACGTAAAACTGAACTGATCGTCGCTGGATGGTTATATTTATACCCCGCTGAGATGCCGGAATAATCTGTCACTTTTTGGATGACGTGTTAAACAACAGCCTCTTACGGGCGTTCTCGAATCCACTAGAAACAGTGTCGTGTCTGGCCTTGAACACAGTGTGCGCGGACCGGTGCGGTCTGAAACGGCCTCGATTGTTGACGCATGATAAGTGTCACGTAATTGTCTTTCATCTCAAAGTAGCGGCAATATGTACGCACACAAACGTTACTGTTGGGCTCTGCTGGGATAACCGAGAAACACGTAGAATGGCACACTCCACTGTTTGAGAACGTAATATTATTATAGTTAAATGGTATTCTTTCGGGGATACAATGTGTGGATAGTAGCGAGCGTATCAGTTGACCCCCAAGAATTACGGTTTCTCTCCTTCAGCGTTTCCACAGACTTGCAGTTAAAACGTCGAGACCGATAATTATATAATAATAATATATATTATATCATATTAGTCAACACCGATAAGGCTTAACGATCTAATTCATGTCTCACGGCCTGCGTCAACTCTGTTAATATTGTTATTCCTTGCCCTGGCTACTCGGCCGTGGTCTAATACTCTTTTTAACAACACACGTTTCGGCCCCAGCATTGGAGCCATCTTCAGTGTTAAACGATTGAAAGTTTGTAACTGGCAAGAAGAGCGCCGATTCACACAGTGCTGTGGCACAGGACACTAACTTTTAACACTGAAGATGGCTTCCAATGGTGGGGCCGAAAGATCTGTTGTTGAAAACTGTATTAGGCCATGGCCTAATAGCCAGGCAAGCAACAAAAATATTAACAGAATTATTGATCTAATTGCTGACACCGTATTTGTCAATGATACAGAATATATTTAATTTCATTAGCGGGGTTATTTTCACGAACATCTGAGCAAAGATTGAAAATTATAGGGTTTCAATAGTACTAATGACAAGAATACGAACTGTGGATATATAGCCTAACTGAACAAACCAAGAATAAATATTTTTGTAAAAAGAAGAACAATATTGTTGTAAGAAAATATATTTCTACTAGTTTTGCTGACTATAAAAGCTATGTATAGATGTATTTCTTTATTTATTTTGTAAATTGCCATGCAGCAGAGCGTTTTGGTAATAGTGTTTTACGAACTGCGAAGTCGTATACTATTTGTTACCCACACGGTATGACTCCCACACACGTCTGCTTTGTAACTATAAATTTAGACCTACAAAACGCACACAAAGTATGAACTAAATGAAATTGCGAAGAAATGTAGGCGCCTAAACTGACTATTTAATGACATGTCGGGCAGAGCAGTAGGCCTACAGTACAATATAACTGCACGACATAATCGCCTCTTTAACTGTAAAATACAACAAGACAGAGAAGAAGGCGGATACACCCCGAAACATGTAATAATTAAACGAAAAGACAATATTACAATATATCAACAAAAGCAATACAATATGAAAATCTCCACTATAAAAAACAAATGTATGGCATTTCGAGGCAATGAACCAATAAGAACAAAAATAATGATTAACGGTTGAATTTTAGAACAGGTGAGCCATTTTAATTATTTGGGAAATGATATTACCTATGATAGGAATTATGATATTGGTGGTGAGTTAGGTAAGTTCCAGACGATCTGTGGGGTGATTAACCGTACTTTTAGAAACAAGGTACGCCGAGATACAAAATTAAAGTTCTACAAAGTTATGGCAGTCCCCATACTATCCTATGGGAGTGAATTATGAACAGCACCCATGAAAAAAAAAAACAGTAAAATACACGCTTCGAAAATGGCGTTCTTCAGAGTAGTTAAAAAGCGTTGTAAACTTGACCGTATAAAGAATGAGGCCATAAGAGAAGATTTACAAGTTTTTAAGTTGATTACAAACAACGATGGAAAGAACACTTAGATAGAATGTCAGGTTCCAGACTGGCAAAACATGTCTGGAAACTCAAACCTACAGGACCCAGGTGTGTGGGCAGACCCAGGAAGGATAACTGGAGGATCTTTGAAGGCAGAACAGGCAGCACCTTGCCAATCCCGTCTTGTGAAGATGATAATAATGACGACGACGACGACGACGACGACGACGACGATGATGATGATGATGATGATGAAGTAAAAGTCAGAAACCATTTCGTACTTATTAAAAGTTGGTAGAGGTGATTCGTTTCATAGTCTGAACACTGACAAACTTCTTTTATTTAGTGAAAACTTAAAAAAATTAATTCCTACTCATTGTGCGGAAGCGATCCTACCATACTTCCATTTCCTTACGGAACATGGAAGTAAAATCAGTCCATTCCTTACCTATTATAAATTAGTACAGAACGATTCGTTTCACAATGTTGTCACTAATAAACTTTTTCTTTTTTCAATTTACTGAATACTTGAAACGAATTACTATTCATTGTACGGAAACTCTATAAAACATTTATTCCCGGTCGGGTCTTGCTAAAACGATTAAGATTCAGTTTGTGTACCTCGACGTTGGATGTGAAATTTCATTAGCAACTTCTTTGTGCTGACCGTCAGTATTCATGCCTTGTGCTCTGCTAAAAACTTAATTGTCTTAAGCATTCAAATCTTGTCGAGTCCCGCGGCTGTTTGGTATTCCCCCGGCGTTCCAGTTCCGACCTCTCCGTCTCCTGACTTAACTTCCTTCCTCCGTCGTCAAACTTTGTGCCCGACACGGAGTTCCCAATCTATCGAACAACTACCCGACTGCTTTCTTTTTACTTACGAACTTCGTACAAAAGGAAATTCTCTTTGCGTCTCTCCGCAGTAGTGGACACTATCGTTCTCAGGAACAAATTAGATTTATTCTGAGTTAGATGTCTAACTCTACTACGGACACATCACGATTCGCCTCGTTTTCTTGTGTACCAGTAGACAGTATATCGTCTTCTAGGTCAGCGATTAAAACAAAACACTCATATTAGACCGTCAACACCTTGTTTGTTTACTAGTATCACAAACAACAATAGAAAATAGAAAATACAATTTCGGTCCACAACTATGATATCGATTATTGACACAAACGTTATTTATACAAAAAAATAATATAAAAATAACAATAAAAAAGTTAAAGGTTGATCCACAAATGTTGTATCAAATATTAACACACGCACTAATTCTCTGACTCACTACTAAACTCTCAGCGAAGATTGTCTCTCTCTGTCTCTACCTGTCTTAAATACAGTTGGCAATGACGTCATTCACAAACATGCGTCACTTACCAGTACAGCCGAGAGCGTTCCAGGCACATATTCTATAGGGTGATTCAGTTGGAGGTTACAATTTTAAGTTGGCAATACTGTTTTCTTGTAAAAGATGAACAGCTGATATTTAAAATTAGTCATTGTTAAATATTGACATTTGTTGCTATGGAGTGGTAATCAAGTCAAGAAGTATTTTAATTGTTAAAACCTATTTTTGAAGTGGAGAAAATTTAACTAACACGATTCGCGCACTGCGAAATGACTTCGGTAACCATAACCAACCATCTTGTGCCGCGGTTAAAAAATTAATCGAAGAATTCAATAGAACCGGGTCAGTGTTGGATGTGCAAAGACCAGTACATCCTCGTAGTGGCCGGTTGCTCACAAATATCGCCGCAGTGAGTGCCAGTGTCCATGACAATCCGTTGACCTCCATTCGTCATCGTTCCCAGCAGTTGGACCTTTCCTACAGCACCACGCAGCGCATTTTAACTAAAGATCTGCATTTGCATGCCTACAATCTCCAATTGACCCAGGAATTGAAGCCAGCAGAACATAGACAGTGTCGTGACTTCGCTGATTGGGTGTTAAGAGAACCACCAAGTTGATGGCGATTTTGCGAAGAAAATCATATTCAGCGATGAAGCTCATTTTCAACTGGATCGGTATGTAAACAAACAAAATTGCTGCATTTGGGGACTTGAAAATCCACGAACCATTCTTGAACAACCAATTCATCCACAAAAAGTCACTGTTTGGTGCGGATTTTGGGTCGGCGGCGTGATTGGGCCGTACTTTTTTGAAAATGCCCGTGGTGATGCAGTAACAGTCGATGGTGAACGTTATCGGGAGATGATAACAAATTATTTTTGGCACCAATTGGATGATATTGATGTCGAAGACATGTGGTTCCAACAAGACGGTGCCACTTGCCACACAGCGCGAGAAACAATACAGTTGTTACACACAAAGTTCCCCGGCTGCGTCGTCTATCGTTTCGGCGATCAACATTGGCCACCAAGATCGTGTGATCTCACGCCGTTGGATTATTTTCTTTGGGGTTATTTGAAGCAGAAGGTGTATGCCAGTGACCCCAAAATGATTCGAGAGCTAAACGACGAGATATGCCATATTATTGATGAGCTGCTGCAGGAGTTATGCTGGAAAGTGATGGAACATTTCATCAAAAGGGCGGAAGTGTGCAGGGCCGCTCATGGCAGCCATTTGGCCGACATCATTTATCATGTTTAATGTCAATGTCTAAACAACATATAGAAATAAATACATTAAGAGTTTAACAAAAATCAATGCGTTTTATTTCACATTAAAATTGTAACCTCTAATTGAATCACCCTATACAATCATGTAGAACGAACTATGCTACCAATAAATGTATAGTACATTGACACAGAACATTCTAGTGTTTTCTATAAATATTGTCTCCATAAATGGTGTGCATCAACGTAAGTTATACATGAACTGTGTATAACGTAAATACACGTGATTATCATAACCTACGTATTCTAATGAAAATCGTTTTAATAATACCAAATCACAATATTACTTAATACATTATACAATACTAGCGAGTACCCGGCATGCGTTGCAATGCCACTCAAAGAAAGAAAGTGTTTGTATATATACATATAATATATAAAGACTTCGTTCGCGTGGTCTTCAATTTAATGCGATAATATATTTAGAACAGAATCTATTCCATTGGGTTGCCATAGTAACCAGATCTAATAAGTTAGTTTTTTAAGACTCCAAAGGACCCCCCAGAAGATCGTATCGAAAAAAACACCTGTCCTATGTTGGTTCTCCCGTTGCGTAAAATATTTGTGCCAAGTTTGGTTGAAATCGGTCCAGTGGTTTAGGAGGAGATGTGGAAGACCCCAAAGAACCCCCAAAAGAACCCCATCGAAAAAACACCTATCCTATGTTGGTTCTACCTTTGCGTAAAATATTTGTGCCAAGTTTGGTTGAAATCGGTCCAGTGGTTTAGGAGGAGATGTGGAAGACCCCAAAGGACCCCCCGAAGTATCATATCGAAAAAACACATATCCTATGTTGGTTCTCCCGTTGCGTAAAATATTTGTGCCAAGTTTGGTTGAAATCGGTCCAGTGGTTTAGGAGAAGATGTGGAAGACCCCAAAGGACCCCGTCGGAAAAAACACCTATCCTATGTTGGTTCTTCCGTTGCGTAAAATATTTGTGCCAAGTTTGGTTGAAATCGGTCCAGTGGTTTAGGAGAAGATGTGGAAGACCCCAAAGGACCCCCCAAAGGACCCCATCGAAAAAACACCTATCCTATGTTGGTTCTTCCTTTGCGTAAAATATTTGTGCCAAGTTTGGTTGAAATCGGTCCAGTGGTTTAGGAGGAGATGTGGAAGACCCCAAAGGACCCCCCCGAAGTATCATATCGAAAAAACACATATCCTATGTTGGTTCTCCCGTTGCGTAAAATATTTGTGCCAAGTTTGGTTGAAATCGGTCCAGTGGTTTAGGAGGAGATGTGGAAGACCCCAAAGAACCCCCAAAAGAACCTCATTGAAAAAACACCTATCCTATGTTGGTTCTCCCTTTGCGTAAAATATTTGTGCCACTTTTGGTTGAAATCGGTCCAGTGGTTTAGGAGGAGATGTGAAAGACCCCAAAGGACCCCCCGAAGGATCATATCGAAAAAACACATATCCTATGTTGGTTCTCCCGTTGCGTAAAATATTTGTGCCAAGTTTGGTTGAAATCGGTCCAGTGGTTTAGGAGGAGATGTGGAAGACCCCAAAGGACCCCCCAAAGGACCCCATCGAAAAAACACCTACCCTATGTTGGTTCTCCCGTTGCATAAAATATTTGTGCCAAGTTTGGTTGAAATCGGTCCAGTGGTTTAGGAGGAGATGTGGAAGACCCCAAGAACCCCCCATAGGACCCCATCGAAAAAAATTCATAAACCTTCGCGGGCGTGCGCACAACAACTCACCGAAGTTTCATCGCAATCGGATGAATGGTATAGGAACGCATACGGGACAAAGAAAGAAAGAAAGAAACAAACATTCATTTTTATAGATATAGATTCGTAATTTAAAACCGCTAAGAGGTGAGCGATTTCTTACGGAATCTGGGATCGTCCTCAGGAGCTGTGAGTGGCGGTCGAAAGATCTTGTTAAAGGTCTTTCAACAGGGTCTGCCAACAGCAACTCACAGCTCCTGACGCCGATCCCAGATTCCAGGAATCGAAACGCCAAGCAAGAAAGATATTACGACGGAAGCAGTCCGAGTAGAGAATTTACCCGTAATATTCATAATATTGGGGGTTCTCTAGTATACAACAAGTATATTATCGGCAAACGCTCACAACACTTAGGGTACTGTTGCAAGAGCGTTTTTTCCGGCCGTGCACGCGCGTTTTTTTCTCGTACGTGCACGCAGAGGCGTAGTTAGGGGGGGGGGGCAAGGGGGCAGCCGCCCCGGGCAGCATAGCCAGGAGGGCGGCAAAGTGAGCATAGACTTGAAAAAATTGTTTCAGTTTATAAAACTACAAATAACTTGTTTCTTTTATATGACTATTCCTTTCATGAAAGAAGCATAACCAGCTAGCCTGTTCGTTGTCATAAAACTCGCGTGATAAATAGTATTAGTCTACTTATACTCAAGCATCGTAATTACGGTTCATTATGATAAGGTAAATCGCACTTGGATATGTTTTACTCAAACTTAAAATCTCTATTTTGATTTGGTTGCACTTTATTTCTACAAAAAAAAAACTATCAAAGAAGCAAAATGGGTTTTCGTCGTGGTGAAAGTTAAATCCCCCGTATTCAGGAACATGAAAATAGTCCTGCTCATCGCTCTGCGTTTTTGGAATTGAAGGAATTGGAACGTTCTTTAAACAAAGGGGAACTTATTGATGATCTACTTTAGGAACAAATGAGTAAAGCAGCTAGGTCATGGAAAGAAATCCTCGAACGGGTCACTGCCACAGTACAAACTCTTGCATAACAAAATCTGGTACTGAGAGGACATCGAGAGTCAATTACTAACGATCCAAATCCCGGTAACTATCTGGCTAAGCTAAAATACTTGGCTAAATATGACACTGTCACGAGATCTCATCTGTGTTTCAGTCTCTGGACGTATAGCGTATCTTTTCACCAACCATTAAAAATGAAATAATAATCCTGTTCGGAAATAGAGTGCGCAAATATATTATTACTGCATGTAAGCAGGCGACGTACTTTAGTATTATATTTGGCACAACATCCGATGCTCCACATGTAGAACAAATGAAAAGACTATAAGATTTGTTGAAATTATACGCAATTCTGTTGATAGCAAGGAAGTCTTTATAGATTTTATTCCTTTACAAGTGAAAACAGCGGAGGGGATCACACAAGCTATTACAAGTAAACCTGAGAGAGATGGATTGACTCTTAGCGATTGCAGAGGTCAGATCAAGCAATACTGGCTGGTATCCATGGAGTTCAGAAAAGAATATTAGATTCAATCAACTAGCTGTGTTTGTTCCCTGTGATAACCATTCACTTAACTTGATTGGAGTTCATGCAGCTCATGTAAATGTTCAGGCAGTGTCATTTTTTGGGACAGTAGAACGTCTATTCACCTTCTTTTTCTGTTCCACTCATAGATTGAGTGTTCTTAGAGACTTCGTAAATATTACTCTGAAAGGACATTGTGGTACCAGGTGGAGTTCAAAAGCAGTTGCGGTGAAACCAATATCCACTCAGCTGGACGAAGTGATCGCTGCACTGGAGAAACTGAGGGATACACCGACTGAAACAATTGATACGAGGGAAGATGTAGCACTCATAATTAATGCGATAGAACACTTTAATTTTGCTCGTTTTCTGGACAGTTAATCTTACTTCTATGGACAAAATCAAGAAAATCTTGCAGACCAAAGGAATAAGCTTTATTCAAGCACTGACACTTCTGGAGACGCTAACGGACAAATTAAATGTTTGGAGGAATGAGTTGTGTGACAATGTCATTATTAAGGCAGAGCAGGTATGTAATGAATGGGATGTCAGTATCACAGAAAGGATAAGAAGGAAGCGCACGATGCCAGGGGATTATGCAGACGATTCTACACTAACCGTTCGGCAAGAAATGCGACGTTCTCTAATAGAAAGTTTGGAGAAACTGTCAGTTGAATTTCAAGCCATTTCTCTAACATAAAAAAACGCTATGTGTTCCTTTATAAATTTTAGGCGTACTTAGATGATGGGGATATACATTTTAAGAAACAGCTTTCCGAAATCAATATTAAGTGCACAGTGCTGGCAAAACTGTATTCACATGACCTGAACAGTGTACAATTGTTCAGTGGCTTTTACTTTTGTTCAAAGACGTTATACTTTTACGTCTTCTAGCATCAGCTTTAAAACATTTTCTTACATTACCAGTACAGTGTCTGTGTCTTCTTGTGAAAGATCGTTTAGTAAACTCAAATTGATTAAATCGTGCCTATGATCAACAATATCTCAAGACAGGGTATCAAATCCAGCGATACTTTCAATTGAAAACGACGCTTCTGTGCCGGTCTAAAGCCGGCCGTTACAAAAAATTCTAGAAATGTTTCGTTTAATGGTAACATAACGTGAGCCGAGGCAGCGGGGGCGACCTTTGTTCGGCGGTGAGAGGGGAACGGCGGAGTGTGCGGTTGCGTGCGCAACTCGCCTGTGTGCAGTCACTATTCTGTGCCGGTGTGTGCAGTCTACGCTTCGCCTCGCTCAGAGAATCATCCGTCTCCTCTCTCCGTATTGTTACGACGAAGTTTTCTGTCTCTACATGCCAAGCTAAGGCGTAAATTGACTCCCGGTAAGAATTCTTAAGTTGTCTTTATAAGTAATCATACATGTATAAATAGTTAATAACTATATGCAACCGTCTAAAATACGTAATGATGTGTGTGTGTGTGCGACCCGACAAAGTTATGTTAAGAGAAACTCATTCTTTACTGTTGTACGTAACGCCCTGTATATAGCCCATGCTTTTATTATTTTCTGTAATAGTGCGAGAAGTTTTCAAGAGTCACTGTCATAGTAAAAGCGTACTACATTAAAAATTAATGACTAAAAACCTGGTGCGCAGTCAGGTCGGGAATTGTGTCTGTGCATGCAGTAAACTGTCGCAGAGTTTGTTAATTAACTTCACAAGTAGAGAATGAAGTGTGAGAGCTTCTATGTATGAAATTTAATTGAATGTAAAACATTCTCAATGCTGTGAGTGACTTGCTGTTAAATTTTTTGGGTCAAGTAACAATTACCACTTACCACGTGGCCGTTAACCTGCAAAAATTTTGTCGAAGCATGTTGACCGAGTGCAGTTCACTTTATATTAAGCCCCATTTTAATAAGGTCTGTTCATTATACAAATTTACTTATTCCATGGCTGATTTTTAGACTCTTTAAGCTGGTTGTAAAAACTTTGATTAATGAATATTGTGCTTTTATTGAGAGTTAGTTGGCGGCCCGTTAAGAGGTTAATTACCTTAACTCGGGTGTACATTTTTAATAGACTGTTCTCTAATTTACTTGAATGCATAGGGTTCTCGAACTAAGCCGGTTTCCTGGCTTGCTGATGGCTGTACACCTGCCTAAGCTGTGAACCATGAACGAGATCTTATACGAAGAGGGAGATGGAGACTGACTTTCTATGTTGCACTCGCCAGCACTTATAAGGTGATATTCATGCATTTATTTCATTTTTGGGGCCGGGCCGGCAGTGTGCCCGTTTACTGTAAATAGCCTAGAAGCCATGGGACCACGTGTCCAGACTGTCTACCGGGAAGTTGAGCTGTGATCATGACTCTGAACACTATAACTTAAATTCATAATTTTTTATAACTCATTTATATAACACTAAATGCTATGCCTGTAAGTGTGTGCTGCACTGGGGGAGCGCGCCAGAGATATTTTACTCTTGTACCCTTTTACTGTTGCATCTCATTTTCATTTAACTCTTTACAAAATTATGTTACAGCTCAGTAGCTCTGTTCCGGCTGGAACAGCTGTGTATAAAATTTAATTTGACTATGGGTTTCACATTTAAGGGCTGGGGGCTTTCCTTTTTTTTGGGACGTTTTCAGGGGTTACAAAGGGGGACTTAGTTTTTCGCCGACACACGCTGGTGCAACCTCCGACAGGTTGAATGCCTGTCAAATTTTGTCAACTACATGTGGGCGCGCTCCCACAGATGCCAGAGCACAACCACCTTATTGTATTCTTTTTTCTTTTAAGTTTTTTATATGGTCATTTGAGGCTAATAGAAATAATTGACTAATTTTATGGAAATATTTTAGCTGATTTTGCCCCTTGCACAAGGGCTAAACTGATTGTTTTCTTAACTGGTAAACACATATGGGTTGACTTCCCACTTATAGGATTTGCTGTTTAATTTTTGACTATAAAACATGTTTTCATCATTTTCTTTTTTTTGGGTAAATTATATATATTGTCAAAATCTTCTGAGATAGTAAAGCCTCAAGCAATTAATTTCTGTTTATTAAAGTACATAAAGATTTAATTCCTTTTGGAATTTTGTGAAGTCAAATAACTGTCTAGAATTTTATAAACACTGTCTGAAAGTAGGTGATGTAGTTTTGTCAATTTTACTTAATGATGTGAAAGGAACTTAAGGTTCACACGCTCATCATGGGTCATTGATCAATGGAATGCTAGATAAATGGGTGGTCCGGTTTTATTTATGCCTCATGAATTATTATCATCCTTCCTGGGGTTTTGGCTTTATGTAATTCTACTGAACGGGTTGTCGACGGGCGTATACTTTATCACTGCCGGGTTATAAGATTGTAGTTACTCTACCTGGTAGGTGGGTGCATTCCAGGGGCATGCGTGTTAAAATTAATGTGATTGTGAGTTTGTGTACCTTATGTTCTGTGTGTGTTGTTATGTGTCTAGCTAGCCACGAGATGGGAGAGAATTCTATAATTATATATGCATGTGTCCACTGATTTATACACACTTGTGATGTTTCATATTTATACACATTTGTTAGGCTTAAGATTTATACACACTTGTGATGTTTTACATTTATACACATTTGTTATGCCTAAGATTTATACACACTTGTTATGTTTTACTTTTATTCATACTTGTGATTGGGCACATATGTTATTCTGGTTTAATAATGTTAAAGCTGGGCATGAAATAAAATAAATTGTTATCGTTCTGTTACGGCTGAGTTTTATTGCAAGTCCCGTCATACTGGACCCAGCATAATTTTTGCTTCTCTAGGCTTCGGCCTAGTCCTAGTTAACTTGTGGCTTCTCTTTCAAAAAAAAATATTAAAATAAATTAAGTTGTTTTTATACTCATAAAAAAAAAGACATAAAAGGAAAGAGGGGTTACACTTCGTCTTTAGATTATAACGATTTAATAACCGACATTGCAGCAATTAAGACCAGAAAAGTTACATTTTAAAATGTCTGGTTTTAAATATTTATTAAGTATGAAAAACAAATATTAAGTGCTTATTAATAGAAGACGGAACCATTAACCTGTAATGGTAAGTTATTAAATTTATTATTTTTAATGTAGTTCTTTGATTAACTTTATGTTGCTTTTGGATATTGTTTTGACGATGCGCCTTAGACCTACAAGGAATTTGCATGTTTATTAAAACATTTTTATGATAGCAATTTTATTTTAAGTAATTTAGTACATTTTTTAAATTTTATTTTACTACATTTTTTATAGTCTGCATTTGTTACTAATAAATGTATAGAAACTAAATACCGGTAATATTATAATATGTAATTTCTTAATTTTGACTTAAGAAATATTCTTAAGACGTTTGCTGGACTTGCTTTCATACAAAAATCTACACATTTACATTTATTAAGTACTTTTTTCGCTGGATGGGCCTTCATTTTATCTCTTTAGTCCCCATTTTAATTTTAGAGACGATCTTCTTGCCCCGGGTACCAAAAAGCCTAGCTAGGCCACTGCGTGCACGGACGGAAGTGTAGTCACACAGGCGGTTTATAATCGGACGGCAGCGTCGGGACGTGTCGGACGCACATCCCTACAGCTCTGGCTATAAAGGTCAAATGTGTATATAAAGGTTAAAACGCAACTGCACAGAAACGTCCGTGTTTAGATTAAAGAAAACATTGGTTATCAGTAGTAAATAAATCTTTATTAAGAACATTTTTTACATTACATACTTTTTTTATAAAGATGTCAACGATACCATGGAGACCAAAATTGATTACCATAGTAACAAGTAAATAAACGAATGCCATTTTA
The DNA here is from genome assembly GCA_034769895.1 of Magicicada septendecula. NCBI lineage: Eukaryota > Metazoa > Arthropoda > Insecta > Hemiptera > Cicadidae > Magicicada > Magicicada septendecula. The sequence continues at coordinate 30,386,492 of CM068375.1, forward strand.
GCGGCATCTTTGAACAGTCCGTGTGATCACCCTCCTGCGTATTAAAAACGCAGCAGATTGCGTTTCGATGCGGAAGACCTTGAAAACGCAGCAGAGTTGACGACCCGTGCGTTTTTTCACGTCCGTGTGACCAATTTCATTGCCAACTGGGTGTTAAATTCAATGCGTTTCCCAACCGCACACAAACGCTCGTGTAACCGTACCCTGAAACACACATAATTTACTAAATCGTGAATGAAGTAGTAAACAAAGACGACGACGACGACATGAATTACGTGATGAGTTACATTTTTGACGTGTTCTTCCATACAGGAAGAAGACTTCGAAAACATAATGGACATCTGCCGCGGAAGCCTATAAGATACAAGAAAACCACATACAAGCAGTAGAGATAAAATTCTTCAGAGCTGCGAAAGCATGTAGAAGAGAAGAGGCGATAACAAATGCGGACATAAGAACACACAGTTTGCGCGATAAAATAATAGAAAATAGACGGAGGTAGGTGGATCACTGCACAGAGTGGACCCAGCCAGATTTCCTGTTCACGTTTGGCATTATATACCATCAGGACGAAGACGTTTTGAAAGGTCAAGTTAGAGATGGGTACCGTAATTTAATTTGTGACTAATACCTGAAGTGTAGAAAAAGACGTTTCAGACAACTTCTCCTTCTTCTTCTTCTCCTCTTCAAGGGTTAAACCTGTTCCGGCACCCATCTCAGCCTCAGACGACCCACTTCTCTTCTACCAGTGGCTTTATAGTTCACTCCCGCTTTCGGCAATCGATCCTCTGTCATCCCACCATTGTCTTCTGTAAATTGAAATAATGTCATTTATGTCCTTTACTTCGAGTTCTGCTCTGATATCTTCATTCCTGTTCTATCTGGCGATGTATAGTTTAAAGTATTTCGAAGAAACTGCATTTCAGCACTCTGAATTTTGCCGCTTTCCTTTTTTGTCATGACCCACGCCTCACTCGCATAAATCAACGTGGGTATTGCAACTGTCTTATAAAATTTAATCCTTGTACTGCGTCTTGTTTTATTTCTAAGATTTCTATGAATCATACCACAAATATTCCTAAATTGATTACTTATCTTCTCTTTTATATCATATTCAGATTCATAGCTTAACTGCACAGCCGAGATTTTTGAAACGGCTCACTTGTTCTAAAGTGCTGTTGTTTATATAATTATTATCTTAGTCCTCACTGGATATTACCTTATGGTTTATGGTTTTTCGTATTGAAATTGTCAGTATTCTCTTGCCACTTCTTGTATTTGAAACATAGCTCTTTGCAAATCATCCTCATTTTCTTGAATACGAACTATGTCATACGCATATAGCAGGGAACCCATACAAACTGATTTGTTAAGCTGTATTCCTGAATTCACTCTGGATTTCCATGTTTTAGACAATCTTTAACGGAAATATTTTCCCTCAGATCGTGCTAAAGCTTGTTGAACAACAGAAACTAAAGTTAAACAAACCTATTTAGTACAGTTCGATATATCGTAGTCTAGTAGTATGCGCAATCTTTACTGTCACGTAAAAACCAGTATTAGTGCTTGTACGATTTTGTTGTATTGCCTCTTACCAGTAAATACGGCCGCTTCTTCTGTACATAGACTCTCAATAACGATAATACAACCCTCTCGATGCCAATCAGCTATAACTATTGGTTTTACCTGGCTATTCGGACGAGAGTACTTAAATTCTAAAGTCGAGAGGCCTACGTTTCTCCTCCAGTCGGATTCAAACATTACATATATTTATACGTCTATTTTTTCCATGTCAGCCATTTTACTGCAAAACACACGGTTAGAAATCTACGTCAAAAGAATCCTGAAAACAACGCACACAGTTTAGTTTGCTTTCAATGATTATACAACAAAACCTCAGCCTTCTGCCACTACAAGCTCTCACAGGACAGCGACTTTAAAGGTTAAGTCTCTGTTTCTATTTTAGTTCGTTCCGAGTTACGTAATAACGAGTTTCCGAGCTGTTGGGGGGGGGGGTCCTCTTGTTGTAGAGCGTAACGTCTCGACCGCAGCCGCGGCAGTCATCTTCAATGGGTCTCCTGTTCTGCTCCTCTGGCGACTAAACGACGATCCAACCCACAGCCCAACGGCCCGGAAAATAATTTTTCTGACGATAACAGTAATTTTTCTCCGTGAAAGCTTCATTGTTATAAGTAACGAATTCCTTTAACTGATCGATACTTGTGCAGTTTTTATAAATATATTATTTCTTGTTGTTTTATTATATGCCTGTAGATGATCGCCGATTCTATTCTTTGTAATCGTTTTGTGTTTAATCAAAGTTTTGCGACAGAAGAAGTTTGCGGTGTTAAGGAACCGAGTGATGAAAAATTCAACGAGAGTCGATTTTTGGATCTTCTTCTTCTTCCCTGCTCCACTTCATGGCGTAGGCTGTACTGCCTGTTCCGGGAACCATCTCTCTCTCTCTCTCTCTCTCTCTCTCTCTCTCTCTCTCTCTCTCTCTCTCTCTCTCTCTCTCTCTCTCTCTCTCTGTGCAGTGACGTCTTCTCACCCCTTTTTACTGTTAAGTTAACGAATGATACTTAGGTAGCCTTTTCTTCTTCTTCTTCTTATCTTACTCCTTCTTCTTCTTCTTCTTCTTCTTCTTCTTCTTCTTCTTCACTTCGTGGCCTAGGTAGCACTGCTTGTTACCTCAGGCGTCCCACACTTCACTGACCTCTGGGCTTGTAAATTCATGGCGAATCGGGGAAGACGTTCTTGCTGCGTTCTTTCAAAATGGTTGTACCAACTGACTCTTTGTGCTCATTAATTTTATTTTCCAAACAGAAAATTTTAAATTTCTGTCGTGTATTTTCGTTACTTATTCTGTCTGTCAGAGTGCAACGTAATTTCATTTCTCCGGGTGTAAGTTTCCAATAGGTTTCTTTGAAAGTACCCACGTCTCATTACCGTACAGTAACACTGGTACCGCCGTTGCCTTATAAAACTTCGGATTAGTTCCTTCTCCAATTTTATATTCTAAGGTTCTATGAATTGTTCCACACACTTACACGTGTAAATCTATTAAGATTATTTTATACCACTCAATCCACTGTGGGAGACATTTCATATCCACGATAGACAAAACTGAAGAGCTGCTCAAGAATTTTGCCATTCATCTCTACTTTAGTTCTTAATGAGGATTTGCCCATAAAAGCCATTACTTTTTTTATGTGGAGATATCATCAAATCCATATTTCTCTGCTATATTAAAAAAAAGAATACTCTCCTCTGTAGGTCATTTTCTTACAAACAGAATTATCACTGTTGCACACCATTATAGAAAAATTATTCCGATTAGCGCTTTCAAGCTTCTCAGCTCATCGTCAGTTCGGGGAAATAACCTAGGTTCCGCTAATTGGAATAATTTTTCTATAGTGTTGTGCAACAGCGATAATTCTGTTTGTGATTACAACCACTAACACAACTTTCTTAATTAATCTTTTTTTTAGTTTTAACCTATGCGGCTCAAGCATGGTGGTCTCTTTTGTCCACCACCAACAGGTGTAGGCTGGAAGCTTTCAGTCGCGAATCCTCAGCTCCTTGTCGGAATCCTCCGCTCCTTGTCGGAATCCAATTGGTTTGTGAGGAACGACGTGATTCGAAGGGGTCTCCGCGTCCCTACCTTGTCTGCCTTTGTCCGGTCGCTGGCTGTAACTCTCTTTGCTCCAGCCTCGACCTCAACCTTCCCGTACCTGTTACCTGAGAACTATCAGCGCTTCTTGATGACCCGCCATAAAGTCATCCTCGTACTTACATCAGCCCACAGCCCCAGACTACACTATTAAAACTGTCCTTCATTCCTTCCTTGTCCGCCTTCTAGTACGCTGAGTCAGCTGCTTGTTACTGTTACCTTGGTCACCGGCACGGAGGCCGTCTGCCTCGCAGGGGGCGACCGACGCCTCAAGGCGTCTGCTGGCTGGGCTTGAGACGGGCAACATCTGTTGCTCGAATCGGTTCCAGCGCCAGTGTCACTAAAATAAAGTTTTCTTTCTCCCCCACCGTCTGCGTTAACGCGTTGGCGATTTCCTTCTCCAGTTTTAGGTCACCGGTCGACTGAACCAGACTATGCATATCTACTGACAGCCATTGGACTCGATCCAGATGCTACAGTCAAGCCATGGATGCAAAGACACCCCGCACTCACAGCGCAATGCAAAATTAGTTTTAAGAACTGACATTTTCTTCACGTTTTAAAATGATATGCATAATCCATTGGCATGTATTTTCCCACTGTATGTATCGTCATCTGTTAACCTACTGCAGCAATTATAGCAGACAAAAACAAAACTTAATCACGGACTATGGACGGAAAAAAGTGTCAACAAGGCATTTATAAATACACGAAGCGTTTTATGTTGGTCGAGTAACAGTCACAACGCCCAGTTTACGTTAAGCACTAAACACGATCACACGTTCTGTCACAATTCGCTGATACGCTCTTTACCAACATATACGTCTAAAGTATAAGTTACAGAAAGAACGTTTGTGAAGTCCGCACACGTAGCGTCTATGAATGTGAAATGGCCGCAGGTGAGAAATGCTCCCTAGCCACTTTGTATTCTGACACCCGTCAACAATATACGCGCTTCTCTGGATAACACAACTATATGAAATGATGGAACTCGTATTATTGCTGTACTATGCTAACATATCCTGTTCATATCGATGACTAACGGTAACGTTTTATTGTTTGATAATGCATTTTGCAGTTTGTAGCTTGTCATTGACAACTGTAAGCGGTAAATACTACATGGTCTTAGTCATAATGCCTCATTTCAGAATGGATGAAACGATTAGTGAACAGTAAATTATTATAAATAAATCACCTTATATCCGTCGTGTGACTTCGTTACGTCGATTAAAATGACGCGTTTCGGAACATCTGCTCTTAGGATCAGATTTCAAGGTTCTAATATTATTGTTTGAAATAAAGTCGTTTACTTTCGTTTTATACACATCAAAGATGTTCCGAAACGCGTCATTTTAATCGACGTAACGAAGTCACACGACGGATATAAGGTGATTTATTTATAATAATTTACTGTTCATACGTGACTTGGATACCAAGAACTAACATGCATTTTAGATTAGTGAACATAAATGAGCGTCAAAATGTCACTTCTACAAGTACACTTAAACACAGTACATAACAATGGTTGAAAGAAGCATGCCCTTCGCCCGCTGTTATACGAGGATCGCGTAGGTAACCACCGGCGCCACTAATACGTGGTTTCCCTAGGCGGCGGGTAATAGAATTGCTGCAAGATAAGGGACGGAGCTGGTACAGACGATTGGCAGTTTTGTGGGCTACTTGGTCGGAGTGTGTTCGCCAGGTAAGACGACGATGCAGGTGAAGCCAGAGGTACTTGATAACGGGAGACCAGGGCAGGGGAATATCGTCTACGTAATGTCGCGGAGACTTCTGCGTCTGGAGAAGACTACACCTGTGTTCTTGGCTGCGTTAAGGGAAACGGCGACGGTGTGTTCCCGCGAGCAACCGGCCTCGGCAATGGTCTCCACGAAACGCGTCAGCTGATGAGACGAGGAGTGCCCAGCTCGAAATCCGAACTGCTGGGGCACCAGAAGTCAGACTTCGTTCGAAACTTTCGACGTAGCCAAAAGCAAGCTGATAGGCCGAAGGTTGTCGGCGAAATTGCGGTCTTTATTCGGCTTCGGATCATCGTGACCGTTGCCTGGACCCACTTCAGACGAAAGTAGACAAACTGGAAACAGGCATTGAACAAGTCGACCAGGAAGCGAATTCCCCTGTGTTCGTGACACCGTCCAATCCGTGTCTCTTCCGGGGTCGAAGTCCTAATTCCGAAACACCTGCCTCTGAGGTGAGTTCGGGTTCGGCGGTGATAGGGTATATATCGCTTGAATCACACCGTACGCTAAATCAGCATTATACCGTTTGTAACCAAATGCATAAACTTCTCTTCCTTCTCTATCTCAACAACTCGAAGAACGTTTTGAAGATACTCAGTATTTTGAAACAAGGTCGTGTAGGATGTTGATTAAAATAACGTGATGGTCAGACATGTTAACTCCATTACAGTTTCTAAGTTTTCGAAAAAGTTGAAGGAAATGACAAGACCACCTAGGAAATGTACTTGACACGAAAACGAAGTCCGCGCGAAGACAGAAACGGTTGTTGCGAAAAGTGATACTGCGTGGCCTGAATAGACAGAAAAAGCTGTTGGTGCCTAAACCTTGATTTTAGCGGATACAGGGGTTAGCTGTACATATTGAGGCCTACACAGGGGATTCAATAGTAATTACTCATTCCTCTAATCTTTAATTTATAATGTTCCTACCTGATTTCTGCTCCCCACCCCACCTCACCACACACACACTGAGTCAAGTCTGTGAAGATTTCGACTTACAGACTGCTACAATGTGATGGCTATCCATACGAGCAAAAGTTCTTGTAGACGGTACAGTTCAGCAGCAGGTCAGCACTATTGAATATCTGGGCTATAATGGGTCTTACATTACAAACAATGAAGTAATGAATACGTTACATAAGTTCAAACATAATATGTGCGCGACCACCAGGACAACTCTAAAATCAACGAGAAAGAAAAACGCCTGAAGTTCAACACGGTGACGGCCTTTCCCACACTTCTCTATGAACCGGAGAATTGGACTTTAGCGAAATCCTACGCCAGTCGTCTTCAAGCGGCCGAGATAAGATTTCTCAGGCATGCGGCAACTGCCGCATACTCTTGAAGATCCCATAAGAAATGTCGATGCACGGCAGGAACTAAATATTATGAGTATGCTCGATAGAATTGCCCAATATCGACTATTGAAGTAAGCCGACAGGACGGAGAAGCGTTCGAGTGACCAGATGTAGTTTATCTACTTGAGACCGGAACTAACTACTTTTGGTTTGACCCTTACTGTAGATGAATGATGATGATGATGATGAAAAAATAATAGATAAGATTACTTTTTGACTCGTCCTCGTTTTCTATCCTTATAACTCTCAGATATTTCGTTGAAACGTAATTGATTCCTCTGCGGGCTATTAGACCGTGGTTCACTACTGCCGCAGTGAACAAACATTTCGGCCTCACCGCTGAGGGACCATCATCATTTTCGCGGCCCTCTGAAAGCTAATCTTTGATAGTTGTCGTTTGATAATTATGGTAGTTTAGATAAGTATGGTATCTTTAGATTATGAACAATGAATACACCACAATGGAAGATTTCGTACAGGTCTATAAACTGACACATATACCTTCATCGTTGGTTTTCCTGATACTTACTGTTCTCTTTTATAAGATCTCGGCACGAGTATATCTCTACGTAGTGTCCTGTGCACGCACTTACAGCGGTAGGCCAGGGGAAACTCTACTTTGACAGCATCAAAACAAACTGCGGAAGACAATAACATAAAGGTAGACACAATAACAAAAAAAGATAGACACTGTTGCGGGACAAAGATTACGCGCCGATGATCCACAACAAAGGTTTTCTGTTCCGCAGCCTCACGTTACCTAACAACACACAACGGCGCACAAAATCATTCTTCCGTCGACGCAAAACCACTTACTGGCGCAATTAAAAGCGTCGGTACGCTGCTCACATGAAAAACAGTTTGCTAAACAATCAGAACAGTTTATACGCCAATGAGTCGGTTTGTTAGCAACTAAACGTACAGTACTTACACATACGTGATTGATCAACGCCAGACAATGTGCTTTAGCGTAGTACGGCTAATTTTTAATGTGCTCGTTATGCTCTGAAACAAAAAGCACTTTTTATTATTCCCCTGCTGCATATCCACCCGGATGCAGCAACAATAAAACAGACGCCCAGACTAAACAAAGTTGTCAAAGAAACGAAATAGAAAACTAATTCAGATTTACAGACGAACAAAGAACACAAAAAAACAATACCGAAGTAAACCTGTAATTTAATTGTACACGCTAATTAGATTGTACTTCGTATATTATTCTTGCAATGGAAACCCAGATATTCATCAATCATTTTTTCTTCCTCTTCCTCTTCCTATTTTTCTTCTTCTTCTTCTTCTTCTTCTTCTTCTTCTTCTTCTTCTTCTTCTTCTTCTTCTTCTTCTTCTTCTTCTTCTTCTTCTTCTTCTTCTTTTTCTTTTTTTCTTCTTCTTCTTCTTCTTCTTCTTCTTATTATTATTATTATTATTACTAATCGTATTATTATTATTATTATTATTATTATTATTATTAAAATGATCTGGAGTACTGTCCGTTTTAGAGCTAGGCTTATTAGGAGTCTAAAATCAAGTTTTTTTTTATCTACAATATTATAGATTGTATACAGTATCTACAATAGGCTATACATATTGTACTTCGTATATTCTTGCAATGGAAACCAAGATATTCATCAGTAATTTTTTCTTCGTCATCTTCTTCTTCTCTTCTTTTCCTATTCCTTAATCTTCTTCTTCTTCTTTTCCTCCTTCTTCTTCTTCTTATTATTATTATCATCTGGAGTACTGTCTCTTTTAGCGCTATTAGCAGCCTAAAATCGAGTTTTTTTTCTTATCTACAATACTGTAGATTGTATACAGTATCTACAATATACAGATTGTACTTCGCTTATCCTAGCACTTAAAACCTAGATATTAATCAGTAATTTTTTCTTCCTCTTCCTCTTCTTCTTCATCTTCTTTTCATTTTTCTTAACCTAATTCTTCTTCTTATTATTATTATTATTACTACTATTTTTATCACTATCATTATTATTTTTTTAATGTGTTTTGGTTGTCGGCACCTAAGGCAATTAGGCCAACGACGTCTACCAGGAGCGTTGCTCGACAGCATGTTTTCATCTTATCTACAATTTAGATGACTCGTTCACACTAAGACGCAAAACGACAGTTTCAAAGCCTATACAGTAATCTTCCTGCTTTCAGGAAGGACCGAGTTCTGTTTATACCGCTAACTGTTCGTTTCCGAGGTCTTCTTTCAGGTTACCTTTTACTCTGCCTCTCTGCCGCAGTTCCGACAGTCTTCGATTGTGTGCTTCACTGTAAGTGCTCCGCCACAAGCGCAGACTTGTAGGAGGTACGAAGAAGACGTCAAGTTCGTGTGCTCAATGCGCAGTCTCGTGATGCAAACTTGTACACGACGACTGCGATCACCTGCTACTTGCCACGTACGGACGCTCTGCGTCACGGCAGAAAGTATCTACATCTCCTGCCATACATTAGTAATGGCGTGTGGCAGCTAGTTTTACCTCGTCAAGTCGTATGGCAATCGTATCGACTCGTGGGCTGTCCGCAGCAGCGCTATTATTATTGTTGTTGTTGTGGTTGTTGTTGTTATTATTATTATGTGGAGTACTCTACAAGTGGGAGCACGGACAGTATTTACAAAGAACGCTGTGAAATACCTAGGGGTGGGACTAGACAGACGCAAAGCTCTCCTATTGGGATCAAATAAAGTATGCAGCTGATAAGGCGGCTAACGTTACAACGAAGCTCAGCACACTTATGGCCAACGTAGGAGGTCCCACTGCAAGCAAGAGGCGATTGTTGATGGCGGTCACAGAATCCATCCTTCTGTACGGTTGCGAAATCTGGGCCGATGCACTAAAGATGGAGAAGTACAGAAAACGTATGGCATCGGTGCAGAGCCAGTAGTCCTGGTGATAGCGGAAGTGATTCCCATAGACCTGTTGGCTCTAGAGCGGAAGCATTTACTCAAAAGAAAAGAGGAAATTGGAAGAGATGCCGCAAACATGAAGCCAGGGAACTCACTCTCCGGTACTGGCAAGATCGTTGGGATAGAGAGGATAGAGGAAATGGACCGCAAGGCTTATACCAAACTTGAAGGTATGGATCGACCGCCAACACGGTGAGGTCAACTACCATCTGACCCAGTTGCTCAGTGCCCACGGCAATTTTAATGCCTACCTCCACAGAATGGGAAAGGTGCAGATCCCAGCACGCCAATACGGAGACTCTCCCCATGAACATGTATCGCACACGTTTTCCAAGTGCTCCAGATTCGAAAGACAGAGGATGGTACTGGAAATGGAGCTCGGGGAGTTCACGCCCGAGAGTGTAGTTGCGCTTATGCTTCGTGGTAAGGCGGAATGGGACCGCATCAATGCATTTATTCAATGGGTCCTACTAGAAAAAAAGGCAGGCCCAACTTGCACCCAATGGGCAGTAGAAGATGAGGAACATCTATAAGGGGCCCGATAAGAGTGCAATAAGCTCCATCCTGAAGTAATGTGCTAAGTGGTTCCAGGATGGATATGAATGCCTGAATTAGAGGTGGGTTTTTTACTGGGTGAGAGTCCCACACTCCAGCCACACACCAGAGGACCAGATTCAACAACAAAATGACGAATAATGTTCGTAACGGTGAAGGCGATGACTGTTTCAATCACAATTTTAATGCCTTTAGGAAGAACGTTTGAAAATTCTGGAGTGAGACTCTGATTTGGCCATCTAATCAGTTTAGAATCGTATGTGTGTGTATAAATTCGTGTTACTGCTGTCTGATTTATATGTGTGTAGTACATTTCTCTTTCTTCTATGGTATATCGACGTTCCCCCTGAAATACGTCCTAGTTAGGTAGAGCGCATACATCAAGGTTTTCATACTGTTCTATGCACTCTCTTCGCATCAAATACAGTCATTCTGCTTCCCTATTAGATAGAAATCTTCTAGGAGGTTGCGATGGCTATAAAAGGAGATGTACAGACCATCAGCAAAAAAAAAAATTATTAATTTTTCTTTATAGTTACAAATGTTTTCCATAACAAATATCAAATATTACATACAGAAAAAGAAGGAACAATGTTACAATAGCATTACTGAACCAACGAGGTACCTTTGGTTGATCAAAGCGAAAACATTTTCCGACAGTGTTCATTGAACGCAGTACACAGTTGGATTCTGAATGATACACGTAAGTAGTATTCGTTCAGCTGAAGTTTCTTCAACTATTTAGGTGAATACTATACTTAATAATACAATATTAATACATCATAACATAAAAACTTTGACGGCCGGAGTCAATTCATACGAACAATTGCGCGGGGACACAACAGATTACAACCTCCCGCGACGAATTGAAACAAAGACTGAACTTATTTTTAATTTGTTTGAATTCGTTCGCGGGAGGTTCTACACCTATGTGGTGCCGATGGCTACCTACGCGATCCCCGTATGGGGCTACTTGCCCAAGACCCGTAACCGAAAGCTTCAGTCTCTCCTTGACCGAGGATTGCGCTGGACGTGCAAAGCATACTATCTGACATCTAATAGAACCATCCGTGAATCCCTGCGTGTCTGTTCCATAGGCGCCACTATACGGATACTGTCCCGAAAATTCTATCGTCGCACCGCCCGATTCCATGGCAACCACCTCATTAGCGCCCTCGGTCGCTACCAATCTGTGCCATGAGAATCTTGGATCCGGCCTCGCCGTACTCTGCCGGTAGCAGGCCACACCCTAAACCTCCAGCCCTATCTAGTGTCCCTGCGGTAGGAGGTCTACTTGAAGCTCGCGACTGGCACAGCCCCCCACCCTAAGTTAGTTCGCGGGAGGTTGTAATATGTGTTTGCGCTACTGACGATGTCCGTCATCGGTACGGACGAAACGTCTGGAAGTAAATACAGACAATCGAGACCACATACAGTGAACGCTTACGTTCGTTTGTCAATGTATTCCATGTAACATCAGTACACACGTAGACACGGTAATTGTACTGTGCACGTGACGGACTAATCAGATTACAGCGTTTTAAACGGTGTTTATAAACCTAAAACCCTAAATTAAATACATAACTTGCTTGAAAATTACGAATAATAATTTTGCCCAAAACCAAAATGTCAGTTATTGTAATAAATTGGAAAAGTGGTCGACGAGCGCGACAAACTGACTGTCAAAAGCGTTTATTTCTCGCCGTAGGAATGCTTTCGATTAAGAAAAGACGGCGTTTGTTTAGAGACATTTATGCGACACGTAGTAACTCCCACACGGCTGGCTGTGTTGTCGCGATAAATTTAGACGATAAAAGAGAGGCAAAGTACCGACAAAATGAGATTAGAAAGACGGCGCGGCGTAGGCGCCCCAAAACTGACTATTTAATGATAATCAGAACAGAACGATACAATGTAACGACCGTACTGTACGGTAGACTGAAGCGTCGCAAGACTCATTGGCTGTGCAAAACGCCAGGCACCAGACAACAGAACCAACACGTGTAATTGAAAACAACGTTAACGTTGTAGCAGATCGTTACGGAGAAGGAACATAAAGCAAACTTACAGCAATAAAACTTGCTGTACTACCACTACAACAACAACAACTACTACTACTACTACTACAACCACCACTACTACTACTACTAATACTACTACTACTACTACTACTACTACTGCTGCTGCTGCTACTACAACAACTACTACTACAACTACTACTACTACTACAACCACTACTACTACTACTACTACTACTACTACTACTACTACTACTACTACTACTACTACTACTACTGCTACAACAACAACAACAACTACTACTACTACTACTACTACTACTACTGCTGCTGCTGCTACTACAACAACTACTACTACAACTACTACTACAACTACTACTACAACCACTACTACTACTACTACTACTACTACTACTACTACAACCACTACTACTACTACTACTACTACTACTACTACTACTACTACTACTACTGCTACTACTACTACTACTACTACTACTACAACCACCACCACCACTACTACTACTACTACTACTACTACTGTTGCTGCTGCTACTAACAATAATAAGAAGAAGAAGAATATCAGGAAATCGGCTGAAATGAGATTTCTCAGGCACGTCGCAGGGTATACTCTCCACGATCATAGAAGAAACACAGATATACGGCAGGAACTGAACATTAGGTGAGTATACTCGACAGGATCGCCCAGTATCGGCTGAATTGGTGGGAACATCTTTGCCGAATGGATGACTGCCGCATCCCCAAACAACTATGGAACTATAAGCCAAGCGGTCGGAGAGTGTCGGATGTCCGAGGAAGCCTTGGAGTGACCAGCTGTAATATTTGCCTATGTGAGACCGGAACAAACCATTCTTGGTTTAAGCCTTGATGATGATGATGATGATGATGATGATGATGATGATGATGATGATGATGATGATGATGATGATGATGATGATGAACAATATAAGAATATGGGAGAGGAGGAAGAGAGAGGAGAAGAAGGGAGGGACCAGTTGAACCAAACATAGTCCAAAGTGGCTTATACGAAAAACTAATAATTCCATAACCACACAGGCATCTATTGCGCACAATCTGGTAAGTCAATAAATTACTAGATCCGAATTGTCTACGTGGTTGTCGTCTGTCCAGGTTTACGTATGTCTGCCTGTCCTGAACTTCGCCATCTCAACCTCGGTCGGTTACAATCTCCACTATTGTTCTCGGTATTCTATCACTGGAGACATGTGCAGGACACGATCCCTCCAGTTCAGCTTGTAGCGATGAGCTGTGGTCACCAAATGCAGCTCGTATATCATCGTTACACACTGTATCCGGTCTTGAACACCCTTGTACCGTCCGAAAGAATTTCTTTTCTGCTGGGTGCATGGCCCTTAAGTGCTTCTGTCTTGGTACCCAGCATTCCGAACGATAAAGTAACGTGAGGAGGCACAACCATAACTTTATAAAGGATGATCTGCGTCTCCTTAAGGGCTTATCTCCTTTATGTTCAAAAATCAATCCGCAGATATTTTTAAAGCTCTTTATTTTAATGGCTATGTTCTTGTCATCTTCATATGACGTATCACAACCCAGGTAACTGAAGTGTTATATCTATTCTAACACAATATAGTGAACGGGTCCGAATAATAACAAGTACAAAACAGACATGACTCTCATGTGTAAATACACACCACATGAATCGCTGCAAAAACAAGTCGCTTGCTGGAAAGTACAAATTATTGTTTACTCAAACTCCGCCTCTGTGTCGCCTGACCGGTTGATGCGGTGCTCCAGTACTTCCTACCTTTTACCTCCGGATATTCTTCTACATAATCCTCAACACTCTGACTCAGGTACTCCAATTTCTGCCTTCCTCTCAACTCCTTCACATTAACTGCATCCTCCGGCATCACCAAGAGTGTCTCAATCACTGTTCCAAAAGTCAATCTCGTCTTCTCGTTACAGTTCTCCATAAACTCCGCCCTCTCCAATTATTCCCAGAACCCGATAACTTGTTACTCTGTCCACCCAATCTTTCCCCCCCATTTTCTCTGGTGTTACGAACACTAGATTTCAAATGGTTCCATTGTTTGTGTGTCAGCTTTGCCTTTGTCCAGGTTTCGCACTCATACACCGCTACGCAGAAGCTCCCAGCAAATAACTTTAGGGACTTCTAGAATTTCTTCCTATTCTTAATCATAAATTTGCCAATAACAAATTTGTCTTATTAAAAAAAATTTTTGGGTTGCGTTGTTCTCCTTTTGACATCAACATCCGTTTTTTTGTGGAGATTGCTAGCCGAATGGAATAGTCAATTACTACCAAAATGTTACTCAATCATTCTGTAGCATTTTCAAAGATATCTCGAAGCATTATTCGCTAGCACTTAGAACGTTCTTCTTTTGATCGTCTAACTGTTTAAGCACATCGCCACTTGATGAGTAATCAATAGCACACTCTCCTTAAAAGATGTGTTTTGAGACGCGTCACCGTAACGATATTGTGAACTAAATTAGAACCAATAAAAAGTACATAACACAGAAAAAGTCACACTTATGAATTCGCATAGTAATAAACCGTTTCACGAAAATGATGGCATTTTTAGGCAAAGAACCGATACGAACAAAGACTCACCGTCAGCAGTACACTAGGTTAAGTCAGCCACTTTATCAATGCTGTGGAATATCTGTGGTTATAGTAAGGACAGTGAATGGAAAATAACTAAATTTACCCTTATTTGTGGAATTATAAATATGGACTTAATAAAATTAGAAGTATGGAACGAAGTATGGAATTAGAAACATGACGAATCAAGTATGGAAACAAATTATACAATAAGACAGCTGCAATGGCTTTAATAGTATACAGAAGTTAAGTGTATCGATGAAGGCGACCGAAAGTGTAGGTTCTTGCACGCTCAAGAAGTGAAATTTGTTCGAGTGTGAAAGGGCGCAGTCGTCGGGACAGATTAAGAAACGAAATTATACAACTCAAAAATATCCACCCTTCAGGAATACATTTAACGGAATCATCCGCGACGGAATGAGTATATACAGAGCTTACCACTCAGGTAAAACCCCAGTGGAAAACGAAGAATTAATAGACCACGGACATATGGGTCCCATAACAGACTCCAGGTCTACTACAGGAAGTGCTGATTAAGTTGAAGATTATTACGAATAAAGCTTTCCAATTCAGCTGAAGCGGTAAAAGTAATTCGTATTCATTGTACGGAAACCCTATAAAACCTTTATTCCCGGTCGGGTCTTGCTAAAACGATTAAGATTCAGTTTGTGTAAGACAACGTTGGATGTGAAATTTCATTAGCAACTTCTTTGTGCTGACCCTCAGTATTCGTGTGCTGTGCTCTGCGCTAAAAACTTAATTGTCTTAAGCATTCAAATCTTGCCGAGTCCTGTGGCTGCTGATTAGTACTCTACCGGCGTCGGAATACTGACCTCTCGCGTCCCTTGACTCATCTTAACTCAACTCCTTCTCCTTCAAACTTTGTACCCGACATACACGGATTTCCAAACCTATTGATCCACTTCACCGTTTTCTTTTTCCTACACGAGTTCGTAAAAGGAAAACACTTCTTTCTTCTTGCTCCCTTCCTAATCAGATTCTTCCCTTTGCGATTCCTAAAGTCAATCACACCAACTATAGCGACATCGCGATTCCTCTTCTAGGCCGTACAACTTATAGTTCGTCAGGTAAGGTCACCAGCTAACTGGTCACAGCTTTTACAAACACTATCTGCTTTCAGTTCCTATACATAATTGTGTGTGGGGTAGAGAGGGGATTGTACAAAACTCTGCTCTCTATCATATGATGACGTAGCGTATAATGGCGTAAATATTTTAATTTACACGTATTCTTCTGTTTCGCTTTCTTCCGGTTCCACTGCGTTACTCCACATTACCCCTTTTTTTACTTCATTCTGGCAGGTCTTTTCTGTCTGAATTTTTGCTTCTCAAATTTATGTTAATGACTTTGCCCCCCACCCCACCACATTGTCATTCTTTTCTCCCTCTCTTTCTGGTTCTCTTCCCCTTCCCCTCTATAATGTTAAAACAACCTTTGATAGAATCAAACCTAAAAGACCTAATTTAATTTAATTTAATCATAATTTAAATGGTGTGTGTGTATATATACAATTGAACGCCCTGACTGTAACAACTTCCACGTAGGTCAAACTAAAAAGAGTTTAAAAGACAGATTTTCGAGAACTCAACGCCGGATCTCAAAACCAGAAATTTGTGAATCAAATTTAGTTGCACACTCAATTGAAAACAAACATAAATCCCTAAATTTCAATAATGTTGCTTTATTAAAACCTAGGTCTACACACACAGGTCAAATGATGAACTTTGGGAAAATTCAGAAATTTATAAAAATAAAAGAAATAATAAATCAGTAAACAAACAAATATAAATTAAACTAAAAAGATAATACTTTTAAAACTATTAATTTAATAAAATGATCAATAATTCTATTATAACAACATACTTATGTACATAAAACACACACACACACACAAAGCAGAATTGGCTATAGGCTATGTAAAACAGCTATTATAAACAATTTATTTCAAATTTATTTTACAAGATGTACATTTATGTTTCTGAAGATGCCAGAACGAAAACTCTCGAAACAGTGTAAAATAAATAAAAACATGTTCTTGCAAAAATTCGTTACATTACACACACACACGCGCGCGCGCGCCTACACACAGACGGTTAAATGAATAATACAGTATGTGTATAAATACAATATGGAGCACATAACTTACTTCCGAACCATATGGTCATCTACAATATCGATACACGATATCATTACGAAAGGTAAGTCAACTTCCACACTTCGCAAGCGACATTCCCGTGACAAGCAATAATACAGACCTGTGTAAATATTGAGTGGGACTCGATAACACGGCAGGCGATGTGCAAACTAAATAACTTTCCAGCGACGTGTATAAAACTGCTCAACACCGCACAGAGCAGTAATAGCCGTGGTGCAGCTTGTCACGTCCACAGGGACTACTCCGTGTCTATATTACACGTGATTGCCATAAACGTGCACTTTGCCACACAATTACTCGCCGTCGCATTTATGACATACCAAACGTACGTTTTACACACACGCACGCACATGCACACACAAAATTTTATATATTTACAAGTCAGCATTTTATTACGAGCAGCGAAAAGCGAGCGCCGAAGCACGTAGCGACAGTGAATGTTGGGTATGTGAAATACTCGCAGGTGGGAGACGCTCCCTAAGCACTTTAACGTATTTCCTCCGGGGGAACGACAATAAGTGCGTGCATTATTGTTGCCACAACTGACACACAGTCGCATGTTCCACGTAATGGAAATTTTACTGTCGGTTTTTTCCCGTATTATATTACATTGTAGTGAGACTTGAAAACGAAATGACAAAGGAAATCAAAATTGGAAAAGGTGTAAAAGGCAGGACTGTTGTACATCTCCCACACTTTTTTTTGTATTGGCCACGTAAGGACCACATGCCAATTTCAATTGTTTATTCTTTGTTGTTTTTCTTTCTCTAATATTCTTTCATCTTTTCACCGCGTCTCTTCTTCCTGTCTTCAGTCCACTCTGAACCTGCGTTTTTCTCTCTCTTACCCTGGACTCCTTTCATTTTTAACACTTTTGCCCGAAAAACGTCTCTTTCAATTCCTTCTTCTGCGTGTATATTATTTCTTTCTAAATCCTTTTGGACTTCTTTAATCCAGCGTGATGATGACTTCTTCCCCCACAGATATTTCAAGATCTGGTTTGTTAACCTATTGTCGTCCATTCTATATAAATGATCAAAAAATAACAGTCTTCTTTTTCTCATTGTTTCTGTTATATTTTCTATACTCTGACATATTTCATCATTACTTCTTAATTTCCAACCTTCTGAAGTTTTTCGTGGGCCTAATATTTTCCTAATAATTCCATACTCACTTTAATAGGTATATACTTGGAACAAATAATAAATAATCGGATAAGAGGAGTTAGAGTCGGCGAACGGAGGGATAGAGTTCGTCAGGTTTACAGACGATACGATGTTGCTTACCGAGGGTGAAAGCAAGTTAAATTGCATGCTGAGGCATTTTAACAGAACTTGTGAAGAGTTTGTAATCAACGTCAGTGTAAAGAAGATAAAGAGCATGATCATAAGAAAAAATTAGCAATAATGAACAGATTAAAATAGCGATTGAGGAAGTTTAAACAGCTGACCGTTTTTAAATATGTGAGATGTTTAGTTAGGGAGAACATGCGTTGTGATCAAGAGCCCTCCGCTATATCCCAACTCCCCTACTCTAGATATTTTTATTCTTCTTCTTCTTCTTTTTAATTTTTGTATTCCCAGTTTTTCTAACTCCTCATTCTTTTACTTCTTCTCATTATTCTCCTTCTTGGTCGAGTCTTCTTCTTCTTCTTCTTTCTCATTCTAATTTTTTTCATACTTTCCGTTCTCTTATTTCGCCCTGGTTTGTCAAAAATGATGTTGTCAGGCGAGGGTTGAAGATTCCATCGATTGACGAGTTTGTGCGATCTCTTGCGTACAACCGTGCCTCCAAATCAACCTTTCCACACCTCCGACATTTGTAGCATGAACAAAGGA
The DNA here is from genome assembly GCA_034769895.1 of Magicicada septendecula. Classification (NCBI taxonomy): domain Eukaryota; kingdom Metazoa; phylum Arthropoda; class Insecta; order Hemiptera; family Cicadidae; genus Magicicada; species Magicicada septendecula. Next base: position 30,405,405 of record CM068375.1, read on the forward strand.
CCTCCCCCTGTTAAACGGAGACGCCCTCGAGCCTTGCTCGACGATCCACCGTGGCTTGTTTAATACGTCTGCCCACTTGATAAGCGGTTAACTAGCGAAGACCGTGTCAGTTATCGAATCGTTTGCACACCGAGGATGGCGTCCAGAAGAGAGGCCGAAACGTCTGTTCGTAACAGCAGGAGTGGACCATCGTCGAATAGCCCGGAGATAAGTCAGTTTGTTTCCAACACGGCGGTGGTGTCTGGCTAGTGATCTAGAAATCCAGGTTTGCTTCCCAGGCGCACCACATAAACATGCGTTTTTTCAGTCTTCACGTAGATTCAGCCTGCAGAAAAGAGCACCTGGAAAAAGGACTGAAAAACAAAGAAAGTACACGACAGACTGTAAGAACACAGCAATGAGTGCGGCACTCATCGCAAAGTTGTACTGAAACTCTGTCGTCACAACGTATTAAGAAGCTTGGACTAGTTTCAGGGTTACAAGTCTTGCTGAGCAGCAAGATACAGCTCTGCGGGATCAACCGATATCGCCGCATTACGCTAGCAATTTATCTACACGACACACGCTCAACCAATGCTCAGATAATAAATGTGTATGTGTGTGCGCCTGTTACTAGAAGGAGGTCGACCGTCTTTAATTTCCGCCCAACTTCCGAGGCACAGACCCCCGGGGTACGTGTTATGAATCTGAATACTGACGCAACTTTAACTAAATCACATCATTTCACCACCACGCCCCCCCCCGCAATAACTCGCCCCCTGCCACTCACATACACACACACACACACACACACACACACACACACATGTAATTGTCACCACCTACCCTAACCCTCGCACTTCCTCATTCCTCATTCCTACTATTTGAGATAGAAACGCAAGCGCGATAGAAACACAACTTTTTACAAACTTTTTATCAGAGTGGTCAAAGAGTCATGCAACCTAAATTCGAAAATGTTCCTCCACACCGTGCGGATGCGCACAGAAACGCAGATAAAAAATCAGCACACAGATTCCATCATGACACCAGCCGAGTGCGCTTAAGACAAAATTTATAGATATCTATAAGATAAAAAATATAAATATTTTTACTAATTTATTGCTATAATAATCGAATCTATCAAATTTTAAATACTAACTTACGAAGGTACTATGTTAAAATGTGGACGCAGTTTTGGTCAGCCGGCACTCTACACCTGATCTTGTTTGATGGAGTTCTGCGTCCGCTTATGTGGAACCGACTGCAAAAAAAATAGCGTATCAAAGAATCGGACTACATTTTGGGAGGTCTACCACCATGACGACGGTCCCTACTATGAGTAGAAGCGAAGCATCAGGCTGCAGCAGAGTCACATTAACATTGGACCACGGACTAAGAGCCAGAGAGACTTAGCGACTAACAGAACTATGAAAGCCTATGAAATTATATGATTTTAAGGCCAGTTTGTGAGCGAGTTGTGAACGAAAACGTGACCAACCTTAGATAAGCAGAAGTTGTACAGAAAAAAAGAAACTAACAAAAATAGATGTACACAACCCATACGTGAGAACTTCAGTGTCGAGTGGCAGTGCATGCGTTTGTAGTAAGACAGATGTTGAGAAATCTTATTTTCCTTAATGGTTCAAGTGACGTTATCAAGACAATGACATTATCAACCGGCACGCCTCCATAGTGTTGTTGCTAAGTCAAGTATGGCAGTGATAATTCATGTTTCAAAATTCGGTCTCTTTCTTCTTCTTCTTCTGCTTTCGCAGCAATAGGGCTACCCACCTTCTCGAATGTCTCCTATCCGTTGCCATCTCAGCGTAACCCCTCTCATCCATTCTTCCACCAACCATATTATCCTAAATTGACTTCTCTTTCTGCTTTTATACACCTGTTTCCTCAGGGTTTTCTTATGCAAACGCTGTCATCCATCCGTTCTAGGTGACCTAGCCATTGTACCCGTTGAGCCTTTACGAATCTTACGATCTCATCATGCTTCAATAGGTCGTCCATCTCCTGGTTATTTCTTATTTCCATTCATCACCTTCCCTAATAGGCCCATATACACATCGTAAAACCTTTCTTTCAAATTTTCTCAACGTTTCTTGTTTCTTTTTTTTGCTAATATTCGTTTCCCTTACAGTAAATATCCGTTTTACTGCAGACAATATCACGTTGGTGCATGAGAGTAATGACTACTGCGTGCGCACGTCGCTTTGAAGTCTGGTTCATGGGCCGGTGAACAGAATAAACGAGTGTTAATGTAGTTCAAGTATGAACTGTGTACAGTACTAAACGCGACTTCATTACAAGGTAGGAGTCTGTAACTCGTCTCTCTACGAGTGACTACTTGACTAATAATGAGCAGAAACACGTTAATGACACCTTCCTAGGATACAAACAAAACAAAAAATGTAACTAATATTTACGTTTACTAGTCATGTTTACATTAGAGTTAGTCATGACTAACTTTTCTTTTTAATTTATTTATTAGCAATCACAAAATACATTCTTTAAGCTAATCTGCTGACTAGTGTACACAGAAAAGAAATGAACAACTAGATGGCGTGAAGAGGTGTTCCATGCAGCGATGTCACCTCATGGACCTTAAAAGCAGGATAGCCAAAGTGTTCTCAATCTTCTGTAGATTGTAGGCTGTACAAGTAGCATGGACAGAGGGTTACGACGCTCGTAAAGTTTTGTATGGTCTCTAGTCCCACGTTCGTGGATGACCCCACGGACGTATGTAATATGGACGCCTGTGTGCAAAGTGTGGTTGGACACTTACCTCGGGGCATCCGCGATAGCTCGCAGGATCTTTGATTGGAATCCTTGTACGATTGCTACGTTAGACCTGGTGGCGCAGCGCCAAAGTTCGACTCCGTAAGTCCATATGGCTTTAAGGACAGTTTTATTGAGAAGAAGTTTGTTGTTTATAGATAGATTACATTTTCTTCCTATCGGCCAGTTAATTTCCTTAAACCTTAAATATAACTGTTTACTTTTCTGTTTTACGTGGTGTTCCCAGGTCAGTGTAGTGTGTAGATGAACGCCTACGTATTTGACTAGTGTATGTTGTGGTATTTCGACGTGGTTGAAATGAACTGTGGGACAGTCGCCTCTCCGTAAAGTGAACGTAAAGTGTGACGACTTGGATTCGTTGCCCTTGATTTTTCCACTTCGTAGCCATTCTCCAATGAGATTGAGGTGTCCTTGAAGATTGAATGAGGAACTGTAGGCTGTTCGTTAGTTGAAAAGATGGCCGTGTCGTCAGAAAATGTTCTGATTATTGTTTCTCTGGTGATCGGTATCGGAAGGGTACTACAGGACGTACAGTAGAGCCCAGAATACTACTTTGAGGAACTCCTGATTGTAACTTATGTAGTAACGACAAGACGTTTCTCGTTTAACCTCCGTTAACAAACACAAATAAAAACAAAACACGATGATCTCTTTATTAAAATTTATTAAAATAAATGTCATTTTACATGTCATTATTTGTCATTATACGTCGATTATTTGTCATTTTATATTGTTATCGAAACAAAATAGATTATTCGTTAATTCCTTTAGCAGTCTGTGATGATATAGAAATATTCTGTGAAACGTGAGTCCAAGCTGACATATAACTATAAAAATTAAGAACATTCTACTATAATTAAAGTAAGAAATTACAATTTAATAGGGATACAATTATAATTATTCAATTTATATATTTTTGTTTAAATATTGTGATACTGTTCAATATAGTTTCTTCTGCAAGTAGTGTATTGCGTTTTTGTCGTTTCACTACCTTAAGCACGTTTCACTGAAAAAAAAATCAGCATCATCAGAGATTTGTAAGTAAATCTATAACGGTGAAATTGAAATTTTTTCAGTGAAATGTGCGTAAGGTATTGAAACGACAAAAACGCAATACACTACTTGCAGAAGAAACTATATTCAACAATACCACAATATTATATAATGGATGCAAGAAACTTTGAGTTACACATTGAAAAATAATATTATTGTACAATAACAATGTAATTTTTCAAAACGGATAAGGGATGAATGAAAACATAAAAGGCCGTACCCTAATGTACGTACTACCTCGCCAGCCGTGCGGGTTTGTTCCTTACAGAACATCAGCTGGCGGAGTTAACTTTATATCGGATAAAGTAAAGTTAGACAGGTCGAAAGCAAAGCTAAAACAAAATAAACTATAGCTCTGTATTTACAGACGATTCTTTTACGCTTTAACTTGGCTAACATTTTCAACTTAGGATTTTAAAACATAAATAATAATCAAATTAAATTTGTTAGTTTCGTCACATCTCTGGAAGAGTACTTGTACTTAAACTACTGGTCAGTTACTATTTAGAAACTTTAATACAAGGAATGGAAGGAATTAAAAACACGCATACAGCTGTAAGCATTTACTATATAAATAGATTGACTCTTGGAGATTAATTGTTAATAAGACGGGAAGGCGCACACAACACAGTTTCCTATTATAAGCAAGTTAACTCTGAAGATTATCTGCGTCAAGCGAAGCTCGGTGTAATGTGAACTGATTAATTTAATGACGAAATCAAGACGGGGAAAACTGCTGTAGAAGTGAGAGGGTGGGGTGGTGGTACAGAGCGGAAGTAAAAGGGTAGAGAACGCGGACGCGCGCGCACGGGCTCATGCGCTTGTCTACACCTTACCGGGTGCGACTGAGGGGAGGGAGAGACGGAGAATTTTTGTTCTCTTATAAAAGTAATGAAGAAGAAGAAGAAGAAGAAGAAGAAGAAGAAGAAGAAGAAGAAGAAGAAGAAGAAGAAGAAAAAGAAGAAGAAGAAGAAGAAATTATTGTTTGGAAATTATTATTGCGAACAAAGTTTGTTGTTGTTGTTGTTGTTGTTGTTGTTGTTGTTGTTGTTGTTGTTGTTGTTGTTGTTGTTGTTGTTGTTGTTGTTGTTGTTGTTGTTGTTGTTGTTGTTGTTGTTGTTGTTTTAACTGGTACTATACGGACAGAAAATTAGACGTTGTTTCGGCTCGGTGTTAAGCATATTTTGCTTTAGGGGAGAGACAAAGAAATTATCACGTCGTCTGCAGTCCGGAAGCCTCCGTACGTAGCGCGCCCGACCGGTTCTACAAACGTTTCTAACAAACTATCTGAAACTATTAACTGTCACTGGTTAATACAACCAGTCTGTCTCGACGCAGGAACCGATGTTCTCAAAGTTACGTCACACTGTGTAATACGGTATTTACGAGGGCGGCTGATAAGTAATGTACAGTCGCATGTAACTCGCAAATGAAAAGGAATATTCAAATGGAATAAAAGCACATTTTATTTGCTACAAAAACTTGTTTTTTGTCACAAACTTGTAGACTGTCACCAATTCTACATCGGCCAGACGGGAAGATCTTTTTCTTCCAGATTTTCAGAACATTTAAAAGCCCTCACCACAAACTACATACATTCCACATTTGCCACACATTTACATAACGAAAACCACAGTTACTCAAACATAGAACACAACATGGAAATATTACACTACTTACCTAAAAGTAGAAAACTAAACACAGCTGAACAATTTGAAATATACAGATATCACACATTACAACCAAACAACATATTAAATGAACAATTACATTATAAATCACATACACTATTCGATACACTGATCCAAACACACAATTTGAACCTCAGCGCCAATCCCTTCCCACCATCAACCCCCACCACACACACCTATAGTCCGTAACGGTTATTCTGTAATCGACATTCAGTATTACTCACACTGAGGAAGAGGAACATCACCTCGAAACGTTTGGAGAAGTGACAACGAATAGTAAGTTCATACGTGAAAGTTTATATATATTAATAAATATACAAAAACTTACATTTATTTTTCTACGTAGTCACCATTTCCAGCTACACATTTCTCCCAACGGTGAACCAGTTGTCTTATCCCGTCATTGAAGAATGCCGGTGGTCTTTCCTTGATCTACGACCTCACTGCGTATTTCAGTTCATCATCTGTGATGAAATTAATACCCTTAATATCGTTCTTTAAATGCGGGAGTGTAAAGAGGTATATTGCCTCTGTTGTGCTCTGACGTTCCTTTCGTTGTGCTTATTGTCTTCTGTGAGTTTGCGTGGCACCCACCGCGGGTAGCCCAGTTTTGCAACAATGTGTCCTACTCGCTCTTTCAATATGCATATCCGAGTGACGATGCGACGGTCACTTTGAATCAATTCATTGATCTCCATTTGGTGCTACTCATCAGTCACCGATACTGGTCGACCACTGCGAGGTTCATGCTCAATATACGCTTTACCAGCTTCCGATGCACGAAATTTCATTGCCCTCCTACTCAAGGTACTTCGATCACCAGTTTCATCACCATAAATGGTGATCGATTGGTGAACGATTGTCACTAGCGTTCACTTTTTCAGCTGTTAAAAATTCAATCACTGCACGTTGTTTGAGACGCGTACTCGACTCCATAACAATGGCGACTGACAGAAAACGAGGAGTTGGTCAACAAGATTTGGGACGTCTGTAATACAAGAATGTCGCTACAAGATGGCAGCACGCGTTGTCCTGTACATTGTTTTGTTTTCCCGTTATATGCGACTGTGCATTACTTATCAGCCGCCCCTCGTAATCCTTGCGTAAGGGCTATTTGCTTCAACAATTACTAAACAATCGTCAAAAATAAAACAAAAGTCATGCCACTGTCTACTAAATCTCAACGTTTTAAACGTTAAATCTAGGACGGATATAACAGGCAGGAAGTGAATCTAGGACGGATATAACAGGCAGGAAGTGAATGAATCCAAGTAGTGTCACAAGGGATGGACGAAGTAAAGCCCACATTTCTTCTTATGCTTCCTATCAGTTTCTGATGTTGGCAAGCATCTTGGCTCTGCTTTCTCTGCTGAGGGTTTCTATGAATAGTTTCCTTGTTGGCTTGCAGCTCCTTTTACTCAGATTTCCTAAACAGGAGATTCTTCCCCTAAAAACACCTCTGCTTCCAGGAGTTTCCTTGTAGAATGAACTGCAGTAAGTGACATCTGCTTTCATTACTCATGATGTGATCGACTTACTGGAGCTTTCATATTTTTACAGTCATCACAACTTCCTTGTTCTTTCTCAATGATTTAAAATGTCTGTGAAAAACAAAAGTTATGGCATTCAAAGGCCTCCAGGCAGTAGGATCTAAGAGTGATACTGACAATATTGTGTTAGAACAGTATCACACTTTAATTAGCGAGGGAGCGATATGATACAGTGGAACCTCGATCTCAAGGGTATTATAAAAAATTCGTGTTATCGAGGAATTTGTCAAAGAGAGGATCGCGGTATCAAGGTTAAGAGAACAAAAGTTCGTGGTATCAAGGTTAAGATAACAAAGTTCGTGTTGTCAAGGTCCTGCTTCAAACATTCAGCTTACTGGTTCACTGCCGTAGGTAATTCGTCGTATAGAGGTCAAGTTCGAGCTATAGAGGTTCTGGTGAGTAAAAATTTGTATTATAAAGGTTAAATAGAACAGTATTTTGATCTCAAATTAACGAAAATTCGGTTTATCAAGGTTTTTAACCTAAGGTTTCGGCTTATTAACTAATTTCGGGTTATAGAGGTATGTTTAACATTGAGTATTATGGGACATTCAAGGAGATTGAAAAAAATTCGGTTTATCAAGGAATTCGTGTCACTGAGGTTCGTGATCTCGAGGTGCCACTGTGTACGAAGATGGCAAGCATGTGACCACTAAGATAAACAGATTGCAAACTGGGGCACAATTTCAAGATCATTAAGGAAAATGTATGTAAAGATATGCAGATCAAGCTTTATACGATTATGGCTGTGTTACGACAATCATTTTCCTGTCCATCAACCTTAGGGTTGAGGAGAAAGGAATCAAGAAGGATATCTCTTGAGAAACAGGACTGTCAAGAGAATAAGACAACGGAAGGAGAGCTAACAGAAAACATTTCGATGGGCGCATAGACACACCTGTACGAGGCTTTTACAGTTTTTCAGTAGCACGATTTTATAAAAATATTTTCGATCATGTTTTACGGGTTTATTGTGAACCACCACGATTATTAATTTGTTTTTCATAACTAATAACAACAACCAATATCTTGTTACACAATGTGTGCATTTGGTTAGCCGAGTTTGCTTAGGACTTCGGGGATCCAACCGTTTCGGCGGCGCCATACTCCAAGTTAACAAACAACGAACAGCGGGTAATTCTTATTTACTTAACGAATAGCAGCAGCGGTTATTCGTAATCGACTTAACGAAAGTTAAGGCGCGTTTGCACTGCTGTCTGTTCTTTGTTAATTCTCTCCTTTGTGGTACTTCAACCGAGGTTATCTTGTTTACTCTGCGTCTAACTTAGAACCGAGTTTCGAGCGTTACCAAGTGTGAGACCGACAGAAAATACGTGTATTGCAGACGAGGACTTTGGTATCGTTATCAGACAGTCGGATGTACTGGTAGTCTAATGAAATTCATGGTCCATACGTGTTGAAATACAATTACATTAATCCCCCGTTATAGGGGCTGTGAGGTGTTCGTTATATTGAAAGTCCGTTGTTACTGTATACAGCAAGTAGTAGGCCTTATAATATGCATATGACTCCTTTAAACTACGTGGATAGAAAATAGAAACTTTTTGCTTTACGCCATTTTTATACAGTAGACAACAGTACAGCAATACAGCAACGAAGAAAACGTTATAAACAATATTTTCAATCGTGGTCTATCGTTTGTGTTTACACACACGCTTCGCCCCACCGTCGGTCGGGGGGCATCTTCAGTGTTGAACACATCTGTCACGGTTTCCGCCAGTGATGAGGTAGAGACCAGACTACGAATGCCCATGTACAGTATATACAGTAAACGTTTATACCGGCACGATCTAAGTTGGCAAAGAGCATCAAGGGCTATCTAACTGTCTTAGGAGCACAGCATGCCAAATCCTATTCAGTAGGAGGCCTTCTGTAAACAGAGACCGAAACGTCTGTAAACACAAACAATTGACCACGTCCTAACAGCCCGGCAAATAATCTTTCCAACTAAAACACGGCCTAACAGCCCGACAAATAATCTTTCCAACTAAAACACGGCCTAACAGCCCGGCAAATAATCTTTCCAACTAAAACAAGGCTAACAGCCCGGCAAATAATCTTTCCAACTAAAACAAGGCCTAACAGCCCGGCAAATAATCTTTCCAACTAAAACACGGCCTAACAGCCCGACAAATAATCTTTCCAACTAAAACACGGCCTAACAGCCCGGAAAATAATCTTTCCAACTAAAACACGTTCTAACAGCCCGGCAAATAATCTTTCCGGCCGTGAAAGCCTTACAAACTTAGTCCACTGTAAAGAACAGTGTATATTCTACACAAAATGTTAATAATTATAGTATACATTTTGTCCAATGTCTATCTTCTTCATAAACAATATGGCTATGTGTCAGAATTACTTTTAATATTTACTGGGTTAAAAAATATCACTAATTTTTGTTTGAGATTGATTAGAGTTTAATTCCTTACTCAATAACTCAGGAAGGTGTCGCAAGAAATAGCTCCGTTGTTGACTTTAGGGTCAAATTTCTCATATTTCCTAACGAGAACATTAGTGGTAACAAGTCTTTGGCAGGTATGTTTCCCCGTAGAATGGACTGCAGTAGGTGATATCTCCTTTAATTTCTCATGATGTGATCGAGTTACATCTTATTTTTACAGTCTTCAAAATTATCTTGTTCGTTTCCATTCTCTGAAGGCTCTCTATTTGTGAGACGATCTGACCACGACACCGCCAGCATTCTTCGGTAGAGCCACATCTCAAAGGCTTCTACTGTATTACTGAGTGACTGTAAGAGCTCACGTTTCCACGTCATAATATAGCTCAGAGAACACACATCAGCGTATAAGTCTCGTCTTGTGGTCATTTTTTAACCACGTTTTTTGTTTAAACGATTCCCATTTTGTTGAACACATCCCTGCCTTTTCCAATGCGAGAGTTTATTTCCTCAACGTTGTCTAATTAAAAGCGACAGAAAACGACATTAAAAGTAGAATTATCACAATACATTCACAATACAAAAATAATGTTCATTATTTTTGTTCTTATTGGTTCCTTGCCCCGAAAAGCCTTTACCTTTGTTTTTATAGTGAACATTGTCATATTGTATCTTTTGCAGATCTGATGAAGCTTGAAAACAGATTTTTCTAAAGCAGATTCTGTACTTTGAATTACAAGCAAGTCGCCCGTAATCAGCAAGGCGTTAGTAATTAAAAACACTAATCGTATCGCGGCGGCGGTGATTAAGATCAAGTTGCAATTACGTTCGGTGATTAGTAAAAATGTAATTTTCCTGCAGCAGAAGAAGGGCGCGCCGCCGACACGTAACGACAGGGGAAAAGTTGATGAATATTCCATTAATACGCGGTGTTCGTGTAATAGAATAAACACGTCGCGGGTACGTGCTTCACGTTCAGTTCTCCGACTCACACTCAGTTAACAGACAACCATCTTGTGTTGCTGCCTGCCGAGTTTACTTTGCACGGGACCGGGCGTGTGTTTTGGCAGCGGGGTGTAAAAAGTCACCCCTTCGCGTAATTAAAGTGTTGCCGCCGCTGCTGCTGCTGTTGTTGTTGTTGTTGCTGGTATTGTTCGTCTTTTAAATGGAATTTTCTTTGTAAACGCGTTTGTTGCTCTGCGGCCGTACGTAATGAACTACATTGTTCTGTCGGTGAATAAGAATTTCTTCGTAGTTCAAATACGGCAGAATACCTAAAAAAATATAAAAAAAATAATTAAGGCCTGTGTAGTAGTGGAATTAGTAGTTTACAAGCTGAGCGACTTTTTAAGTGACTGAATACGAGCAAGCCTTTATTAAAATGACAGCCCTCCTATACCGTCACATATTTGAATTAGTGGGTTTTTTAAGAATAGTCCCCCCCCCCCGCCCCAATCAACAATGGAACAGGGAAACCAGCGTGACTAACTCGACGGTTTATCTTATCGTTTTATCTTACATGGCCAACCATAGTGCAATGACCAGTAGGCCTATTGTATGCACACCAGTTTTGCTACCGAGCAGCCTGAGGGGTCTACTGAATGACACAGGTGCTTGTGTTGGTGGGGTATTACTGGTTTTAAAAACATTGTTCAGATGATCAGAAGACGTATTTAGTTGCAATTTTGTGTGCGTATTAGATTGAACGTTCGTACGTTATATGTAAGTGTAATTTATTGAATATTTTGTTAAAGCGTGTTTTTTTATTCGCTACAAGAAATACTTGTTGAGAGACAGTCAACTCACACCGAAACCATATTAAACGTATTTTAAATGTGTAGTATTACAGTGATGCGTGTTGTGGAATGGCATACGTCACCACATTCCTTGTTCGGTAGCAACGGTGAACTGTTGATAGGCCTACTATTGAACAATGTGTCTTGTTTTAGCGATACGCGTGATCTTGCAGTAGTAGTAGTAGTTTAACGATGTCGTTCGTCTAGTTAGTGAAGTACGAGATAAGGAAAGTGCACTGCGTTTGTTTGCAACAAAAGCGTATTTTGTGTAGTGATCTAGAGTGCAATAAAGGACATAACATGAGCCTCTTAATTAATGGATTATAACGACAAGCGGTCTTGCAATATGCGTACATGTAGATAAGAAATTAGTTTAAGAAAACGAGCGTAGCGTAGTAGGAAAATTAGAAAATACCGTTAGATAAATTAATTTTGTTCGTATATGCATGGTGCGAAGAATTCCCGATAACGCAGTTTTGTATAAAAGAATCCGCGATGACTGACTGTAAATGAATCGCCTGCTGTAACTGATTGGAAAATTTTCTCAACAGAAATGTATGCGCTAACTTACTGCACTACTTGTGTAGTTTATGGTGGCCGGCAACGTTGGTGAAAGTGATATGCGCAGAACCCTGTTTTTTTTTGTCAGTGTAACGACACATCTTACTGAGTGCGTAAGTGTTGATGCGTTTTCAAAAAAACATTTACCGTATAGGCCTGTATTTCATTTAATGATTATTTTCAACACAAAAAGCATATCCTACGCTACGAAAACTTCATCAACTCCTTTGGTCTAGTGTAAACTTTCAAGATAGCTTATCATGCTTAAGAAAAGTTATTATAAACTTATGGTTTAAATGGAAGATTAGAAATAATAGAAGTGTATTAAACGAACGTCAAGAGATAAGGGCAAAATAATTGACTATCTCAGGAAAATGAAACAATTCAGGACAGAAATGCGGCCAATACTAGTAATTATTTATTATTTACATTATGTAAAAAATAACACTGTTCTGGTATTACAAATACATATTTGATACAATATCGAGTAAAATTACATATGGCCTAGTAGTTATTTGAATGAAATCCGGAAATGTCAACAATCTGTAATACCCGAGTTATAATAATTAAACAGTTAAGGGCACCCATAAGGCCGGCTGTAGCAACAGTAAAAAGACAGACGTTTTTGAAATGTAGTGTTACAACTGAGCACACTTAGTCTCCCCAGTGCACTAACTTTTCGCGCAGCTATGAAGCGGCCACCGTAAAGTAACGCGATTATAAATCCAACTGTGACCGGAGGATCAGGCACTACGGTCTAAATTCTCGATGACGCGGGTGTGAGAATTGGACTTAACGAAATCCCAGGCCAGTCGTATCAGGACGGCCGAAATGAGATTTCTCAGGCACGTGGCAAGACATACTCTTCAAGACAGACGTACGGCAGAAACTGAATATAATCAGTATACTCGATATGATTGGGCGATATCGGCTAAAATAGTTGGAACCGAATGGCTGACTGTCGCGTCCCCAAACAACTTTTGAATTATAAGCCTAAAGGAGTTGTTGGGCATCCGAAGAACCGCTTGACTGACTAGAGCTCTAGTCTATCTGCTTGTGACCGGAACAAAGCCTTTTTGGTTTAATCCTTGCTGATGATGATGATGATGATGTTTATTAAAATTGTACTCAGCGATTTCTCTGGTGTGCAGTTATTTGAAATCCACTATTTTAACACAGCGATCCGTGCGGCCGTTGTAACACTATATAGACATACACGTTTACAGACTTTTCCTAGTGTTTCCTTGTGCTACCTGCGATTATGTGCAGCCTTACTATCTGATTTATATACGGGAGCGACGCTTTAATCCACTCTGCTGTTTTCATCCTAATTTCAAGGCGATCATGCCTTCGAGCTGTACAAGAAATTTAATATGCACCGCGCTGCCGTAGTCTTGGCGGGGATTAGTTCCTACCTACTTAAAGGATTACCGTGTACTCCCCAGGGACGTGACTAAATATTTAAGCTTTTAGAATTACGTGTTCTCTCGGTTAACATTCGTCGCGCTTGTTTGTTACAGTCGATGTCGAGCGCATTATATCGATTTATATGGTATATTTTGTATTTTTTTGACTGCAAGCAGGAGATCATAAATTATACAGTTTTTATTTCTCTGACAATCAGACGCTTATCGCAGGAGGTCGGGGCAAAATAGCAGTAAATTATGTACTGCGGAAATTAAGAGAACAATACCATATTGCGGTCCTTACAATAAACTGGAAGTATTCGGACAGTATGAAGGTTAAGAGAATACTAAATTAGGTGATTACAGTGTGATAGGCGTTACGTTTAAACAAGCAAGAGAACAGCATTGGCGAAATAACGGAAGAATAAACAAGTTTAGAAACGTAATAAGAGAGTTGAATTCCATTTATGGAACAATACTATAAGAAATCAATCGAAAAAATAATAAACACAGGTATCGTATTGATTGGGATAGTAAGCTAACAAAATTTAGACGCATCTGTGGAACGATTCATAGGTACGTGAAAAATAAAACACCGAGGGATACCCGAATGAAATTTTATAAAACTGTGGCTGTCCCCGCATTCCTGTATGCTAGTGAGGCATGCAATCTTGGTAAAAGGGACGTGCAGAGGATTGACGCAGCCGAAATGAAATTTCTAAGAGAGACGCAAGGTTGTTCTCTCTTGGATTGGAGAAGGAACGAGGATACCAGACGCGATTTAAACATTGCATCATTGCACCAGAAGATACCACAGAAGGAGATGGTGTGAACACTTGAATCGTATGCCTGTATCCGTCTACCTGTGGCTGCCTTGGGTTATCACCCTACTGGAAGAGAGATGTCGGTAGACCGAGGAGGACATGGGTTCCGGAACAGGCCTAGTCCTTGTAGTGGTGGTGATGATGATGATGATGAGGTATCGTTCAAAATCTAACAACTTACAGAGCCGAAACGACAGAGAAGAATCGAAATAAATTGATGATGACACAGATGGACTTCTCAACACGTAGTTGTAAGATATCATGATTAAAAAGAGTAAGGAATGGGGTTATACGAGAAAGAAAAAAATGAATATGAATATAGTAGAGCAAATTGAGAAGAAACAATTAATATGGTTCGGGCATCTAGAAGAACGGACGACTCTAGATGGCACAAGAGCATATCGACCTGAAAAACGGGGATGGGAAAGACCTCGAAAAAGTTGGAGGAAGCAGAGACGGACAGAGAGACGGTTGAGGCCGTAGTTATCCGTCACACACACACACACACACTATTTTTATTAGTAACAGCATAAAGAATAATTTATAATCTTGTTTTCAAACAGAAACGTTTCCAATCACTCCTGCAACAGATATCAGGGTCGTGGAGTCGGTGAACAAGAACAATGTGGTCTTCCAGACTGCACATAGAAACAAGCAATGAGAAATACATGGTGTATCTATAAAGCTATGAGATTAATTACAGTAAGTTAATTATTAACATAAATTCATGATTTCACATTATAGAGGTTGTCTATTGCTAGATGTTCTTGTTATTTCCCTGTATTTGGTTCATTATAATTTATTTTCAGTCCTTTCTCCACTTCCTCGCTATCAATATTACATTGCCCTCAACACTACAAGTAATGATATCCTTATTGGTAAATCGATGTTACTACGTCTACTCAAAATTAATTAAATCGAAACCACTGAACATACCATTCATATTAAAAATATTCAAAAGCATAAATGCATGGTTGATTTGCTTCGGTGGTTTCGGTGCTATGCAGTCTCTGAAGGTGGTGCCACAATATAATGTCGAATTTCAGTCTCAAAACTTTAAAGAAAATTTGTAAACAGCTCTTATAATGTTTGCCGGCTAGTAATACGCCTTTTGGAATTTTTCTTTATTCAACATATCTGATACATTCACTCGTTCAAGCGTATTACTTTTCATACTTTAATTACGTACTTTCGAAAAGCATGAAACAGTAAAACCCTTTTGTAAGTTGCAAAATGGTAACCCAGTAGTACAGACGTTACATGTTTGGGGGGAGCAATTTAAGTCAGAAACATTATGGCTCGTCTCACGTGGATTTATTACCTACAATTTGTCTGCCATTATATTCCAATGTAATGTAGACTGAGATAGACGAGGAACTATTTTCAAAAATGCGAATAAGGTTTCTGTTATAGTGTCATTTTAGTCTGGGATTCTCAACAGAGAGAAGTAATTCCAACGCAAACGCGCACTACTGTTCTCAAAATACCGCGATATGTCATCACTCGTAGTAGGATCAGGGAGGTAGATTTGAACATAAGCATTAAACCAACAGTAGGCCTACTACCGTCTATTGTGCGGACTTTATATTCTGGAAGAGAGAGAGAGAGCACTGCCTTTGTAGTCTTATTGTCTTTATGACGCTAGAGGTTAGCCATAAAACGGACACAACATGTAAATTCAGCCGGGCGCCGATAAAAATAAAGCGCATGATTGTTTAAACGCGGTCGCCGTACGAATACGTACGTAGAGGAGCCCGCGTCCCTGTTTTATGTCGGGGAGAAGGTTAAACGTTATTGCACCGGCGTCTCCTTATTGTTATTGCAAGTACTTCTGATAAGAAACAATAGATTGAATGAGTACATAAAACTGCAAACTTCGTATTTCGTAAGTGATATTATAGAACTGCGGACATGACTTGTTTGTTTTCTGCCCAGTTTGTGTATCTGTGGTAATCACTGTTAACAGAATTTACGATATCTTGGTTAGAGGCTAAATGATGAAGTTGCAGTATCCGAAATTCTATTCGCCAAATTCTGTGCGATGTATATGCGTCAAATGTAGTGGAGATATATGTTACTGGAAAGAACTGGCTTTATTATTGATGCTATAATTTTCTGATAATCTACTGTGCTTCTAATACAGTTTATAAAAAATAATTAATTTGTCTCTGCTGACCTTCGTAACACAAACTAAAATGTAATTTGCGTACAATGAATTTAATTAATATTTAAAACTCCCTTTTTGACTTATTTAAACTATAAAGTCTTTACTGACATGACAGAGTCTTTCTTTTAAATAAGTTTTTTTTCTTCGATTTCGTTGTCCATGACGTGTCCCTTGATTAACTAAATATAATTAACTACCGACTCGAAACACAAAGTTTCTTATGGGTAAAAACGTAAAAGTTTTACCTTAGAGCCTGAACCAGTTTTCGCTTATTATAAGCTTCGTTACATGTATCTTTTTATGTAATTTTATTAACCCATGCGATTTAGTGTACTTGCAAGGGTTACTATTAGTGTACTGCTAGTGTTATTCTGAGAACTTACACTTTGACCACTTTTTTTTAACGTCGTAGTTATTTTGTTCTACAGATTGTTTGAGGAGTCGTTACGCATTACACTCCAGTTATTGTTTTTCATGAACGTTACTATTCCTTCCTTTTCCTGGCGTTACAACCCAGCGTGGGTTTTAGCCTGCTCAATGACTCTGTCCTCTCACCACACACATCCGTCTCCATCCCCTTACGTTCATACATCTCAAATCATCCTCCACGTTATCCAACCATCTCTTTCTAGATGTCTGCCTCTAATTCTTCTTCCTAGCGGTCTACAATACGCAATTTTCTTAGCGACTACTTCGCCTTACGTGACCCAGCCACTGCCGGCACCCTGAACCACTTGATCCAATTCATGGTTCACTCGAATCCTGCAATAGCAACCTTCAGTTTGTAGAGGTCCAAAGATTTTCGCAAGACTTTTAGTTCAAATATTCTTAGATATTACACGTCTGTGCTGGTTCATGTTCAGGCTTCGCATCCGTATGTTACTACCGGTCGTATAAGACTTTGTATACAGTCAGCTTAATTTTTTATTTATTTTTTTTTTTGTGCTTAACATCCTCGATTTGTAAAGGCTTTTCATAGGAGTATAAGCACTGCCCCATACTGCCTTGTATGGCAAGGGACTGGATTGGCTAAGAGACGGATACTCCGATATAAAACCAAGGGCAGACCGCGATCTAAGCTGTAGTGGAAGCAACTGTGTGTAGGGGAAGAATAGCCAAAAATCGAAGTTCCTGGCTTTTACAGGTTGGGGGTTGGGCGCAGGGCCGATTACCATTCCCTGTAAAAAGATTGAAGTTGCGAATAGTTCAAGGGATGTAAACGTTACTATTATTATTATTATTCGGGCTGTACAATGTTTACACATTTTCCGGAACCAAAGATTACAGAAGTGATTAAATTCTCATCTTCCACTACTGCGTGTCCTTCCAAAGATCTTCTTAAATTTCTCGTTCCCTTAATATAATCTGAATTTCTTCTATCAAAGTGATAGGTGGTCTTCCTCTTTTCCTTCTTCCCGGTGGAGTCCATTCCATGACTGTCCTTGGCAGTCATTCCTGTGCCATTCTTTTCGTGTGTCCATACCATTGTAATTTTTTTTTTTTTTATAAAATCAACAACAGAATTGTTTACATTCATTCTGTCCTTAATGAGTTCATTTCTAATTTTCTCACGTCTGGATACTCTCGCCGAACGTCTCCAAAAGTCCATCTCTGCTGTCACTAATTTGTTCTTGTGTGTTTCTTAGTAGTCCAAACGTCTGAGCCGTAAGTCGTGACACTTATAACAATGGTTTTAAATATTTTGGTTTTAGTTTCTGCTGTAATTTGCTTATCCCACAGGATTCCATTTAATGTAGATATAGCCATCTTTCCCAAATTAATTCTGGATTGTATTTCTTTATCTTGCTTCCCATTGGCTGTAATTTTCACCACTAAATACTTGTATTCCTCTGTATATAAAATTTTCCCCATGTGAACGTTCCTATTATATTGTCTAAATATATGCAAGATACTAACACAGTAGAATTACTTCAGAATTGCTATAGTTGGAACATTATTTTTTAGTAGTTTTTAAAAAATAAAACTACTAACGGTTTTATTTTTTAGAGAAATTAACTGTTTGTCTAGATAGTAATTATCTAGTTGGAAATGGTTTAGTTAAATTGGAACGCGTTCTGTAAAAGAGGAGAGACAAATAAAACGTGTATTCACGGAAGCGTAAATACGAGTAATAACAGTAAAAAGCAATATGAATACAGTGACACGCAATACATACGGAAGTAACAATACAGTAGTAAACGTTTTCTACTACAGTACCAGACGTTAGTTTGCACTATAATTACATCGCGTATTGTCACATATTCATATACAAACTCATGACGCATGTAGATCGCGGCAACACACATACTTCTGCAATACTTTCCTTAAATTGCGTTTCCGAGGCAGTTCAGTAAATATTCAATGCCTTCGGGATTAAAAACGTATTGATCGAGTTTGCCGGAGGTCGCCGCCTTGGCGGAATAATATCTGTATTCACGTGAACAGATGAATTTTTGCCACTTTTATTATTAAATGATAACAATGGCGAAACGAAATCTGTTTTCTTTAAATCATCAGCTCGTTGCATTTGGTGTGCTGGCAGTCGCATTGTGCGCGCGTTTGTATTGAATTCCTTCCTCGGTGGACGCATTCGGCGCGATGGCGATATATTTCACGTCGCCTTTATAATCCTTTTACGAAAGGCTGAAAAAGTGAATTACTTTTGTTTGAATAAACGTATTATAGATATGGATTTGTGATGTCACCCCCTACCAAAGACAATCTCTCAGAGAAAACTTAGAATTCTTATTCTACGATCCACACGATCGAAACAGAACACTTCGATTTTAAATCCAGATTTCTATACAGAGTTGGAGAGCACGTTGTCATTTTCTTAATTTTTTTCGGCTGAATGGGTGCTTCGTAGTTTTGATTAAGAAAACAGTAAATTGTAAATGTTTTTCTTTTACAGGGTTCCACGCATCAGGCTGTTCCAACTGTTCCTCCTCCTCCACAGAACCAAAATTTTAAGACTCACCTGCCTTTAAACCTAGTACCTTCTAAATCTAAATAATACGAACTGACATTAAATTCCATTTATTTCTGTCCGGCGTTACATCCTCCACCTGCGTGCAGCTCTTTCTATGCACTACTTGCTTTACTTGTGTCATCTATATATAAAAATAAAACTCAAAGTCTGAGGATTTGTTTGTATTACATAGAAATCTACACCGTTACACCGATTCCCACCACATTTTGCATAGGTAACCTTTGACTTAAGGCAAAAAACACTGTCTAACTTGGAATTTTATACTTTGCCCAATTCGCACGATTTAGGCCCTTTAAATTATGTCCTTTTGTTGACGCGTATAAAGATGTCAACAACACCGTGGAAACCATAATTAATTACCATAGTAACAAGTAAATAAACAAATTCTATTTAACGGCATCGGAACTTTATCTTTCTCCGTTCCTGCAGTACATTTTCGATGTTTTTAATATGCGATTGTATCGAAATATAACCATGTGGAAAAGAAGAAGTGTATTAACTGTAAATTGTCCCATTTCTCAATGCAAAGCCAAAATACGTGTTGTTTTCATTTTGTGATGTTAAGTGACAACGGTTTTTGGTTTTTAGTTTACTGCTGAAATAAATAAACGCCATGGTTGAGGAAAATATAACGTTTAATGTGTATATACAATGCATATAACACAGTAACACTTAAATAATGAACCTAACGTTTTTGAGTTAAAGGGTACTTTTATACTCTGAACGTGGTTTACCGTTTGAATTTTTACCCTCAACAGAGTATTCAATGACGTTTTTTATTAGGCTGTTATGCCTTAATACATGCCATAATCAGTTCGTCTCTTTTCATTTGTATCTGTTTCCTGCTGTTCTGGTCCTCGCTAGAACTTTCTCACTTGATAGATTTTTACCAGCGGGATTATTTTCAACATTCTTCGGTAGCACCGGACACTTGAAAGGCTTCCAATCTTCTTTTCCCTCCAGCTGAGACGTCCCACGCTTCACAACCGTACAATGCCACACCCCACACATACGTTTCGATGCAGTTCTTCTTTACACTAAGGCTCGCTTTACTGGAAAAGTCAGAAGACTATTTCTACAGTAAGAAAGACTCTCGCAGCTTGGGAAGTGCTTTTGATTATCTCCCTTTTGCTCCTGTCATCTTCAGTGACTGTTTCTACCTAGATAACAAAATTCGCATGTGTTCAAATTTATTTCCACTCAGTGTTATATTGACTGCCTTGTTGGTATCTTGACACGTGTTACTACTTTTTTCTTAATCCTATTATATTTTCACATTATATTCATTTTGGCGTCTTCTATTCACTTTGAAAACTTGTAATTCTTCTCTTATGGCCTCATTCTTTGTAAGGTCAAGTTTAGAACGCCTTTTAACTCCTCTAAAAACGCCATTTACGAAAATTATGACAAATAACGGTGGAAAGAACACTTAGAAAGAATGTCGAATTCAATACTGGCCAAACAAGTCTGGGAATATAAACCTATAGGACACAGATGTGTTGCGGGTAGACCCACGGAAGATACGGCTGGAGGCGGAAGAGGCAGCACCGTGATGTGAAGATGATGATGATGATGATTCATACTGGCGTGTCTGATCCATTCCTTGAAGTAATTCGTGGTATACCTTATCCACCTTCCGCATGAACATCTGTGGCATCAGCAAAGCGCAAGATGTTAACAATTTTGATAGATTTTTCTTCTTTTTCTTTGAGTTTATTAACCACTGCTGTCCCTTCATATCCATTGCAGACATTCAACAGAAACAGACTGCGTCCATGTCTCACCCCTTTTCATATATTGGCTTTCACTTTTGCAACACCAGCTGCCTGGTTTTGTCGACATTGAGGATCACACTCTTATATCATTGCATTGGTCGAATACTCTATCAATATTTGTAAAAAAAACTCACTCAACTGGTCCCCATGCAATACCAACGATAACTGACACTGTTAAGTCATTCAGAATGCTCCCCGCAATAGCCACGCCGACTGCACAAGCCTCAACCACGTACATGGCAGAACTATTGGACCGTCCGATAGCGTTTCTGTCTAAACCAGCACACAGTGATCTATGTTTAAACGTAACACTGCTCGTTCGGTGCAAAACAATTGCAGAGGAAAATTGAAAAACCGAAACGTACAGTCCGTCCGCGTAACATCGAGTCTGTTCGGGAACGAAGTTTTTTTACCGTTTAATGAGTTTTTAAATTGTGTTCTGTGTTTATTATTTGTATGAGGGTGGAAGGCGGGAAGGGGTGGAGCGCCTGTGTGCTCGCGTGCGGCGAAGGGAAGGCCGCTAAAAGAGACCGGGCGGTAAATTGATTTCGTGAAGTGAAGGGAAAACGAGTGTAATGGATAAACCACTTGACCCAAATAGTTCGGGTCTGGTTCTGGTTCACACAACTCACGCCGAAGTATTTTTCATTTACAACTAATCGACAAGTCAAATGCGGACTTGTTGATTACGCCGGCCGCGGAAGAAGCGTTTTGTCCGTCCGCTGACACAATTGTGGTTGGAGAAGTGTGTCAGCTAGTAATTAGTTCGAATCGAATGAATCTTTACGAATGTTAACATAATAAACACGATCGGCATACGTTCTCACACAGGTTCTAGACAAACGTTTGACAGCGTAAACAGGAATAAGCTATACGAAACTATGAATAAGTTGGCACTACTTCGTAAACTAATAAGAATTACAAATATGTAATAAAACTTACAAACTAATAAGACAGCTACACACTGTCTAAATAAGGACATCAATTTCCCAGCAGTCAAAATGTTAAATTAAGGTAATTAAAAACATACCGTAATCACCGTATATTGAGATAGGGAAAATCTGAATATACACACACAATATTAATAATTCACTAATTAAATCACAAACAGAATTATCACTGTTGCTCGCCACTATAGAAAAATTTTTGGTATGGTGAAGAAGTTAAACATGTGTGGGATCATCAGCAGAACT
This sequence comes from Magicicada septendecula, assembly GCA_034769895.1. Lineage (NCBI taxonomy): Eukaryota > Metazoa > Arthropoda > Insecta > Hemiptera > Cicadidae > Magicicada > Magicicada septendecula. Next base: position 30,427,616 of record CM068375.1, read on the forward strand.
CTCAAATCAACGAGTAGAGAATCACGCCTGAAATTCTACAAGGTGGTGGTCCTCATCACACTTCTCTATGGGTCTAAGAATTAGACTTTAACGAAATCGCGGCCCACTCGTATTCAAGCGGCCGAAATGCGATACCAGGATAGATACACTCTTCAAGGTCGCCGAAGAAATGCAAATCTACGGCAGAAGCTGAACATTATGAGTATACTCGATAGAATTGCCCAATATCGCTAAAAATGGTCGGAACAGTATTAACCGAATGGAGGACTGCCGCAACCCGAAACACGTATTGAATTATAAGTCGAAGGACGGTGAAGTGTGGGACGTCCGAAGAAGCGCTGGAGTGACCAGCTCTAGTCTATCTGCTTGAGACCGAAACAAACCGTTTTTCATTTAGCCTAATCCTTGTTGAAGATGGCGATGAAAATACAGCTGTAGAGGTAATTAGGCCTATTATTTGTTTCATAGGCTAATATAATACTGTATACGCGTTTTTTTTGTTTTTTTCCCCAGCATGCTCCATTACAAATAAAGTAATACTACATGCTATATAGAAACGTATTACAAGCTAATTCTCAATACATATAAAGACAACTCCACTATTACAACAATTACAAAGATTCAAAATAAACAAGAAAAATAAAAATCAATCATTTACAATGATACAATGAATTAGTACTACATTATTAACATGTTAAAACTGCATGTATGTATGTATGCATGATGAAGCTGTTCAACCAATATGTAAGTTAATTCATAATAACAAACGCATACAATGATTCAAAATAGATAGACAAGCACAATAACAATAAACACTACAAAGAATCAAAATCAATGTTATTAACATATTTAATAAACTGTCTAACATATTTTGAAGTCAATTCACTTCTATTTGGAGGCCATCGTCCACCACTCCTTAGTACACTATTTTTGAAAACCCGTCTTTCTTCATTCAACATATTGCACTCATATAACAAATGTTCCACTGTTTGGTCACCGTCGTTGCAGACACATATCGGATCATCTATTATTTTGAAACGATAGTAGTAGGCTCTGAGCCTGCCATGACCAGTCACCATTGTGGTAAAATTAGGAGACAGTGCAAACCTTGAGGACAGTCTGTGCTTCACACTAGGGAAAAACAACTTAGTCAGCATTCCATTTGATGTTTGTTCCCACTCACTTTGCCACTCCGTTAGGCTCACCTCACGGAATTTGTTAATCATTGCACTTTTTGGTATTCGTTCATAGCACACCATACTGCTACTGGACGCAGCTTCTTTAGCCAGATTGTCGGCCAGTTCATTACCATAAATACCCACATGTGCCCTAACCCAACCAAAATCAATTGACCAGTTGTCCGCCTTTAAACTTCTTAACTTATTCCTTATTTCTTCTATCAAGTAGTTATGATTCCTCGAGCTCCTAAGTGAGTCCAGAGTTACTCTGCTGTCGGTGTAAACAGCTGCCGTTCTCAAATTAGTTATAATATAATTTAATTCAGCTATCTTTTCCAGGGCCTTCAAGACTGCCAATTGTTCAGCCTGATTATTAGAGCACCCAACACCCAACTTATACTGCATCTCATATTTGAGCTCACCATTAACAAACAAGGCTATACCCGACCCAACCCCATTGTTGTGCTTACTGGCATCTGTATATGCTTGTACTGTGTATACTTTACTTGCATGGCTCGAGTTTATAATAACTGTATCTGCCGGATGAGGCCATTACTTGAACGGAATTACTGTATCCATCAAAATATTAGCACCATCACAACCTCTAGCAACTCTGTAAGCACTAACAATCTCTCCCAACTTTATTATTATTGGAGTCAGTCCTGTCAAAATGCACAAAGCTTCATGCGACACTGTACGAAAAGCCTTCGCAATTTTAATATTGATGAGACGTTGCACTCTTTTGAACTTCATCTGGTTACTTTTCCTTTCTAATGCGTCTATCCATACGGGTGCTCCATATGATAAAAGGGGGAGAATTGCCCCCTTATATATTGTTTTAAGCGCCTCATGTCCCAACCCCCAGTTTAATTTTGCAGATCTTGATAGCATATGAATCAGTTTTGTACACCTCTCGACCACACACTGGATATGCTCATTAAAATTGAATTTTGTGTCAATAATGAAACCCAAATATTTTAACTTATTAACTTGTTGAAGTTTTTTAGAATTAAGGTAAATACTTAATTCGAATTCTGAAGTCTTTTACGAGAAATCAAGAGTATTTTTGATTTTTGTTCATTAAAAGAAACTTTGTTATTTGTAGCCCACTTTGAAATTTTTACCATCTCTAAATTGGCATAATTTTCAGTTTCTAAGAGAGACTTACCACTTGTTAACACAATTAAATCATCTGCAAAAGCTATAAGTTTTGTACGTTTAGTGAAGTCTAAATTGAGCAACGAGTTATACTCTATGTTCCAAAATCCTGGCCCACAACAAGATCCCTGAGGACAACCTTTACTGACATCCCTCTCCATTGATGTATTGTGAGTAGATAGAACTGCCGTTCGTCCACCAAAGTAACTTTGTGTGTGTGCGTGTGTGCGTGTGTGTGTGTGCGCGCGCGCGCGCGTGTGATCCACTTATGGCTACCAAAGCATATTACTAACTGTATAGTACAGCAGATAACGGACGTGAAACGCGTCGATGCATGCGCTCGGAGTGTATCGAACAAATTTCCACGCCATTTACAAACGCTGTGTAGGCTACTACAACTAGTGTGCGATCCATTTACTATGGATTACATAATACATAAATGTATCCATTTTTCCACACACACACACGCACGCGCGCGTTAGATAAGTAGGTCGCCGTTATTGCAAGTCTCGCCTACTTACCGGTAATTCCTGTTCGTCTCCACTCTCTGATACTAGCAACACTCTATCCGTACCTGTAACAGATTAAACAAAACATTACTATTGTCCAATAAACTGTATTAGTTACAATATTCATTACATTGGCCAAATATGAAAAATCTTTCCGATCTTAAAATGGTCAATTATTATGAACTTTCATGTAATAAAATCGATTCTGACATTTAGTTTTAATTTTCATCAAAACAGCAATTTTTTATACGATTTAGTGAAATATTCTGATTTTGCTAAAGAATTTTGAAATGCAAAAAACGGAGCAATGCAAAATGGCAACAATAAGAGCTATGCAAATGTTAAACCGCTTCTAGCTAAAATTAAACTCGAAGACCGTTAGTGACATATATGTGGGAATCTGAAGATTATTGCATCTTATTCGGAATTATAGCAGTTAAGGTCGACTATACCAAATATTGCTGCTTTACTTAGTATACCATTACTTAAGTGTTCTTCAGTGGTATAATTTTCATATTCCTGTCACAGTCAAACGGTTAACAGTCGGAAGCCTTTGGTGTAATAATAATAATCATCATCATCATCCTCAAGGTTTAAACCAAGAATGGTTTGTTCAGGTCTCAAATAGCCAAATATTACAGCTGGTCCCTCCAGCGCTTCCTCGGACGTCCCACACCTCTCCGTCCCCTCGGCTTACAGCCCCATTATTGTTTGGGGATGCGGTAGTCATCCACTCGGCAAAGATGTTCCCACCAATTCAGCCGATACTGAGCGGTCCTGTCGAGTATACTCAGTTCAGTTCCTGCCATATATTGTCCAGATTCTTTGCACCCAGATTCGATTTAACAAATGTATACTCATATGCAATCTGTTTTCCGAGTCCGGCAGAATAGCCTGATCGTCCGCAAACAGCAAAGTGTCAATTGTAGAGTGACCAATTGATGTAATAATGTGGCACTGTCCTGACACTGTCTCTGTGCACGGACAAGATGGCCCCGTTAGTAAAACGAGATCGTCACGTAGAGTCAACATGGACGCGACAGACGTTCCCATGATTAATATCCATCATCCAACCCTATCGCCTTTCAATGAAATCGTATCGTCGTCATTCTGCTGTTGTTTTAGCATCTGTGTTTAAACCGTTCGGTAGAAACGTTTCAACAACTCAACTACACTGACGGATACGCAACTAATAACAACATACGCAGAAAAACATGATCAGAGGATTCAGATCCACGATAACCCAATAATACAACACGTGGTGGAAGCAGCTCCACACGTCCTGAGGTGACTCAAAAGACAGAAGCCACATGATCTGGTATCGCAATAGAAAGCAATTAATATTGTCACGACGGTCTAACTGATACAGTAGAAAACGGTAGAGTGGTAACTGATATAATAACTGATTTCTAACTGATACGGTACAGTGGAAAACAAAATACAAGACACCAATTACGTCAATAATCACCAGCTTTAACTATCACAATTAAACAGTTTGTAATCAACAATATAGTCTCTTACAAGAAATCAAATAAAAATTCTTCACACGCAATAAAATGTCAACTAATATAAAACACAATTGTATTACAATTCCCCCGAACGATTATAAAACACATAAGCCTAACATTCGCCACATTAATTACTTTTCACTAATAACCACTTCGCCCGACAATAACTCGAACCGCACTGAGATATATCGCAACTCAAACTGAACTGAACGTCGCTGAGTATACACGCCGGTACCAATATGAAAGCTTGACCTTGACGACAGCTGGCAAGGACAGCAGCTAATAGTCTACTTAAAAATATCGAGCAGTTACTCTATACGTGACTATTTGCATTACTTTATACCGGATCATATTTTAACAGTTTGCGCTCATTTATAACAAATCTTTGGTATACTTAAATTTATACATTTTCTTAGAAGTAGTTGAATACTAAAGCTGTAAATTATTAATGTAATTGTAAATTTCTTCTAACAGGCATCGAATAAGTACGCGAAGGTAAGCATTTTTTCATCCAGCGGGGAACTTTTATTCCAAAGCGATGACCTATACTTTTTTTTTGCTTAACCGTTTTCTGAAAGACCAAGTAAAATTTTAAGATCACAATCCGAGAAAGTGTTGAGGAAACGTTTCGAGATATCAAGGATGTAAGCAGAGCGTAGAGTAGCATTAACAGAAAAGACGGGAGCTGTGTTGTGCTTATGTTTTCAATTCCAACTGCATACAACCCGTCCTTCCTTACCCCGCCTGTCGGAACTGTTTCAAGGTCAAGCTTTCAAATTGGTACCAGCTTGTATACTTGCATTTATACCCCGCCGAAAATCCAGAAACATCCATAAACTACGCATCAGCTCTACACTAGGACGCAATTGACTGCAGCCTTCACACAGTGCGCATGGCCTGGCGACGTCTAGAAAAGTCTCGCGAGACCATGTTGAAATCACGTACGCACACAACATTACAGTCGGATTCCTCTGGAACATTCGATAAACATGTAGATTGTTCTGTAATGTCGTAACACTATGTATAGATCCATAACTCTACGTGGGAGAAAGACAGAATAATCTTGGGAGTAGCCACAGGGCTTCACCCCGTCACCCGTGAAGGAAAAGCTGCTGGATGAGCTTGCTCAGTTGTAGCACTAAGGGAGGTGTTTTTAGTGGGTTAGAGTCCCACACTACTACGGGGTTCCTAGTGTCTACAAAGATGTTCACCTACCTTCGTAAAAAAAAAAAAAACATTGTCGGAGATAAAAAATTAATTACGACTGATAACTGCCGCTTTGTCTACCGGTGGTAACGGTTTAAATATGAAGTTATAAAGGGAGGCTTCAGACCTTGATATGGATACGGTGGATACCAGCGTTGGCAGAGAACAATCGGAAGAAGTTAACAATTAACAACCACACAAAGCGTTTCCACATCACAACATGTATCAAGCAGACACAATAACGCAACGCAGGGCACAACACAACAAAACAAACAATAAACTCCGCCACTACGAAGTTACACACATACGCGCACGCACGCGCGACGATAACAATAAATCATAATAACACGTCTAATAATGAATACCACGGCGGCGAGGTAGGCAAAAATGCAAACACATAAATCTCTCCCGCCGCGTACGTCTGTTGAGTATATATTCATAACAGCAGAAACGAGGGACGGCGGAATACGTAATTGGACGCCGTCCGCTGTATACGATTCTGTAACTACTATTGAATTCTTTCCCGGTAGCAGCGTTGATTTCATACGGCATATTTCTGCCTATTTTAAGACACGATAGAATTACGAACAACAATGACGCTAAAGAGTAGAGTCTATTGTTTCCCGGCGTAGCGTACAATAATTTGTGCACTCCCAAGTACACAATTATGCATCCGATTTATATCGTACGATAACCTACGAAAAAACCGTATTACATGTAGAACAAAAAAAAACAAGTGGACCATTTTATGCATTATCGTACGATAAATTTATCGGTCTGTACTCAAAAACATATCGTTGTGTCCTAGGAAATGCATTAATTAAAAAGTCAGACGAGTTGTCTAGATACATCACCACCTCTGGGTTTAGGTTCACGCCCTGTTCCGTCTTCAGTCCTATCTTCTTCTGGGCCTACCTACAGCTCTTCTTCCTAGGGAGTCTATAACTGACTACCCGTCTTATTAGACAGTCATAGCTCATCCTCTCTTCATTCTGCTGCTATTGGAACGAGTACTGTCTAATCATATTGTTACGACGCGACGGTCTAGTTGATCGTCGTATGGTGCAGTGGAAAACAAAATACAAGACACCAATTACGTCACTAATCACCAGCTTTAATTATCACAATTAAACAGTTTGTAATCAACTCGTACTGTACAATAATTCAAGTTAGAATTGCTCACACGCAATGCAATTAATAGCGGTCCACACAATTATTAACACAGTAATACTTCACTTCGACAAACACTTGATCCGCGCTAAAGAAAATCGTTCACGTAACTGAACTGACAACCCGGCTGCTATGGCTTCATATAGGTCACGCAGAGGTACAGTACAGCTTTCCCTCCTTACTACACGCCGCCGAGTTAATGCGTATCTCAAGTGTCCTTGGAACACACTAGAACACCTACTTGAAAGACGCAACACCTGCGACACTGGACGGGGGGAGTGGAGAATGTTCTCAGCTGTTCTACGCGGTTCGATACCATACTCGTAACACTATCGTTCGTACCGTATATCCCCCAGATCGGTCCTTGTATTTTCATTCCTCATTTGATCGCCGAGGGAACAACCTTTCAATCGTCTGAAGAGCATAGTTTCAGCGGCTTGTACACGCTGATTATCTCGTTTCCGCAACGCCCACGTCTCGCACACGTAGGTTAGCACGGGCGCTGCCTTTACCTTATAAAATTTCATCTCTGTCTCTCTTGTTATTCTGTTACGTAGCATGCGGTGTATGGTGCCACATATCAGTTGGTATATCATCATCATCATCATCAAGGATTAAACCAAAGATGGTTTGTTCCGGTCTCAAATAGGCAAAGATTACAGCTGGTCACTCGAGCGCTTCCTCGGACGTCCCACACCTCTCCGTCCCCTCGGCTTACAGTTCCATAATTGTTTGGGGATGCGGCAGTCATCCATTCGGCAAAGATGTTCCCACCAATTCAGCCGATACTGGGCGATCCTGTTGAGTATACTCATAATATTCTGTTCCTGCCGTAGATTTGTTTTTCTTGTATGATCATGGAGAGTATGCCCTGCCACGAGCCTGAGAAATCTCATTTCAGCCGCTTGGATGCGACTGGTCTGGTCTTCCGTTAAAGTCCAATTCTCAAATCCATAAAGAAGTGTGGGAAGGACCATCACCTTGTAGAATTTTAGGCGTGTTCCTTTACTTGCTGACTTAAGGGTTCGCCTGATGGGTTGTTGTGAAAAAGTTATATTGTGCGGGACTCTATTAGTTGACATTATTATTGCGTGTGAACAAGTTTAACTTGGATTGTTGTACAAGTTGATTATAAACTGTTGTTTGTGACAATTAAAGCTGGTTATTAGTGACCTCATTGGTGTCTTGTATTTTGATTTCCATTGTACCATACGACGATCAGTTAGACCGTCGAAACAATATCCTTAGTGGTAACCGATGTTACTACGTCTACTCAAAATTAATGAAATCGAAACCACTGAACATACAATTCATATTAAAAATACGCAAAAGCATAAATAGAGAGCTTGGTTTATTTGTTTCGGTGTTTTTAGAGCTATGCACTCTCTGAACGTGGTGCCACAATATAATGTCGAATTTCAGTCTCAAAACTTGAAAGAAAATTTGTAAACAGCTCTTCTAATGTTTGCCGGTTAGTAATACGCCTTTTGAAGTAGTGTATTGGAATTTTTTCTTTATTCAACATACCTGATACTTTCACTCGTTCAAGCGTATTACTTTTCTTATTTTAATTATGTACTTTTAAAAAGCATCAAACAGTACAGTAAAACTTTTTATAAGTTGCAAAATGGTAAGACCATCACCTTGTAGAATTTTAGGCGTGTTTCTTTACTTGCTGACTTAAGGGTTCGTCTAATGGGTTATGCAACTTATTCAAAACGTCGTTGCATGCAGTGTAAGACAACTGTAGCCCAGCTATTCGAATTTGCTAACTTGTTCCAGGTCAGTTGGTATTTACGGAGTTTATCGGTGATGTCAATCACGGTCTTATACCTGACATCACAACCTAGGTAGGTAAAATGTGACACCTGTTCCATAGGTTGTGTGTATTAACCCAGCCTAAGGAAAACCAGAGAGGAATCCCCTCTGTTCCACTTAGGTAATTCACATTTGTTGTTATATTAACTTGTGTACGGGACTGTAACAGCCAATCGATGACCGCCTTCGGTCTTACCTGGTTCGCAAAGGCGATTCTGCCAACTTATGCAAAGGGAAAGCTAGACGTGACCGTTCCAAACCGTAAAGGCATTGCACAGGTTACACTCCCGAGTCCCGCAGAAATTGAATTACAGTTTTATATTCAACAAACGAAACTCTACACTATACAAAAAGAAATACACAATACAATTTTCTTTGGTACAATAAAACGAGTCCAAAATTCTACGCATATAAAACTGCGTACTTTACTATCAAATAACAATCAATAAGCGTATAATAAAATGCGACGTCTCGTCCATACACTATAACGATAACCTCGTCGCAGTATGGCCAACTGCCCAGACACGTACATCGTATAGCATGTACGTTGTTTCTTCACGTACGAGGTTTGGTCAAAACGTTCATGCAATTCTTGTTTATTTTAAAAATTATGCCTTCATTCATCGACACTTATACTGCCCACTTCAAAGTAGTCTCAGTCGAGTGTAACACAATTAAGCCAGCCGTTTTGCAGTCTTTAAAATAATTCAAGCATGAACTTTTTGGTGCAGGCCTGAGCTCGGTTAGCAATTTTAGTTTCACGCCTTCAACGGTCGCGAAACGTTGTCCTTTCGTGGAAATTATCACTATTGGGAGGAGGAAAGATGGCGTTGGTTCACATCTGATGAATACAACAGTTGCCGTGTCATCATTATGACGTTTTCTTTTCCCTGGCCTGGCACAATTCTTAACAAACAATGACGTGCGTCCAGGCGCATTATCGGGCTGCGATTGTCATAAATTATTCTTCCGTAAATCTGGCCGTTTCCTACGAATAGCTTCATATAAATGGTGTAAAATGTCAGAATAGTACTCTTTACTTACCGCTGCGCCTACCGATGAAATTTCGTAGAACACAAAAACATGATCTTCATCTGACAACGACGTTCTTCAACTCATTCACGGCAGTCTTTGAAGCTTGTAAACCCCTTGTTCACGCACAGCAGTCTTACCAGAAGCCTTCTGAACACGTTAATCAGGACAGAGCAGTTTATCTCACAGTTTACACAAACTTTAATCCATGTTCTTCAATCTTGCATTGTGGGAATGACAAAAAAAATCGCCTAATACACCTAAGGACGATTTATTCAGTTTAGCTGTGAAATCTAAACTAAATCAAAGAGTGCTAAAATTTCAGACGATTGTCACTAACATGTGTACCAACATCATATAAACACAGTTTCCACTTGTAGCGGTGGACATTGCAAAATTGCACGGACTTTTTGATCAACCCTCGTATCCGTACTCCGTACTTAAGCTTCCTGTTAACAGTTTTCTTTCTGTTTACATTGTAGCAGTATAACTACAAATTGTTCATTTTAGTGGTATTCGTATCGCCATAAATATACCTGTACTATATCGATATAACCGCAGACTACCTCGAGATCATTCGGCATCTGCCTGCCTACAAGATTATACAATAACAAAATGCAAGTACAGCATATTACGTGTTGTAAATATTCCGATATATTTCGTTGACAAGAGGTTTTTTACGGAATGCCAGAAATATTTCCACAGAGAACATAAGATTAAGGGTTGATTTCATTTTTGAATTGAACTAGTGAAGCGAGTTCTCGGTTTTAACGGGACCGCTTGACATTTGTCTGTCTGTCAACTTGGGATATGTCTTACGACATCTTTTGAAAGCACCAACCGATTTTCAAATAACTTGCCATCCATGTTCACACTTGAATCTTACAGAACCCTATCGTTTCTGATATTGATCCCCCCTCCAAAAAATAATGGGCCTGGAGACCAAAATATGACGCGGTGTAAAACTTGAAAAAATCTCAGAAGTCGTAACGTGACGTAACCAAAGTATGAATTTAGCGTTCGTTTTTGCAAATTTCAAAATTTTGGGACACCGGGGGCAAAATACTGCGTGAAAAGTTTGATAAATCACGAAAATTCATGTGGTGCACAAAATTAAAAGATTTTTTTGACTAAAGTCTGAATGCAGTGTTAATTTTGAGAAATTTCCTAATTTTAGGACAGCACGACCCAAAAAAGTGGGGTAAAAGGTAAAATTGCGAGTTCCACGTGGGATATCGAATAAACCGATATTGATTGATGACTCGTTCGGCACTTCGTGAAACATATTAATACAAAGGTTTAAAAAAAAATATACAAACACTGGGTGAGTTTCACAGTTTATTATTTACTTCTGACAGCTGTTTCAGCTATTCTCAAAGAGACCAAGGAACAACTGTGAAACTTACCAAGTGTTTGTATATTTTTTTAAAACCTTCGTATCGAATAAAAGATAATTTTTAACCAAAATCTGGATACAGTGTAGTTGTCGGAATTTCAAAATTTTTGGCACCAGGTCCCAAACATGGGTTCAAAACTTGGAAAAAAAATTGTAAAAATCCAGCCAGCCCATTGTAATTGTTAACGATAAGTCCAAAGGACGGTTAATCACGACAATCGACCGAAACATAATTCAACATACCGGTAAAAGGATGAAGAACCCTTATTGACAACACACGGTTCTCCAAACAAACTATAATTATATTCCAAGGGGATACTCAAGGGTACATAATAACCGTTAAGTAGGAATCCTTACGTATTACGTGGTGTGGTAGAGTAAGCCCCCCCTCCCAACACACACCGCTTCGGGCGCGTGACGCATATTTTATTCACACACACATTTACAGGCCAACACTTAATCACCTTAATCAATAACCTATTACAACGGGGGTGACCGACCATAAGTGAGAGTAAGGGACGACGCTAATCATTTTGGTTAACTTTACACCGTATGCTCGTACGCTTCCCACCTACACCTTGTAAAGCCGCAAGTACTTCTAAATCAACACGCTTCCCAAATAAGCTCAGATTTGTTTGATATACACTAATCGGTTGGGATAGCAATACGATGCAGCAGTCATCAGTAGGCCTATATCCTGTAAGATATCATCATAATCGAGGGTACGTTCATGTCTGTTCAAACTGTGACCGACGACGGAACCTGGAGATTGTGACTACTCCTTCCGCCAACTGTACGTGGTGGTACTCGATGACACGTCACACTGTTGCATGTACGGGAAGTGTCCCCCCCCCGATCTGCTGGACGGCGTCGGACAACGGTCGATGAAAAGGTTAGGTTTCATGGTGGTTGTAGTTTCGCATCCTGATGGTAGATTGATTCATCCCGCGTTCTACGAAACTTTCTGCGAGAGAGAAGTTCATGTTGCTGCAACCACTTAGGTATCGTATGCAGTTTTCTTCAATTTTACCATCTCTACAAGAACGATCCTATCGATGGAAAGGTGGGAACGAAACCGTTCGACGCTGCCGGCATCTCGGTAAATCACCGACGGATCAAGGTCCATGTCACTTTATGTCAAGTAATCGACCCCCTTGCCGAGGACCCGCGGTTACGGGCGCGAGTATCGGTAGGACAGACACCCCCCACTCGAAAGATCGCACTTCGCGGAAGTTTACGCCTACATACGAGATTGGCAGACGGTGGTGCGCGTGTCCTGTTGGCGCGGCGGGTCAAGTTCGAGCAAAGGTACCATCGGCTCGCTACCCAGCTACCCAGCGTCTTGAAATCAATCAGGATCTCAGTTTTGACGCTAACGCTTCGCTGTTGCCTTGACGCCCAGCGAAAGTACACTTTCCAGGATTCACAGAGCATATCACACTATAGGCTACGTTACCCACGATCTTCAATCTTTTTCTAATTCTTCTTCTCCCTCCACTGTTTCCTTAAAAACCTTGTTTCCATCCGTTTTCTTCAACTCGAAACTAGGAAATTCATTATACCTCAATATACTGTCACCAGGTATTCTCACAAAATTGCCAAACGATTGCTGTTTTTACAAAATTACTTCTGTTTTTCTAGTCTTCTGGTTATAGAATCTACTCTTAAATTTCATTCTGCGTCGTTCCTTATTCGTGTCTCTTCAACTTCCTCCTTACTTCATCACCATCACTTGTAATTTACGTCACTTTCATTGGGTTCGATAGTACACAACAAATACTTTCGTAAAAATTAAGACTGGTATAGAAAGTAATTGTCATTTCTAACGCACCGGAGCCTGGACAATCTACAACTTCTCCGCAAGTCAATTTCCACTGTGTGAAACCTTCGGAAGTTTCTTTAATCTACCTCCCAAGTTTAAGAGACACAGACGACTATCCTTTTTAAGATGGCAGAATAATCATCTTTTTGGTTTTAAGGGTTATTTTCCACTCAGAAGCACAGAAATCAGCTACCATTCTCCATTCTTTTATTATTCAACTCACATCTTCACCACTAATGTACCATCTTTAAGTAATATCACCCCAAAATACGTAAAAAACACTATTTTGTATAATAATCGAATCTAGTGTCGTAATGTCTCCTTCACTTCCAATAATCGGCTGCTCGGTTTTTGAAATTTATGCCGAGGTCCCGACATCTGTATTCTTCAAAATGATGAAATACGGTCAACAAAGAAAATTGTTTTCAACGCGGAATTGTCTACTAATACTTTCATTTCTAAAGCATGGGAGGCACGAGAACTTCTTCCCAAGTTTACTTCCACTGCTTGGAGACTTCAAGAGTTTCTTTCATTTATCTCCCAGGTCATTGTGCAGCTGATATGTTCACAATTTCTGCTATCTTTTGATAATATCACACCAAGAAACCTAAAAAAATCACGTTTTTTATAACACGCACATCTGTGCACATATTGGCTCTTTCAATAACGAGGTGTCCGATTTTTCTAGAATTTAATTCGAGGCCCCAATTTTCATGCAGTTTTCAGATCATACAATCGACGTCCTGTTTGTCCAATTTCAGACAATCAAAAACTATGTCTGCTAATCAGATAATATTATGCAAGACTAGTTCATATTCAGTCGTATGAATATTCCCCAGGCTAGTGGATTATAACTAGTCTTACTTAATTTTTTTTTTACACTGTTTAAAGTGTGTGCTAAAAAAGGGAACAATACCGTTCATTACGTAGGAGCGACCAAAATATTCAACGCAAACCTGCCCTAAAAAGAAAATTCCATTTAAAAGACGAACAATACCAGCAGCAACAGTTTAATTACGCGCGAAGCGGGGAGGGGGTGACTTCTTACACGCCGTTGCCAAAACACGCCCGGCCCAAAGTAGACTTAGCAGCAGTAAACACATTGAGAGAGTAAAGAGTCAGAAAACAGCACGTGAAGCACGTACACAGTACTGGGACGTGTTTATTCTATTACACGCGCGCAACGCTCCTAATGAAATATTCATCAACTTTTCAATAATCCCAGCTGTCTACAGCGCCACGTCGTTTACAACGCTCATAAAAATAAATTAAATATTTTATTATCGAGAATGATACTTGTCATTGTCCTTCCTAAAACTGTTCTGACAAATTTTAAACTTTGTGTTTTGTTTATAATCATTGTATTTTTTTTTTTTTTTCAAGAAAACAACGTGAAAATAATCTTCTTCTTCTTCGTCTTCTCCTTCTTTTCTTTATCCTTCTTCTTTTTCTTCTTCATCGTCGTCATCATCATCATCTTCTTCTTCTTCTCCTTCTTCGTCTATCAGGAATGTGTCTACTCCACCAACGCTTGAAGGCGAAACAACGCTTCAACGCTTCGTTGTCCAATAGGCTTGTAGAAAAATAATTATAACATTACAAACTAGTATATTACTACGAGATTGATCAAGAATTGTACGCCCTTTTTAGGGATGTAAACGTTATAAAGGTTGAGGTGGCCCGGACGGAGGATGGACGATGACGGAGGATGAATTACCGAGGACAGTTTTGACGATACAGCTGGACGGCAGAAGAAAGAGAGGCAGACCGGAGCTGCGATGGATTGACGAAGGGACCAATGACACCTACTTTTTAGACTGAGGGACTGCCGAGCTATCGCGTCAGATCGGGACCTTTGGGGAAGGCTTCTGCAGGAGGTCAAGACTTGTAATGACTTGTAGCACCGACGACGACGACGACGAAGAAGAAGAAGGAGGAGGAGGAGGAGGAGGAGGAGGAGGCGGAGGAGGAGGAGGAGGAGGAGATGATGATGTTACTATAACACAGTCCCGTAACTAATAGCTGCTCCTGGGGGGGGGGGGAGCAACGAGATTAGTTTATGAGGTTGGGGGAGACTAGCTTGAAGGCTGGACTCCCCATTTGCCTCAGGACAAATGAGAAATTTGTCTCTTCCCGTGTAAATATAAGTATAAATACTTTGCGTCTAAAAACTTTTTACGTAAACCGACCTGAAATATAAGAGTTGAAAAATATAAGGAAAGCGTCGACTTTCAAATATCCAATCTCGATTAATTGTCATTAACGTTCAACGTACGGATACTTAGCGTATTATAATGACCATGTAAAATATACCGAAACTGAACAGGGAAAACAGGAAGCGATTTTTCAAATAAAAGAATTTTGCACACAAAAAAATTGTTTGGTGCCCGAACCCCCTTACCTCAGAAGGATAAATACTTGACAACGGAAGTGACATTTTAGAAATATAATTTAATGCTTATTTGAAATTTAAAAGGAGACATAGGCCCACTGCGCGCAACTGACCTGAGCAGCTGTTCCTCACAAATGATGGCAGCGGCCTCGTTATAATTTGTTTGTCTCCATTATGCAAAACATGCTTCTTAGCGAACATTTAATTTTCTGCTTACGCAGTTCGGAAGAAATGAGTTTAAACAATAATAACAACAACAACAACAGCAGCAAAGTTGACTGCAAGTTCTCTTATAATAATTTCTAAACAATAATTTCTTCTTCTTCTTCTTCTTCTTTACTTTTATAACAATACAAAACTCTCTGTCTTCTACAGCTTACCCCGCACCCTTTCACTGTTCTCACCCTCTTAATCTATAACCGTTGTCACAACAAACACAAGTATGCGCGCGCGCGAGCGCCCTGTCACTTCCGCTCTTTGACACCCTCACACCCCTTTTGTCTTGCCTTTATGAAATTACTCACTCTTCATTATACGAAACTACTGCGCCTGCCTTAAACAATCTTCGTCGCCGATTTCGTGTTAGAATAGCACATAATGAATATTACGTACCATTTTTCTTCATCGTCTTCAGCTCTCTGGAATTTTGATTAAATTAAAAGTCAGTTAACAGTTGCTAGGCGTAAGTGTTAAACGACTACAGAAGCAATTATATATTACATATTTTATACACAGTATGTACAATAATGAGAAAGTTCGCATATCTCCGATTGTTGTGGTCATGCGAACATGGGCCTCGATGGACGTTTCGACTCGCTACAGTGCAGCGTAAGTTAGTTAAACTCTGGCCACGAAAAACGTCGAATGACAATCCTCGCTGTAATATTACAATTAGAAGGGCTGGGGCTGACGGAAGCCGGGTCACGGCGCATGTCTAGCGAACGAGAATCAGTGCTGCCTCGTCCCTACCCAGTCCCCATGAACCTCGCCAACATTAAAGTAAAATGAACCCTAGGAGTAGCAGTAGCTTGTCCACGTAGCGTATGAATGTTCAGATGGCCCGTTTGGGGTAACGAAACGCCGCCTCCACGAGGTTCCGACTAAGCAACGTTGAGTCTTGTATCACTGCATCAGCGGTTAATTATTTTTACAATCCTTAGTGGCGAAATACGTTTATCTCCTTCTATAAGTAGAGACTCCCATCCTGCTCGTTGACGTCAGTGACGTGGAGCGATGATACGGAGAAATAATGAACTGCAGTAGCTCTATGGGAGGAGGGAACCTCAAATATTAGGTAAAATAAAAATGGCAAGAATAAGGTGGACAAATAATCTACAAAGGATGACAGAAGAAAAAATGCCTACAGGAGGCCAGGTAAAAGAAAGCCGAACGGAAGGCCAAAGAAAATGTGGCTGGGTAGTCTCGAGGACTTCAGAAGGTGGCGACAAGTTGCGAAGGTCAAAAGGGAATGGGGGCGTGTTATGGAAGAAACCCAAGCCCGATAAGGGTTGTAGCACTGAGGATGGCTGGATGGATGGATTGGTCCTCGAAGTTAGTACACAGGGTCTGCCCCCGTGGTGGAGTGGTGGTGAAATGTCATCCCAGGCACTAGACCTTCTGAAATTTGATTTAATTTAATCTCTCTTAGTATTTGTTGCGTACAGTGCGTATGGGGTAACTGTACGTACAATTCGGAGAACTATTGAAAAATGAATGTCTGCATAGTCGGAAACATTATTAGCCGGCCTGTTAGGCCGTGGTCTAGAGTTTGTGTTGAGCGACGTTTCGGCCTCACCAACGGAGGTAGAGACTATCATGGTCCGAAACGTTTGTCTACATAAATTCTAGACCACGGACTAACAGCCCGGCTAATAATGTTCGGACGCCGCCGCCGGCCGTGAAAGTCTTAGGAACTCTAATGAATGTCTGTTGATGAAAAGTTTAGCGATTTCTCTGGAGTTCAACAGTTTACCCCACTGTTTTAACATTGCTATCCACGTGAACTTTTAAACAATACATTAAGACAGAACGCGAGTCAGTCGTGAAGATACGGTTAATTGAAAGTGGCATGCTACTAAGGAAGCCCGGACGGACACCAGACCCAACCGCTCAGGCGGACCAGTATTATCGCTCGATACACACACATACACGTATGAAGTTTCCACACCATTTACACTGAAATTTACATAAAACAACTGTTGTGTAAAACCCATTTACAGCGTATTACATAATGTATAGCCATTTTTATGTGCGATAAGCAACACGAACTGCAACAAATATGTAGGTCACCCCGCGCCGTTGCATTATTTAGCGGTAATTTTCCTCCTTCCCTGCTGGCCTGGCTGGCTAATGCGTTCCCTTCCCATTAACGCACGTGCTACTGGATCGGCAATAGTTTACAGGTGTACCATGTTGACTGCTACATTGCTGTATATTGCTGAACACTGTTGGATTCAGTCAGACTGAGGCTAAAGTCATACACTAGTGGTTCACATATCCTGATCTGAACGTTAGTCTTGCTTTCTCATCGTTTCTATCGCTTCATCGTACAATACAATAAAATTTATAAAGTCATAACCTTTTCCCTGAAACTGAATATTTCTCTTCAACGTGGCTCAGTGCGTGGTGGATAATAATTACAAAATACTGTTACGCAATACGGAAAGTTCTGTTTCATTGTAGAACGTTGTTCTACTCTTTTCTCGGCGATCCCAACAGATTTCAGCTGTAATGTTTGTGTGCGTACATATCTCTGCTTTACGATGAAAAACAATTACGTGACACTTATCATGCGTCAACAATCGAGGGTATTCCAGACCGCAACGGTCGGGCACTGTGTTCAAGGCCAGACAGTGAGACTGTTTCTATTGGATTCGACACGTCACGAACACGTTATCGAAAAAGTGACAGATTATTCTGGGGAATCTCAGCGGCGTGTATAAGCATCCAGCGACGGTCAGTTCAATTCAGTTCAAGTGGCGATTTATTCAAATGAGGTTCGAAGTATGTAACGACGTATTATTGTGTTATAATTGTGCGGGACTCTATTAGCCGACATTACTATCGCGTGTGGACAAATTTTGCTCTGATTATTGTACAAGTTGATTATAAACTCTATTTGTGATTAATTAAAGTTGGTGATTAGTGATTTCATTGGTGTCTTGTATTTTGTTTTCCACTGTACCAGGGAGACCGTCGTAACAGTACGCCTACGTTTGCCCGACGCAACGACGTCATCGTCAGTCGCCGTTAAAGGACTGACCTCAAACTGTCCACCAGATATACCAGTTTATCAATGAAATGGCAACTGATAATCGAAAAGCAAGCGAAAACGTTTGAGAAATACAAAAAGAGATTACGCAAACGGTCGACGAGATGTAGAAACACCGTCGCGCGAAACTGCAATCGATATTAGCGTCTATCCGAGCAGAACAACAACCAGCATAACCCGGTGGATACAACATAAATCACACTAACACGTCCAACAATGAAACGCAGAACTACGCAAACACATCGCTTCTCGTAAATCTCTCCCGCAGAGTACTGTGTATTCATAACACGTTCGCATAATTGAACACCATCTGTTTCTACTCTTCCGTCTTATTGAATAATTCTTCTTGAGAAACGACGTCAATTTTAAGAAGTATATATGTCTGTAAGAATGTAATCGGATCACAAGACAACCCTGGGCAGATCCAGCCCACAATTTTGGAAGGGGAATATGAAAAGTTGGACGATTCTTTAGCGGCCTAAAGTAGTAAATGATAGTAAATTTTTATTTTTTAGTATATAATAGTCATATTAATTTTATTTTATGCATATATATATATATATATATATATATATATATTATAACTGTGGTCGTTGTTTATTCGTTGTTATTTATTTATTGAACCACTTAAACACTATACAATAATATATATATATATATATTATATACAAAAAGACGTATAACTTCTAACGCGCGTACATAAGTACACGCACCCAAAAATTTTTTTAAGTTTACGAAATAATCAAGTCAATAAGATAGGAATTTAAATAAAAATTAACCTGACTTATCCAAAGAAAACAAATTCATTTATTCTGTACGTAAAATCAAGGAAAAAATAATATTCAAAGATATTTCTTATGTATTATTTTTTGGCTTTCTTATGTACGTATGGGATGTGTGGAGTTGCTTCTGATATATAATGTCTGTTCAGTTTGGGTCAAATTTTGATGCTCCTATCACTAGAATGGATTTCAAGTGTTCGTCTGACAAGTTAGCCGAACCACGGGAGAGTTAGAGCTGAGCGCACGGGGGGTATAGGAATCTTCGCTTTAGGTTGATGCGAGTGAAAAACGTGATTCATTCAAGGCAGCCAGACGAACAAACACATTAACCACGTAAATGTTTTAAACTTATACAAAATATTATAACATTTTACTAAACTTACTTCTTGTTTAGTTATTTAGTAAAATGTTATAATATTTGAAGTATTTTGACGATCAATTTAAAAACTGCACGCAGCATCGACCGGGTTGCCGCGGGCCGTAGTTTGGAGACCCATGGTCTAAAGTATAAATCATAGGAATGAGTGAAGATAAAAATACAATGTGTTACTATCAACACATCAAGCTTATTAACGTACAAGTATAAAATCATATCTGTGTTTATCAGTTCATTGTGCTTTTAATAATATTTACTTACAGGTTAAAATACACACTACTTGTTTAAGTTATGTATCAATCAAAAATTAACTAAAACCATTCTACAGTCACAACGAAAAAACTTTCGTCTCATGCGACCAGTTTGAAGGGGGGGATTTCTCCCCCCCCCCGTGTGTCTGCGCATGGAGACAAACCGTATTGGGTACGAAGGGCGCTCCCATCGTATAATTAACGGACAGTGTTTTCTTCGAATTTGATTTCTTCAGCGCGACTAATAACGCGTCCTACACAAGGAAAGGCGACAAAATGTCTTACACACAATACCAGGCGACAGATGTACAGTGAACTTGCAGCACCTTTATAAAGCTTTATAAGGAAAATGAAACTGAAAAATCTGAACAGATTCTAAACACAAACAATATCCAATTTACATGCATTACTAGGGGCAGTCAAAACTTAGTTGTACTACGATAAAAGTCATGAAATATTAGAATATGGCTCCAAACTGATCGGACCATCCGTCCGGCTATTAATTTTCCTTTGGAGCTTGCGAGTAATATAAGTGTCTCTTGGATACAACACCTACGTTTCGCACGCCAAGTCGAGTGAGGGGCTGCCATCTCAAAGCTGCTGCATGTCCTAACACCAGGCAGAGGGTTGTTTCATCCGCTATTGTTCAAATAGAAACCATTGAGGACTTCATCCTCGTTACCCCGGACATGGGGTCACAATTATAATCCCCTAGTGACAAAGGGATCACACACTATAATCCAATATGGATCACACACTGCCGCCTTTAGGAACCGTTTTCCATTCCAGGGACACGAGAGTGCCCTGTACCTCTACCCGCTAATCCGCTCTCAAGAGGCCGTTGGCACTTGGTAGAGAGAGACAGCTTATACCGGCTGACAAACGGACTCCAGTGCCGCGTTAACCACCACAAGGTGCCCATCACCCACCACGAGGTGCGGTCGGAAGTTTCCCTTCATCAAGGTTATGGAACCCAATGGGTATTTCCCTTCATCAAGGTTATGGGACCCAATGGGCATTCTCTAGTACTTTGGGGGATTTGAATATTCATAAAAATTCTTTTATTTGGGTATAAAAGATAATCCGTCTCACCTTCATTGTTTGCAAGTGGAAAGTACCATCTAATGTCGACAATAAATAACTAATCTTACTACCAAAATCTTCACACGTGAAACTAGCTGCAAGTGCCATTGTTCGTAACTGGGAAGACGCCTTTTCCTAAGACGGACCATACTGGGTGTCCTGGACAGCGAGCTTCGGCAGCCCGTCGTCTGCCACATTCAACAAATGCTCACGCAACCGTTTAGAATAAACATAAACTCGCAAATTAAGCTATAAACTATAACTATAAACATAAGCAAAGAGGGTAAAACGGAAAAGACGAATGGAAACGCGAGAAAAACTAACGTCGCCAAACAATAACGATTATGAATCACGTGTTAAGAAAATGGCAGACGGAACTGCACCTCACGCGTGTGAGTAAACATTCTTTTACACATCGTATGTAACAATCATAAAAGAGTTATACTAATTTTTATGCATATAGCTTTCTGTGTAAAACATTCGAATGGTCTATCTGCCTGTATCCAAAATCCAGCTCCCCGTTTCCATCATATCCCTACGCAGTCGGCTTATCGTTTAGTATTATCCAATTACAATAAACAGTCGACGGACGTTTCAATCTACTGACTCGTATCGATAAAATAAAATCTCGACTATATGTATAGGATCGCAGTAACAATACCCTGTGTTACTGTCATTTGATCGTCCCCGAACACGACAAACACAATTCAATAGCCTTTGTCCACTTTTTATGATACGCGTATTGATTACCCAATCAGAGTTTTACGTTTTAAAAATTGTTCAATTTATTGGTGTTCACATCGAACTAGATATAATTTTTAGTTTTCTCCTGTCCAATCTCACAACCAAATTCGTTGTAAACGTATTTCGAGACAAACGAAGAAAACAACAAGTTACTGTATCATCCAATTACTATCCGGATCCGGGATGGTTATTTGCTAATATTTCGGTTATAGTAAGCCTGTAAAGAAACAGTCAGTAAATGGATGGATGGACGCTAGTACGCGCGCACTAAGGCACACTGTACAACATGTGCCATCTCTAGGACACCATTCTCCGTACTGTTTTCCATACCTCACTACTGTGCATGTACCGGTTTGCACATCATTCCTCCAAACGACACGAAAAGGGATTTTTTAAATCATATGTGCACATTCTTGTTGACATATGGCTCTGAGTGCTGGGTACTCAAGAAAATTGATGAACAGAGGCTGCCTGTGTTTGAAAGGAAGATACTGAGGATTTATGAGCCAATTCAATAAGACGGAGTCTGGAGAAAGAAAAAAAATATTGAATTATATTCTAAATACAATGACATTACAGTTGTCCGATTTCCCAGAATTAATAGATTAAGATGGGCCGGACACGTTCAGAGAATGGATGACGAATGTACGGCAAAAAGAATTATAAAAAAGAATCCAATAGGAAAAAGGAAGATTGGAAGACCGACCAAGTCGGTCAAGTTGGACCAGGTCGGCAGTGATACGAGGAAGCTGGGGGCAGTGAATTGGTGGCTGACGGCCGAGGACAGGAATAAGTGGAGGCCAAGGCTCAATCTAGGCTGCAGAGCCAAGGATGTGCACACGTTCCTGACACGAAACCGATGTTTTAGATTTCTTCTTTTCAATTAGAGACTTCCCTTAAAGCTGAGGGGATTTCTCCTACAAACACAAATTACATACATTACATAATTCAACACATTAAACATATACAAGGAATTTCCAAAAGTGTCTAGTCCATCTTCTTTGATCCTTCTACTTATTTCCATTTTCAGCATCTTTTAATTGGAGGCATACTTGTCCATACCCGTCTCTACACAGTCTAACCACTTTATGGGCTTTTTGATCTATCACTTCCACGACCGTGTTTCCAACTTCCATCACTTGCACAATTGTTTCATTCTCGGGAGAGCCTGTAACCACTTTAGTGCGCGCCTCCCAGGTGGCGGACGGGGGATGCCTCCTAGATGTGGGCGGTTGAGAGGAAAATTAAATAGGCTACCTACCACGGACCAACAGGCCAGCTGCAGTACATTAATGGATTGTCAAAGGAAAAGTTAGGCAACTTGAAAAAATTACTTGGTTCTCCAGGCTGGAGGTCGAGGGGGCAGTGGGCCAGTTCTTCACTCATTGAAAAAAAATATTCAATTCTAAAAGAACAAACGTCGAGATTCGGGAAAAAGTTGTTTTACATAAAAATGAAAAAACATTACTTTGCCTATGTCATCTTTCGCTCATTCCTAGCGTCGCTTTGCGGCCTGTAGGAACACTGTCACTTCCAGTGTTCAAAGTAACGCCATGTTTGGTTAACATTCTTCGTTGTGTTCGTAATGTGTAATAGTTCACAGAATATATGTAATTTAAACTGTGTCTGTTCACTTAGAATGGTGTTTCCATGTATTACTGTGGGTCAAATCTATCTAGCTTTCGATATTGTGTGCAACGTGTAGGATTTCCATGTTGCTGTCGATGTTGTGCACGTGTGACCTGTTTCAATGAGATGATTTGTAAAATTTCACTCAGTAGCGGAGTGCAGTGGCTTTATGTATTCACTGTATCTTTGTATGACGCTGCGTTCTGTCTGGCCAATGTAGAATTTATTGCAGTGTGATGCAGAGTTCATCACCACCACCACCATCTCCACTTCACGGATTAGGCTGCACTGGATGTTCCGGAAACCACCTCGTCATCGGATGCACCACACTACGATACCCTGTGGGTTTATAATTCAAGGGAAGCCGATCTTGCTACATTCTTCCCAAATGCAAACACCAATTGGCCTTGTATTCCGTAACTCTATCCTGTAATTTAAAAATGTATAATTCTCGCCTTATCTGTGCACTACTTATTGTCTCGTAACGTGCACCCTTTGACCAACCTGAGAAATTCTTTTCTGCTAATGTAACCTTCCCACTGTCTCTCTGTGAAAGTACCCGTCTCACTCCCATACAGCGCCACCGGTAGGCCTACAGCCGTAGTCTTATAAAACTTAAGCTTAGCGTCTTTCCTAGTTCTGTATTTTAAGGATCTATGGATTGTCCCACATATATGTTTTAAATTCACTAAATTTATTTTCGACATCACAATCAACTGCGAGTATATGACTATACTCATATTACTATATGAGTATACTCATATAGTATTATAAGTATACTCGACAGGATCGCCCAGTATCGGCTGAATTGGTGGGAACATCTTTGCCGAATGGATGACTGCCGCATCCCCAAACAACTATGCAACTATAAGCCGAGGGGACGGAGAGGTTTGGGACGTCCGAGGAAGCGCTGGAGTGAACAGCTGTAATAATTGCCTATTTGAGACCGGAACAAACCATTCTTGGCTTAAAGGTTGAGGATGATGATGATGATGATGATGACAATCAACTGCGCGAGATATTTCGCATCCAAGATAATTAAAACCTGGTACCTGCTCCGAGATGTTTCCATTTACCTCTAAGATGATGTAAAGTTTAGTTTGTAAATTCCAGGTAAATAAAATTTATTTTAACTGTTTGTGTGTGATTTCTGACAATGCGTTCTCTGTTTTGTGTGCGATTCTGTATGCAATGTCTATTTGCTTTTGTATACATTGATTTTTTAATACATTTGGAAGTCATTTTTTAGTATGACGTTAATATAGATAAGTGGTATAGGGACGTGTTTTTCCTTGTCTAGACAATTTTTATTTACATTTAAGAGTGCTTCATTTATTCAAATTTTAAATACAAATGTGTCTTTCTTCTGAACCACATAGCATGCTCAATAACAAGATTGGATATTTTACACAATCTCGATCGGATTGACTATTCGTAACGGTTATTACCAATTGTATGGCTTCACTGTTTCCATGGTGATTCAGTCTTTTTATATTTACTTGCAAAACCTTTGAAATTCGTCGCTCACGAACCCCTTTTCCAGACTGTTGTAGAGGTCGTTCCGTACGAACGAAGACGTGCCAAGGCTGTTTCTTAAAACCATATTCTGAAACGATATTATAATAATATTGCTCTTTATGAGAAACCATACGACGACACAGGTTTCAAAATCTGTTTACGCAAGTTTATTGAATAATGTGATAGAAAGAATTTCTTTTTTTTTAATATATTTAATTGACAGTCCTTCACTTTTATTTTGGAAAAGGGCTTTTCACCTAGACGTAGTTCCAGCGTCACATAACTCTTTAATAGTCTGGTATATATTCTCTCGCTTTCTGTGATTTATCTGAATTATTAACTAATATAGAATATTGAAACTTTCAACTTGTGAAACTTACTTGTCTTTTCTTCCCGTCCGCGTTTCGGCGTGATGTGCGCCTTCGTCAGCTTTGAGACAGACTGCCATTAACTTGTAACGGTTTTTATTTTGAAAGGTATAGTGGTGGTGGTGTTTGGAGGAAGGGGATTGGCGCGGGGATCCAAATTATTGTTAGCTTTACGTATAATTGTGTCAAAAAGTGTGTGTGATTTATACTGTAATTGGTCGTTTAGTATGTTGTTTAGTTGTGTTGTGTGGTGTTTGTATATTTAATATTGTTCTGCTGTGTTAAGACTATTTTTTATAAAACTATATAATTACTCCTACTATAATTACTTCTGGTAACATATAGTTTGTTTATTATCTCTGGGTCCTATTCATGGTTTATTAGCTATTATAATACTCACATGTTTATTTTTTTTTTCTACTTTCAAGTCATTAATGCTCACATCACTTTTCTTTCTCGATTATCACTAGTTTATTTCACTTTATAACATTGTATCTTTATTTTATCAACACTATTCCGTTATTATTATTATTATATATGTTCTTATCTTTGATTTTCACATTAAATTATCTAATGTTTACTTACTATTTTATTTCACAATTCAACTTTGTACTTTTATTATTGGTAATATTTATTATAATTCTTTCAGAAATAGGGCATTTGGACTCATTATGTTAACTATATTCCTTTATCACTCTTCCAATCTATTGGGTATTGTCATAGTCATTGTCTTTGTCTGTGTCAGATTTAGTTTATTGGTCTTGTTCTATCAATTCTGTTTATTAGCTTTTCAGCGTACAGCTTTTCTTCATTCATTTAAACTTGCAACTCTTGTGCTACCTTATGTCACGTTACAATATATAGATTACGAAATATTCTCGCATCCAGTTTCTGAATTCTAAACTCAACAGAACAATGTGACTCATTACGTACGAGTAACCGAAGTATTCAGCACAACAAACGTGTACTCCATAAACAAAATTACATTTTAAAACATGAACACCACAATATTTACACCAGAAGCAGTAATACTTTAATTAATAAGTGAAGGAGGTGGATAACTTCAACTCTGCAGCAGCGATCACATCGACAGTAACATTCAGAATACAACACGTACAGTACTGGGGGACGTGTTTATTCTGTAACACGCGCGAAACGCTTCGCTAATGAAATATTCATTAAGCTTTCATAATCCCTGCTTCTACACGGCACGTCACGGATTTCCCTGTCATCACTGAGTGAGGTAACTTCGTGATTAACTGATACAATCACAGCCACCCAGTCTGCACGATCCGCCCGAAGACCCAAGAAGAGTGAAGAAGCAGTGGCCTACATAACTGATTACATACTAATTTACCCCTTACGTCATTAAGTATGCCTACAAGTACAAAGAACGCTACTTTGTAGTTATTTTTTGGGACAACTGAATCTTCCGGGGCTTAGGGATCTTTTTTCTTTTTTTTAAGTCCATATAAGTTTATTTATTATACGAGAAATACGTAATATGAATGTAATTGGAAGACACTTGAGATACATTAAAAAGTTGAAATCGGTTGCGTAAAAATATATACACGTTGATGATGATGTGATTTGCCGCCCGTGTGTAGTGTAAACTAGAGGGTCGATATACCTGTAAAAGGTATTTTGGAACGATTATTTTTGTGGAACGGGTGTAACAGTGACTGAAAAATTTAAATATCTGTTCCGATTAAACGATACTGAAAAGTCGAAATACCCGTTCCGATTACTCGCGGAACCCCCCTACCGAAATAACGAATAAACGAGTACAGTTATTGGTGGTGAATACTTGATTCTGCGCATGTGCCGATTTCCATACAAGTACGAAACGAAGCAAAACAGCGAGGTTCAGAATATCTCTATGCCAAAGAGACGAAGCTGTTTTTCATAAATGAACAAAATACATACTGATGTTACATGTATTCTCGTGTGTTATGCACATATATAATACAGATTATCTTAACAAATTATATATTATACTGGTCACCAACTTGGTAAATTTTTAAAAAGCGAATTATATTGCGATATAACTTACAGAGTTATAACTCTGAGCTGCAGAATTCGCTCACTGTGTTGAAAGGATACAACACTTTGGGGTGTTATGCTATTACGCTACTGAATTAATTAATCTGTGATTAAGTAATTATTGAATATATTAATTTGCATAATGAGCTCGTGTAATCAATAAATAACACGTTAATTACTTTACGTTAGCATAACTATTGCATGGAGACTCTGGTTGTTGTATTAGTAAATAAAATAAAATAAACTACTATAAATCACTCAAATGCCATTACTTTCTCGTTCTGAGGTAATTTGACAATGATGAACGCATATGGATAAAATAAACACTTATTTATTAACATTATATCATTCATTAAATTCAATATATAAAATATGGATGATTCCCTGTAAATACATACATTCATACACTCATGAAAAGAACATAAAAGAACACATGTTTATACATCAAATTACAAGGTAAATCCAATACGTTGTTTGCTGAAAAACATACACATACATATATAATGTAATCGATATATAGAAACACAAATATTCAAACAATAAATCCTATACTAATGCGTTCATCGTATGCCTCAGCTGGATGGCGTTAATTATGTTTGTCATGTTTAATTTAAATGCTCAAGGGGTGTTTCTTGAAAAAGAGACAGGACAGTAGAGTTCCTTATGATAAGAATAGCATAAAGATTACTTGTTTAGATGAATTATCCGATATTTCCATCGGCGTAACTCCTCTCTGCTGGACCATGTGTGGGAAACTGTGCTGTCACTGACACTTAACACACGCGAAACAGATTCACTCGCGCTGTGTGTGCGTATTCTGTTGATTCTGCTGTTATTGTTCGAGTCATGAAATTATGTGTCGTGAAGATAAGTTCATCGTTAACTATGGTGTATATATATATGTCTGTCTATTGTTCAACGTTTGGTATGTTCATTACTGTTAGTGTTTTGAAGCCGCGGTGTAATTGTTCCACATGATATTGTATCGCTCCGCAGCACTGTATAATGTTATGATTTCGCCGTCCGGTATTACATCAACGATAGTTCTACGCGTCGATTATTGATGTAAGTGTGACTGGTTAGTTCAATTCCGAATTAGAGTATAATAAAGAATTCTATAATTGTTAAGCACTGGCGTATGTCGCATGTTTTTAGACACTGGAAGTACACTATTACCGGATACGCGCCAATATCGAAATGTCTAAGTCTCTTATGACGCGTGGCAAAGTTTCAAAGTCCCACTGCCGTCCGTATGTTAATCGAACTTTGACGACCGACTGTTGAAAGTTATAAATAGACTGTTTTAAAAGTACGTGAAGGCTGCTCAAAGTATATGAGTGAAAAATTATGAAAGACTGTCCTCCCGCGTGCTCTGCTAACGGTTTTTATCAAACATCGTGTACCACAATGCACCCTACTGGAAAACACGCCTCAAGTTGAACATGATAGGACAGAAGATCTCCTACCCTTAAGCCAGAGTGTCGTTCTTCACTTCTCATTCGACGTTCCCGTTGCTATGCTGGCGACGGTCCTCTCCACCAGTTCTCTGGGTAGATGCTGGGTTGTGATTGGATATCCTGTCTCCCCACGGGTTCGCGTCGAAAGCCTCCGTACTCTTTTCCTAGAACAGGAGCAATTTCATGGTTGTCTAT
The DNA here is from genome assembly GCA_034769895.1 of Magicicada septendecula. Lineage (NCBI taxonomy): Eukaryota > Metazoa > Arthropoda > Insecta > Hemiptera > Cicadidae > Magicicada > Magicicada septendecula. The sequence continues at coordinate 30,456,522 of CM068375.1, forward strand.
CAAGCTATTGTCTAAGCGTACTCCGGATCTCACTGCAGTTCTCACGCAAACAATGTGTCGTATCTTGTTATTGTTCGCTGTGTTTGACCCCTTTTTTCCAGAACGCTATCCTGGCGCAGCGTGACGTCGTTTCCAAAACGGCACACCTTCTGCCTGTCGTAAATATCCGTTGTCGCCAGTAAGTCGTTCCCCTGCTGTTTACAAGTTCGATTCTATTATTTTAGGTATCGATGTCCGTCCTCGTATAGGGTATATACTATTGTGTGACTTACACCCTTTTGTTCTTACTGGTACTTTTCAAAATAACCGGCAGTCTGTCCGTCACAGTTTCTCCTCTAAATTGGTACTTGACACAGTTTCCATTATCTTACATTTGCAGGCTGTAAATCTCGTGTTTTAGTCGAGTCTGTCACGGCCAACCTTGTTCCCTATTGTACAGCTATGTGAAACGTACTTGCATTGTCTGAAGTAAACGTTCACTTGACACTTCGACACACAGTTCTTTATTTATTGCTCGAGGCCTGAGTAGGTGTGTCATGCTGAATGTAACGTCTTTTCAGTCATACTAAAATTTTTAAATTTTTGGTTGTTACAAGGAGTGGATTATTATAACATAAATTTCCATATTAGAAAATTTGTCAAATATGGGAAAATTACAAAAATCTCGTTTACCTACTATTTCTTCAGTAATATAACTATTTTAGAGGATGCAATCACACAATAAACACTAAAAATTCGAAATATTCGCATTTGAGTTACAATTCCCTTTAGGTCTGACGTCTTCACAATTTTTCCAAACTTTTGAGTCCTGGCGTCTAAGAATATTGAAATTTCCAAAACGTAAGTAACACTACAGTCACAGGATTGTAAAATTCTCTTCAATTTGATACCCCACATGAATTTTTGCGGTTTATCGAAGTTTTCATCTGGGCCCCGACGTCCTAAAATTTTGAAATTTTCAAAACTGAGCACTATACTCATATTATGGTTTAAATTCGTTCTACTTTGATATCACACGAGGGTTTTATGATTTTTTCATAATTTTTGACCCTCTCACATTTTTGCCTACCGCCCCCTCCCAATTATGGAAAGATCAATCTAAAAAACAATGGTTCTTAAGAGTAAAAGTACATGCGCGCCTTGGACATTCACGCCAAGTTTTACCAACTCGGTTGATGTGTTTAAAGTTATTTTAAAACATACCCCAAACAGGTATAAGTAGACAGACAAATGCCAAATGGTCGAGTTAAAACTGAGAACTCGAGTCGCTCGTTGAATTATTAACAAAGTGAGTGTAAGGTTTCTGCCTTCATACTGTACCGTATTCATATCATATGGCTTCTTGCGAGCACATCGTCAGTAAATAATCAAATCTTGTCACCATCATTATCAACATTACCTCTTGAATTTTTAGCACTGCAATAAATTATAAGTTTATTTGTTCTAGGCTTAAAGCTCCATGCAATTTTGTAGCCGATCTTGACAGTTCTCAAAGCCTTGTCATCTTCAATGGATCGTCCAGTGCTTTCCTTCTGCCCGTTTCCTCTGTTCTTTATATAATTTTCCTGAAATTCTTCGTTGGAATTTTTACCTTAATTCCCATTCTTCCCCCGTTCTCATTCCTTCGCTCCCTTAGTCTACCTTCACTGGCAATCTTCTTCTTCTTCTTCTTCTTCTTCTTCTTCTTCTTTAGCACTACAGCACAACGTAAGCCCTGGCTTCCAACACCAGTCTTCTTCAGTGTCCCCTATCCATTGCCCTCTCGGCGTAACACCTATTCTTCTTACATCTTCCAGTACATCATCCAACCATCTTATCCTAGGTCGGCCTCTCTTTCTGGTTGCCATACGCTCTATCTATTGGCTTGCGAATCATCTATCCGCTCTAGGTGACTTACCCATTGTATTCATTGAGCCTATAATCTGACTTTAACTTTTAAATCGTTTCTCCAAACTAAGGGAAGAAAACACTTATACAAAAATCACCTGGTCCTTCAGGTTCGGGTTGTGCGTCGCGTTAACATACCGGCCGAATAAAAATAAAATTGTTACGAAACCAACAACTAAGCCTCGGAAAGGACCGTCTTCTTGGAAAACAAACTGGAATTGGAATGAGGATATAAGGAATCTGCACTCTCTCGTAAGTTTTTTAAATCCTTTTTCACGCTTCCTGAACTAACCCCCAAACCGCCTTGGCCAGTGCACCTCAAGACACGCCGATATGTTGTCGCCTCTAAACATTGCTGTTCAGTAGCCGCAACAAACAGCAGTCACGTGTAATTTATTACCGTCGTAGTAGGCTAACAATTAAATTACAAAGTCGTAAATAGAGGAACTGTTAATATATTCATTTTAAATTGCATCGACTATGAATAGCAACACTAATGTTGAAGGCAACAAGACTCTGGACGACTCACCGTACAGCCACCATCGATCAATAATTTCTGGTTAGCCCCCGTGGATTTTTTTCAAATCAAAAATAAACCCCTCTCTCACCTCGGGAACTCCCGTCCAACAAACAAGGACGCACTGCTTGATGCTGTACCATCTTCACTGCCACGAAGACTGTCTGCCTCGCGGGAAGCGACCTAATCCTCAAGGCGTCTGCTAACTGTATCTGAGACGGGCTACACCTGTCGTCCGAATCGGTAACGCGAAAAGTCCCACGTTACCATAAAGACACCATCGTCCGCCATCTAGCGAAACAATCGCGTTGGGGGTATCAATTCCAACTGTAGGTAGCCAGCAACAGTTGTGCTCTAGCTGTCACCAGGCTCGCCGCGGACGCGGACGCGGCAACCGAGACACTGAGGCCTCATTTATACTTCCAGGAGACAGGCGACGGGTGGCAAGTGGTAGGCGACGGGTGACGTCACCCGCAGCTGTGGTACAATGTTGACAATGGGTTTGTTTGTACTTCTGCGAAGTGACGTGTGACTCCTCGGTGACGCTACCTGTCGCTGTAGTTTGTCACAGATACAGGCGACGTCTCCCGCGCTTTTTGGCACCTGCATGTGTTCTCTCGTGTCGAAATAATGTCGCCTTCACGGTCAGATCGGGAATTATTAATTAGTGACGTGCAGACAAGGCCTGCAATTTGGAATGATGCAGACCCGAATCACAAAAAAAAATGGATGTGATGGAAGAAAGTTGGAAAAAAATAGCACAGTTGATGAATAAAAGTGAATAAATTTTTTTAACAGAAATTAAGAAAGTTAGATTCATTATTACATATTATGTATTCTAAATATATAATGCTAGGAACACTGTACTTATTAAAATATTTTTAATAAACAGTTTTTGTAACTGTAAGCTAATATCCATAATATCAAGGAGTTAGCTGAGCTTACCCTATACAAATATCTACAAATTATTCGATGTATCCCTGTCTGTTAAATGTTTGTAATACATGAAAAATCACCTGTTTAATAAAGTACGACACTTGAATACTTTCTTTAGTTAAGAAACTAAAATACATATTATGAGAAAAGATATTGGTTGTTTATTGCTGACTACAAGCACTAAGAAATATACGATTCTTATTTAATTTATTACTTAATTGTTACATAAATTACTTTCATTTACCTTAGAGTTACGTAAAGCTTTTCAGGAGGAGTAATTGTTAATTTACAAGTTCTCTTCCCCCTCAGTTTTCCTTCCACCTTAGCTAAAATGAAGTCGAAAGTATCAGTAGACATTCTCATCTATTTGGAAAAATTTGTTTGGTGTTGTCTCGAGTCGAAATACAGATGCTGAAATTCACCAAACGCTTCACGCAACTCGTTTATCGGATGAACACAATATTTCCTCCTCCTATCCTCCACTTCGTTATCATCTTCTAGCATGAGAAATATTTGACGTATTCCAAACATCTCGTGTGTAGTGGTGCGACCGTAGCCTGAAGTATAAATGCTGCACCACCTGACGCCTACCTCTTTAGCACCTGCCACCTGCCACCCGTCGCCTATCACCTGGAAGTATAAATGAGGGCTGAGACTGCAAAGACAACGCATCTCGGCGACAAGAGAATGTATTGAACGATTCCAGTAAAGTTGTTTTGTCTTCATATTACCAGCTTTGCTTTATAAATCACCGCGACTGTATTCTCATTACAACTCATTAATTACCTTGAATGATTAATATGATTCAGTTATTCACTCAGACAACTGTATTAGTTGAAACAGTATTAACACCCGACACAACGTGCTAACAGTTCACAACCGACGCGACGGCAGTGAAGTCGAGCAACGATAACTTGTTTGCCTCCGTTACACAAAATCTGTTCAACAAAACATTTAATTTTCAGTTTATATAGTCGAGAACGAACAACAGCGAATTCGCTGCCAGTTTCGTTATAATAATTCTATACAACATTTTCTTCTCCTGTTGGTTTACTTCTGTAAGACTCTGTCTCTCCTCTCTCCTCCCCAACCAATCCACTGTCCTCACCCTCTTCTTAATCTATAGTTATTCTCCACTGTCACTTCCGTTCTACGACCACCCCCACACCCCCTACAGCGCCTTGACTTATGAAATTATTCGCTACGGAATTACTACGCTGTCACAAACAACAATCGCTGATTTCTTCAACAATATACAATAAATACGTTCTCCTTCCGTTATCCATTGTTCGTATTACGTTTACAGACCCCGAGTTAATATTGTACGCTGTACACAAAGGTGTGCACAATACAGACGCGACTCACTTTATTAAACTAAGCGAAACTACAGCAGCTCCTATTAAAAATACTGAACAACACAGAAACACGAGCTTTTCATAATATTTCGATATTTTACTTAACAAACAACCTGAGTATTAGGACTGAGTTATCAGACGAAGTGACACCATATTTATCAGACAAATGTATTCGTAATTTCATCACTTTAATTAAAAAACAATTAGACAAGAACTTTACACTGCTCTTGAAGAACTAGGCATACCAAAGAAATTAATAAGATTGTGTAGCATGACAATGGTGACAGTGAAGGGCATGGTTTTAGAAAAAGCTATGAGAGATGCTGGAATAGATTCCTCCGGGACTGTATTCAACAGGTTGGTGCAGGTCCTAGGATACGCTGATGACCTAGATACAATCGGGAGGTCGCTTCGAGCAGTCACTGAAGCCTTTCTTGCTCTTGAAGATCCCGCAAGGACGCTGGGTCTCATAATAAACGAATGCAAGACAAAATACATGGTCACAGGACAGAAAGCTAGAGAAAGAGAGAACGTCCAAATTGGCATCTATTCCTTCGAAATAGTCAACAACTTTCTTTACTTAGGATGCCAAATTAACGCCGATGGGGAAACAACAGACGAAATAATGCGAAGAATCACATCAGCTAATAGGTGCTCCTTTGGTCTCACACCCCTGTTCCAGAGCAGAACAATTGCCAGGAACATCAAGCTGCTTCTGTATAAAACACTGATTCGCCCAGTTCTCACCTATGATTCTAAGACCTGGACCATTTCTAGAAAGTCTGAGTCAAACCTGCTGGTTCATGAACGCAAAATTCTCCGCAGCATTTTTTGGTCCAATATGTGTGGGAGGTGAATGGAGGAAAAGGACCAACCAAGAACTGAACACTCTTCCGAATGAACCAGATATTGTGGAAATTATAAAACTTGGTAGACTCAGGTGGGGTGGACATGTGATCAGAATGGGGGAGAATGAAATATCCAGAAAAGCACTCACAGAACAGAACAGATCTATGGCACCAGGAGAGTTGGTAGATCCAAACTACGTTGGGAAGACGGTGTGAATGATGATGCGCGCCATATCCTTGGGACCCGGAATAACAACTGGCGGACGCTGTGAAAGGACGTCTTGACTCAGTAATGGGTTGTCTGTCGCGCCGCTGAAGAAGATTTAAACAACAATATTCGCTATGCACAGTTTCTTCTGGGAAACTGAGCGTTAACAGGGTAACAGTGACAGCAGTGACGTAACTACGGGAGTGACCAGGGAGATCAACCCCACCCTCCCAAACAGAGATGTTACGAATTTCAGTTAAATTCCATACTTACTTAACGTAAGCCTATACCTGAACCAGCTGCGTGTGTTAAAATGAGACTTATAAATATAATTGTATAAATAATTATATGGGAAAAATTACGAGTATAACCAAATAACGTTCTACAAGGATATGGCAGCCCCCACCTCCTTATATGGTTCCGAAACATGGGTATTATCTAAAAGATGTACAAGCTGTCATATACCGCAATTGATCACGCTAACTCTAGGAGCTGTTCTCGGTTTCCCTGCTTCAATTAAGATTTTATTCTCCACAGAAAGACTTTGTATTAGACTCTGTCTAATTAGATGTTGTGGGATCCTTTTCCTTGCCACTATTGCCCACAGTTTGCTCCGATTCATCCTGTCAAACGCCTTCTCGAAGTCGACGAAATCTAAGTATGTTGGCACGTGATAGTCTCTACGCATTTCAATGAGCTGGGCTACTGTAAATAAGCAATCTAAACATGATGTGCCCTTCCTGAAACCGTTCTGGGCCTCTGAAAGCATGGTCTCTGTGAATGCATTCAACCGTGTTCTTAATATAGATGAATATAATTTATATGAAGCTCGAGTTCTCTGTAGTTCCAGCAGTCATTACGATCACCTTTATTTTGTATTAATGTGAAAAGATATTCAACCACTTTCTCATTGATACAAATATTCTCACATATCACTTAGCTTGTTCCCTAACTTAGGGAATTACTTTGTTCCCTTTCGTTTTCATTCGTTCAACTTTCCTTTAGTATTCGCCATACTAAACATCAATGATTAGTTGCCGTGCAGGCAGTTTGCTGTATAAAATTTAAAAATTACTTAATACTAAAAAGTAAGAATACGACCAGCTAAGACAGCAACAAAATAAATAAACAGTCTGCTTTGGAGTCCACGAATAACAAAAAACAATAAAATCAGAATATATAAAACTATAGTCGAAAGTATAGGCCTATATGGAGCGGAACTGTGGGAAATTAATGAAAGAAAGAAATCCAAAATAAGATCTATGGAGATGGATTACTGGCGGAGGTGCTGTAGACTAACAAGACTAGATAGAGTGAGAAATGTAGAGATAAGACAAGCGATGAGAATCGACCTTGACATTATAGAAACAATAGAAGGAAGGAGACTGAATTGGTTCGGACACCTAAAAAGAATGTCGGATGAGAGATGGCCACGGAAGGTATGGGAATGGACTCCACCCTCTAGAAGAAAAAAAGGACATAAACATTCATGGAAAATGGACGTCGAAGATGCAATGAATGCAAGAGGACTGTGCAATGACAGAACAGGACTGTTTAGACCGGCGCCAGTGGAAGTTAGGATGCGAGAGGCGGCGAGAGGCGGCGCCAGCCGTAATTAAATCACACACAAAAATTAATACTAAGGTAACTTATCTTTAAAATAGTAGTGTAACACTGTTACGACATTAGAGAACAATCTACGTCTTTCTTGAATGTTCCAATGGAATCCGGCTGTAATGTTTGTGCGTACTTGATTCTCAACGCGTTAGCTAGACTGTCCAGAGGTCACGCGGCCGCGCGCGCTGTGTGCAAGGTCGCAGTCAATTACGTTCTGGTGTTTTCTAGTAGCGTTCTTGACGCGCAGTATGGAATATTGTAGTTGTTCGGCGCGGTATAAATACAAGCACTCAAGACACGCCCAGTTGAGTTTGAGTCGCGATTTACAGGAGTGCGGTTCGTTAATATTGTGGTTATGTGTTTTATAATTGTGCGGGACAATTGTAATACAATTGTGTTTTAGTTGACATTTTTATTGCGTGTAAACAATTTTATTTTATTTGTTGTAAGAGACTATCTTGTTGATTACAAACTGTTTAATTGTGATAATTAAAGGTGGTGATTAGTGACTTAATTGGTGTCTTGTATTTAGTTTTCCACTGTACCATACGACGATCAGTAGACCAAATGCGATCAGGTCTACTTTACGAATATAAAATACTGGGTCTGTCTCTGTCTTGACATACCGGTACTGATCTGTTTCTAACAAGTTCGAAATCGGAAAACGTATTACCATCAACTCCTTACTGTGTTTTCTTCTCACTCCAAAGGAAACGCGAAAGCAATCTGTGACGGAGTGATTTTAGCCAGACGTCTGGCATGGCGCCGAGCAATTTTCCCGCCATCGAGTTCACCGCCTACTTCACAACACTCACTCGTTGCGGGGATAACGGCATCCCTGGTACGTGATTTACGACGTAGGTACTGGTCTCGGGTACTTATCGCTACGTACGGAGTAACGGAAATCAGGAAACTATCTTCTGCTCTTCGAATGATTTAAAGTACATATGAACCAACATTAGGACAGAAACAAATCCAGAATGTTTATTGGTGCTAGTTATGAACTACGTTTTTCCACGGTGTAATTACGACATTCAGTCGAATAACAGGAGGAATAAATATGGGTTACCTATAACGGTTGAAAAATCTTACTCTTCTCAAGTCCAAGCTTCTGTCTCGTAAAAACCAAATTGAAACTCTACAAAAGCTTGATCAGACCAGCCGTGACTTACATAGCTGAAACATGGTCACTCACGGCTGTATCAATTGAGACTATTTGAAAGGAAAACAGTGAGAAAGATATAGGGCCGAATAATGGAAGCAGGAGAGTGGAGATGCCTTCCAAATGCTGAAATTATGAAATATTGCAGCGGCAAGAAAATATAGTGCGCTTCATAAAGGCAAGGCGGATTAGCTGGCTGGGACATGTGGAGAGAATGGCACAGGAGAGACTGCCCAAGCAAGTGCTAAATAGAAACATGGAAGGAAGAAGAAGGGGAAGCTCAGAAGCTGGTGGATACATGAGGTGGAGGAAGACTTAAGACGAATGGGCGTACAAAACTGGAGGAACGTTGCAACAACAAAAAAAAAGAGAGAGAGAGAGAGAGAGAGAGAGAGAGAGAGAGAGAGAGAGAGAGAGAGAGAGAGAGAGAGAGAGAGAGAGAGAGAGAGAGATAGACAGACAGACAGACAGAGCACTGGAGGCGAGTGGTGGCGGAAGCCAAAGGTCATCCAGGCCTGGAGAGCAGCGGAAGAAGAAGAAGAAGAAGAAGAAGATGATGATTTAGCCCGACTAACTGTAGAGCGTATGGCGAACAAGACGTTAAACGTTTACTTAAACGGGATTAATTTCAGGATGTTATCACACTTTTTTCAACTTCTTTAAAGATAGTAATCTTGATTAGTCTTAACTTGTTTTTTCTTTTGTACGAAGCCGTCTCGACCGGACTCCTCCAGACAAAATTCTAGATACGCCACTGATTCCCCTACATTTCCTTTTCTACATGTTCCACATATACTTTAAATAATGTCGGTGATTCACATTCTCTTTGTCTTACGTTTCTGTTACTGTCAAATCCTGGCCGAATATTTCAGCATAGGCTATATTATGCTACATGAAAAAGCTTCATGTTAAAATATAAAGTGGAATTCTACCAATACTCAAGAACAATAACAATTTACCTTAAGTCGATCAACAATGAAGCAAAAGAAACTCGTTTGGAACACATCAAGTCTAGATCATGATCTGGACTACGGAAGGAAATGTCATAACAACTGGCCAATGAACACTTCATAAGCAAACCAGATGACAATTAAAATATTTTCAAAACCAGTTCTGTGAAATATGTTCTGCGCAAGTTGCATAAATCACTATTACACACGTAATACTCGTAAGGTACAAGTTGACAGCCCATCTTGTCTCCCCCCCCCCCTCCGATATTATTCAACTGGTGTAGTATAAAAAGCAGTCTATTATTTTACGCATCTAATAAAAGCAGACAAAACGCAAACACGTTACAGGGTCTCATAAATCTGTGCGCCGGCGCCGGCCTCGGCGTGGAATACGTAACTGAATATCATCCGTTACACGATACTGATGAATTCTTATTGAATTTCTTTAAGCAATGAATCCAATCAAAACACACACAACGGTATCAGGTAAAGCGGCGGTACAATGACGTCAAACGCTGCAGTATTGTTTCCCCGAGAATACATAATTAATTCGACCAAAGAAAGTCGTATCGAGTTTCATTTCTTTTATCCTGTGTGTATGCACAGCCAATCAACTTTGATTTTCAATCACTTTGTTTTAAAGAGACGAAAAATTATTTTCCTCGGAATTTTCCTTGTGTTATTTAACGAATTTTCTACAACTACGTTCTGACAGTCTTAAAAAAAAATAAACAAAAAATATCGCTTGAGGACTGTTGGGAATTATATATATATATCAAGTGCAAATAGGTATTTAAACTTATAATTTCCTTATTACTTGGTTTAAGTAAGAGTTCTTGGTCCTCGTCCTAGGAGGAGGCGGAGGAAGAAAAAAGAGCAAGAGAGAAAGACCAGAAGGAGGGGGAGTAGGATAAGAAGAAGAAGAAGACTGTTACAAAACAAGTACAAGGGATTAAAAAAGAAACAGACTGCAAACGAAAACAGAGAGAGGGAGAGACCCAGAGAGAGCGAACGGAGAAAAATTTAAACCCAAGTGCAAATTAAAAAAATATAAATTATATAATTGAACTTATAGCCTAAACCAAATGAAATATTTGAATTTAGATTAAGAATTTACATTAATACTGGAAAACAAAATATTAACGAAAAATATATTTGAATATCTAAGAAACGTGAAAACAAAATCTAAATGACACAAAGAAGTACGGAAAGATTTTGAAAAGATTCAAAATATAGACGAACAAACAATTACGGACAGGAATAAGTACAGAAAAATAATAGAAGGATTCAAGCTAGAAGAAAAGATCAACAGACAAGGGAGACTTGGTGAATCAGAGACGAAGAAAAAAGTCCGAAGTGAAAAAGTGAAAGCCTACTGGGGGAAAAAGAGAAATTAATAAAACGTGCAACGCGGTCCGCAGTGGCGTTAAAAAAATAATTAAAAAAAACGTAAATCGTTATACATTTTATTTTTAACGTTACGGTACACAAGGCAATGAAAATATTAACACTAACGCAAAAATGCATAAACGTAAAACCGGACAACACCTACAATGGAACCAGCCGACCGAACACAACAGGCATTAGCGCGTTTGTATTACATTTGCATACGATTTGCAAACAAACCAAACCAGAACCGAAAACCCAAGAGGATTACAAACAGCGTACAGCGTGTCAAAACATTTTACTTCTGCGATTTATCGATTCGGTATTATAAAAACGCACGTAGTACAAACTGATCGTCACCGGAAGTTTGGTGTAAATAATTGCTTGCCGAAATCATTCAACAACGCACTTTTGTATTGTCAAATTGTGTTCATGGGACAATAAACCGTTGTTACTCTGTTGCAAAGCCCGAGTTCGCATTCGAAAGCCATTGTTATCTTTTGTTTTTGTTTTTGTACTGTGGTGATTGTTATTTTAATGAAAGTAAAAAAAAAACGAAAACAGTAGTTAACATACAAAATGAAATGTGTTATAATATAACCGACAACAATGTCACATTATACAATTCAATACAAGAAGGTCCGCGCCTAAATCTGCAAACGAGGTGTGGAATATACTGTTAGGTAATGCGAATGCTCTCGTGCGTTCGATGGTGACTTTCTACAACCTTCTCGACTAGCCCTGCCAGTGTGTGTCTCTGCCAAGGCCGCGCTGAAGTATCCTCTAGAATTTTCGAGTTCTTGTTAAGGATGCATATTATGGAACTCTGCAGACTATAAGTAGCTCACACCTGCCGCTTAGTTCTCAGTTTACTTCGGGCGATTACTCAGTGCGTTTCAAGTGGCTGTTAGTGAAAAGTGATTATTGTGCGGGGCTCTATTAGTTGATATTATTATTGCGTGTGGACAAATTTAATTTGAATTATTGTACGAATATAATCTTTTTTGAATAACTTGTTGATTACAAACTGTTATTTGTGATAATTAAAGCTGGTTTTTAGTGACTTTCTTGATGTCTTGTATTTTGTTTTCCACTGTACCATACGACGATCGAGGAGACCGTCGTAACGATGCAGCTCCACAAATGTCTACAAATCACCGTCTATAAATTTTATGTGCATCGTTACAAGAAAACACATCAAACCCAGGAAAACGGACTGCGCGACACGCGAACACAAACCGTAATATGTAATCTTCTACATAGCCTACATTGTGCCTTTGAGTCTTTTCTTGGTTTCAGTAATAAATCCAATCGGTAAAAATACAACTTACAAGTTACAAGGAAAAATTATTCATTAAAGACTTCGCCTACCTCGGAGACTTTATTTCTAGACGAACAAGCAGGAATCCGTAAATGCCGATCTCGCATTGAGACGTATTCTCTTTGGAAAAAGATCGACTGAGAAAAGACGGGAATTTAATTTGGAGACACACCTTGCCTTCATTGACTACGAGAAAGCATTTGATAGAGTTAACAGATCCATTCTGTGCGACATAACAATATGTATATATTGCTGACATAGTTGGAGAGTGGTAATTGCGAGTCGATCCGGGAATAAATGTAAATAACAGAACATGCATGAATGCAATGCTGATTGCGGATGATCAAGTAATCATTCAAAACAACGATTGCGTGTTCCAATTACAGCAAGTCTGTTCAAATTACAACATGAAAATTTCTGTACAGAAGACAAAAACCCTTATGGATTTTGTGGGCAAATACCCCTTACGGATTCAGATTGTATTGAATAATAAGAGTACAGAGCAGGTGTTACATTTCCGCTGTCTTGGTTGTGACATCACTCATGACGTTGTCCACAAGTTTGTTAAGTTTCAGTGAACGTGTGGCACAATTCGTCGAGCGCTGTCAAGGAAAAAAACAAAAGAGACTCGACTACAATTTTATACGGTAATGGATGCGCCAATCTTATTGTACGGTTATGAAAACATCTGAATACAACACAGGCCACCGGAGATGACATTCTTACGACCTGTCAAAGCCTGAACACAAAGAGACAGACTCTACAATGAAGACATTCGTAACAAGTTGAAAGTTTTTAATATCCAAGATCGTATTGCAGAGAACAAAGAGAGAGATATTGCTCATCTGAATAGGATGCCAGATGGCAGGTTGCCTGAGGACGTTTATCAATGCAAGCCTATTGGACAGCGAAGTATAAGAAGCCCTAGGAAGCGTTGGTGAAGTGGCCCTAGGAATCCTTTAGGACCGCAATAGGTGATCGCCTAGTCGCTGATAGAAGAAGTAGGCTTACATGCAGGCCTACAAGAATGATGTGTTACAGATTCAAAAATCCAAATTTAAAATCGAAATTCTAAAGTATAAAGTTCCATTATCACATTAGCGTGGACGTTTCGTCTATCCTGCTTGGCGCGACAGATGTGAACATCTCTTAGTATTTAAGAGGCGGACTGTACCCAAAGATTTCAAAATATGACATTTTAAATTTTTATTTATATTATTATTATTGTTCATCATGTCTTTATCAGTAACACGTTGAGTTTCTTGCAGGATACTTATGTTATCAAATAGTGGTTGCTTCTGCAAGTAGAGTGTATTGTTTTTACCGCTTTAACTGACCTGACGCACGTTGGACTGACTGTATCAGTAGCCTATATTCAGAGGTTTCCAAATGAATTCAAGAAAAATCAACTTCATTCGATTTCACTGTAAAAACTAACAGATACTCGATTTAATTTCGATTTAAATTTTCGATTGTTGTAACGTATATTTGACGTTTGTTTTGACGGCTATATTGGAAATATTTAATGTTTATATATTATTTGTTTATTTTAATAAATTTATAATTTTAAATAAATTATCTTGTTTTGTTTGTATTTGAGTTTGTTATTTAATTAGCAAATCACTGTTATTGTGTTTGTAAATATTAATATTTTCCCAAATAGGCCTATATATTTGATAATATGTTATTGTTGTCTATTATTTTCTGATTAATTTGAGATAGGAGTACAATATGTAAGTATATTATTTATGTCTTTGAAAATACAATCGATTTTTTTAATGATGACACACTCTACTTTATGGCGGTTCTCCAGATTCATTAAAAATCCTGTAAATTAGTGTTTTTTATTAGTTAGGAACACATATTTTCCAAACTATTATATACACTATGTCCGTACGCAATTTTCACTATTTGTACACCCTTTTATGATTAAGGTGAGTAACCTAGTGTTATATTTCTACTTGTTACATAAAAAATAAATACTATCAACTTTTAGCACACTTCTTTAACAGATAAAACAAAAATTTGAATCTTGCACACCAGGCATAATATTTGAATTATTTTAGTCCTTCGTTATAGACAAAATAGCGTTTTAGTAGACCCTAAAAATTTCAACTACATACCCACAATAGCTTATAAGTAAATGGTACCTAACGTCATCAAATTTAGTAAAGTAAATTTAGGAATAGGCAGTAAGGTAGCCCCTTAAAGCAGTCACTTACAGACCTCAGTGGCCAGCCTAAGATGGTAAGGCACCCATTCCCGACGAGAGAATGATGTTGAAGCCAAGGTAGAGACATTGAGTCACACAAGATGGGTCCGTATGGGACTTACTTTGCCTGAGTCCTAGGGAGGCCCTACCAGAGGCTACGCTATCGCTCATCCTCACCATAGAATCTTTGTTCTTGTGCCAGTAGAGAATAGTTGACACCAGCACAGGTTCCGTTCCCAAATACTGACTCCCTACACATTAACCTTACTTACACAAGAGTTGTTAAAATCTCCACTACAAAAACAAGTGTTGGTAATGCCACTTCGAGGCAAGCAACCAACAAGAACAAACTGACTAATGATCAAATTGCAGTACAGGTGAGCCATTTTAACTGTTTGGGAAATGATATTGGCTATGATAGGAATTATGATATTAACGTTAAGTTAAGTAACTTCCAGACGATCTGTGGAACAATCAACAGCATTTTTAGAAACAAGGTACATACGTCGAGATACAAAATTAAAGCTTTACAAAGTTGCTGCGGTCCCTGTACTGTCCTAAGAGTGTTAATTATGGACGACAACCAAGAAACACGAAATTTAAATACAGGTTTCGGAAATGCCGTTCTTAAGAGGAGTTAAAAGGTGTCCTAAATTTGACCGTATAACGAATGCTGCCATAAAAGAAGAGTTACAAATTTTTACATCGAATGAAAAATTAAAAGATTACAAACAAGGGTGGAAAGGACACTTAGAAAGGATGTCACATTCAATGGTGGCCAAACAAGTCTGGAAATATAAACCTATAGGACACAGGTGTATAGGTAGACTCAGGAAGAGACGGCTGGAGGATCTTTGAAAGCGGATCAGGCAGCACCTTGCATATGTCGTGAAGGTGATGAACCCATCTCGCTTTTGCCTCGTATTTTGGGAGGGAGAGGTCATTTGAAAAATAATAGGAGTCTGTGGATGATAACATAAAATTTAAACTTAAAAACAAACATACAATACCGACAAAATATAGAGAAAGACGTGTGAAATTAATCAAACCAACACGCACAAAATTGTACGCAGAGAAGTAGGCCTACACATACACATTCTACTGTGAGAAAATCACTTACACTCTTACGACGACTGTAGACGTCCGCATACTTTTCAGCGAAATGTACACTCACCTGAAAAACAGAAACAAAAACGTTAACAAAATATAAAAAAAGTACACTAAAAGTATTACAGTGAAAAACGTTTAACGCGAAATGACGGAGGACCAGCTGTTTTCTCGTGTTAACAGAATTTTGTGTTAAACGGACAAATACTAAAACAGTATAAGATGAATGAACAAACACTGTATAGATAACTTATAGATACTGTATAGATTACTGTATACAGTAATAAAATAAAGTAATAAGGAATATTCAGAAGGTAGTTACATATATAAGTTTTATTTATTCTCCTGGATAATTTGTGGTTAATTTTTGAAAAAAAAAATACGGTTAATTTTTCTTAAAATTTATTATACACGCACTGTAGCTGCTCTTAACTTAAGTCTTACTATTCGTATTGTTTAAATTAGCAGCCATCCTTACTATTTCTTTTATGAATTTGCTAACTGCTATAATTTTTTATTGTTCGACTAAGCTTTTCGTCATTACTGACATCTTCAGGTCTTAAACAACTTGCGCATGTTGTTTAAGACCTGAAGATGTCAGTAATGACGAAAAGCTTAGTCGAACAATAAAAAATTATAGCAGTTAGCAAATTCATAAAAGAAATATTAAGTCTTACTAGTTAGGTTTTCTTGTACAGTTATGTAGTATGTCTTTTAAATCGATTGTGACAAGTTCAATGTTATTTAAAATAGTCTGTAATTTTCTTTCGCACACAATTCTGCAGTACACTATTTTCAACAATTTGTTCTAATTTATCGATGTGGTCAAACACTTCACCTTCCGAGTTGGCTTCTAAATATCGACGAACACGGCTCAGCTACGAGAGCATATCAATAGCGGTAAGAACTCCACTTGCGCTTTTTTTATGTATACGCAGCTATTGAAAGCCAGCAAAAAAAGTATTTTTAACAAAACTTTTTCATGTTAAGTGATATTTTGTAGGTAAAACTTCCGTGGTGACTGTGCAAACTGTAACTGTGAAATATAAGCAGCCAACAGGACCTGAGCCTTACTTCGTGTTACCATTTTCGTGTTAAACGTTTTCCACTGTACATGTAACAGCATGCAGCGCGTAATATACAATGCAAAATGTGGGTATGTTACTACATTGCCCACCCATAATATTTGAAATATACTAAACAAATATGATTTGTCTTAATTTTTGTTCACAGTCTGTTATTTTACAAATTTTGTTGTTTTTTCAGTACAGACAGCAAATCTGTGTTTGTGTGTAAATGTGAAATACCACTCACACACTAACTGATCGTCGTATCTTCGGCAGCCACTGACCGAAGAAGTTGAAACTTAGCAGGGAAGTTACCCTTCAATCGACATTACTGGTCAACTTCGGAGACAACAGCTGCCAGGTTGCTGCTCTGAATGTGTGGACCAACACTGAATGACGTTATTTATACGGTACACGGACCGATTCCTTCAGGTACGAACACATAAACGAAGAATTTAATAAGGCTTTTGCACAAATACTCTAGACGCGAGAAACACTTACGTACAATACATCAAGACCTGGCTGACTCCGGTGAATCGTCTTCCACGACATTAAGGCGAAACCTATACTAATATACTGTATCGAACAGGCGCGGATCCCCGCGAGAAGGGGGGATCCCCCCTCAAATAGCCACATCAGACAAAATTTTTGTCGTTGTTTTGCGATTGTAGAATGGTTTTGTGATTGTGAATATGATACAAAATTCATATCACGCTTCGTAGGTTCATGGTTTTACTCTAAAATTACTTCAGATTGTAACTACCTTACCGCCATGTTAATTTTTGTTTGGTACATAACATAAATGAGTAGTGTCTACTTTAAACTGTAAGAGAACATTCTTAAAAGAACAATGAACTGACACACACTTGTGATTTTATACTTATACGTCAATAAGCTTGTTGTGTTGACAACACACTGTATTTTTATCTTCACTCATTCCTATCATTTATACTTTAGACTATTAAAGAATGCTCCAACTTCACATAACCCCCTAAAATTCAAGTCCCCCTCACAAAAAAAAACCTGCTGGATCCGCCCTTGGTATCGAATGACCGTTGTCTCAATGGAGACTTCCAATAGCCTAACTGGAAACTCCAATGACTCTTACTGGTGATTCAAACAACGAACACTTGACAACCGTCTACCAAGTTAACAATTACGCCGTTACAAGGAACAAATACACCTTCACAAGTGTACTCTTTTTGCGATTGACGTTAACTGTTTATTCGTTCTGATTTCGGCTTTCTAAATTTATTAACCTAGGGACCTTTATTTATTCCTGTGCGTAGCGTGTAGGTAGAGAGTCGCTTCAAAAATATATAATTGCACGAAGTTCTAACGATTATCTTGTTATTGAACGAATGTAGCGAGTTCTCAGTTTTAACTCGACCGTTTGGCAATTGTCTGTCTGTCTGTCTATTTTGGGTAAGTCTCGTGATAACTTTTAAACTCATCAACCGATTTTCGTAAATCGTGCATCAACACGTGTCGACAGGTTCACCTTACAGAACCCTATTGGTTTTTAGATTAATCATCGAAAAAGTAGGGGTGGGAGAGGAAACATGTGAGGGGCGACGATTTTGAAAGATCGCATAAGTCCATGTGGGATATCAAATTAAAGAAAATTTGAGTCAATATACGAATTTGGTGTTCATTTTTGAAATTTCAAACCTTTGAGATTGCAGGAGGCAAAATTGGGATCAGAAATTTGAAAAAATTGTGGAAACCAGCCAAGTGTCGGATAAAGGGAATTTTAAAACAAATCCATTTGTTTGGAATTTTTTGCGTATTATATGATTGCTCTGAAACCGTTACTTCGCTAAACAAAAGATAGTACGGTAATTTCTTATAATTGAAAAATTGTGTAATTTCAAAATTTATCGGAGGGGAAGAAGCACCCTACCCCATTGGGTTATATTACAACCCCCCCCCCACAGAAGCTGGTTACAATGGAAGACTGCTCTGATAACGTGGAGGGGAATTGATGCGGGGAATTTACTTAACGCCTTCAGAGGATTACGCTGAATAATACTTGCGAGTTCTTCCAAAACATTCATGTCAGTTGTATCAAGGCTGTTAAATCCATCTTCTTTGTTACCAGCAATACGAAGACCTTTCACTTTTTAAACGCTCATTTAGATCGTCTTCTTCTCATATTAACGCTCTAATATTCTAAAAACACCTCCGCATGTTTTTAAATTTTCTGTACATCTAATATTAATAAATATCTTTCTCCAAAAATAGACTAAAACGTAGGTAGTGTAATACCATGTGATCAGCCACATGGTATAAAGAATTTTTGAAATAAGTAATTATAAACGTATAAACGAGGTCTGACCGAAAAGTGTCCGACCATTTTGAATATACCGGGAACCGCTTGTGCAACTCCAGTTACTCGGTAGCCAATCGAATGTTTCACTTCGTATCTAGGTAAATATACGTGTAACATTCACCACCGAAGAAGGACGGCCACAATGACTAATAAAGAGGATAATAGGAAGGTTTACAAGCCATGCAGCCAATTTCAAAGGGGATACACTTTATCAACACCAGACCGGCAAAATGATTCCAAGTAGAATTTCCCGATTGACCTTTCCTACCTGTTTCTCAACAAGTTGTAAACAAATCGTAAGGGAAATCTTGTACTCACAAACGTTGTGATAAAATTTTATACAGGCCGATTTTAAATTCGTAAAATCCAATTCCGGGACAACAGCAGTGAACGAATCTCTAATGCATACTGCAGGCACACACCTCCCAATAAAATCGGGATCAAATGTGCGCTTTACTTTGAGAAAAGTCCAATAAAATTCACAGGTGCTAACGTACGGACGAACTATTATCGCTGCGGGACGTGATCCGGTTTCACAGTCCACCTGATCACCACAGGCATGTATTTACCCTGTTATTGCGGTCAGTTCACCCGCATGTAATGATCAGTCCACTTTTATGGATTCATCTGATTTCTTATCGGAGCACACTTAGACTTTCGTATTGTAACGAGAACCGTATCGAATCGCCTAGATCAACCTAGCGCGCCCTTCCACTCGTCCCCCCCCCCCACCGCCGATAGTAGTACAGGTGTTGCCTCAGTCAAGGCTGCGTTCAAGTATGTTGTTCCAGGTTCTTCAAGAGCACACTTGAAATACGCAATTAGCGTCAGCAATTAAGTAAGGATGGAAAGATTCTACAACACGTGCGCTACGTGTATAAAGCCGGCTTGTCAGTTCAGTTACGTGAGCGATTTTCCTTAGCGCGCATCGAGTGTTTGTAGAAGTATTGTAGCGAAGTGTTGTTGTGTTATAATTAGTACGGAGTTGCCACTGTTGAACTTGAATTGTTATAAGAGGCTATCTAGTTGATTACAAATGATTAATTGTGATAATTAAAGCTGGTTAGCTGGTGACCTCATTGTTGTCTTCATTTTGTTTTCCACTGTACAGTAATGAGACCGACGTGACAGTACAGTGAACATTGGCTCTCGTTTGCAAAATTAGACGACAGATTTCTTTGGAGTACTCGTGTACTGAATTGTATAGTGTGACGCTGCAGCCAGTCACGACAATTGTTTTCCTGTCTGTCGCACCGTCTATTTTCTTTTTCAATTTTAATTAACATAAGCATCAGGTCAACAAAAGGTGACAACGACGACGACCTCCAAATGTGCATTCCGGTCCACAACAATAACAACGGTCCCATTGTTGACACACAAAAAAAGAATTACGCAGAACATTTAACGATACAAAAATGACGCCTCGAATGATTTCAGCACCAGCAATTATTTGCATCAAAATTTCCGGTAATTCGGTTTGTACGCGTGTTTTTGTAACACCCAATCGATACATCGCGAACGTAGTAGAGTGTATTTAAAACGCGCACACGACACGGTGTATGCTGTTTGTAATCCTCTTGAGTATTCGTCGGTTCCGACTCGGTTTGTTTAAAAATCGTATGCAAATGACGCAGGGCTATTGAAGCGCAGTAACGCGTTTCTACACGGTCAATTGGTTCCATTGTACTTACTGCCCTACCGTTGGCTAACGCTTAATACGTTTTAATATTAACAGTAATATATTAATACTTTTGTTTCACATTATTATGAGGACGAATTAAAAATTCAGACCGACCAGAAATCCGCTTAGGCTATATCGGCAATCAACGAACAAACTCGTCTGAATTGTTATTCCCGCTTGCACCTATGTAGTCAAAACTAGTAAAATTTTCCTTGAGCAGCAGAACACGCTCACTGCGATGAACTAAAAACATTCAAACCTATTTTTTAGATAAATCAAATTAATATCCATATTCACTGAACAAACCCGTCTGAAGCGTTTTTCCCGCTTCGAGCTATGTAGGCACAGTTATTAGGTACTTGTAAGTTCCCTGAGCTGCAGAACTGCCGTCACAATATAAACCTACATACGGCAGCGAGGCAAACAACTGTTCCCCGGTACCAGCCGAAAGGTCGCCGCGGACACCTGGCGGCTCGCAGCGAGCCAATCACGGATCCCTGTCAGGGCATAAAAAGAGCGCCACCAGAATTTTTTGGCGCACTCCATCGCCACGCCGTCGGACGCACTTCATCGCCTCTCCTCTATCGGACGACATCGACGCGGAGGCAGTCGGAAGAAACAGGAAGAAGAGTAGAACGGACGTTTTTGCATTCTTCGCCCTGTGACGAGCCAGCGATGGACATCGCTGGGCTGGCAGCGAACTCTACAAACAGATGCCGAAAGAAGAGGAAGACTGCAGTACGCCACTAACAGCGGGCGCAGCCGCCGAACATCTCAGCGCGGCCCGGGCGGAATACACATCTCAGCGTTCTCGCTACACGGCCCTTTTTAAGGTCACCAAAAAACGAATAGTTTTACAATTGGCGCCATTTGTCCGATGACAATATAAATCAAATTAATATCCAAATTCAGTGAACAAACCCATCTGAAGCGTTTTTCCCGCTTTGAGTTATATATGTGCAGAATTAATAGCTCCCTGAGCTGCAGGACTCTATCACTACGATGAACTACAGTAATACACTGGGTTAAACGTATTACTGGATAAATAAAAAATTAATTTTTATTTTTTTAAGCTGTGAGTAACGTTCTTCGTATGTATGATTCTTAGCATCAGCCGAGAAACACCGTGGACGGTATGTTCTTTTCTCATATTCGTGTTTTTGTAATTTTTGTTTATTGATTTAATTTTACTTGTTTTATGTGTTTTGTGAACACTCACAAATGAAAAGGTTACAAACATGTTACGCGTCGAAGATAACTACGTACCCCATCACGGGCGCAGCCAATGATAAAAAGAATCAATATCCGGGCTGTCTGGCCGTGGTCGCTTGCTTTCTTCTGTCGTTGTCTAATCGTTGCGGCCGCCCACCGGAGGCTTTCTTCAGTAGAAGAAAGTTAAAATTATTCGATAAAGGGTCCAGAGCCGAACGTACCCCTAACCGAGGTAAAAGCAGTGGTGCTCCTGATTGGCTAGAATGGCGCTCTATATGTTATATAAGGAAACTCCGCTTCCCCGAAAACTTATTGCTTCCAGAAATTAATAATTAATCCATATTGAAAACAAAAATCTTAATGGTGTTGTAATGGATTGCAGTCGTCTTAAAAATGCGTCTTATTACTGAAATTTGTGATGCGTCTTAAAGACTACTGACATTTTTTTCAAAATGTTTACTTCCTTTTTCGAACTGTGATGCCTGTAAGGTTAAAACAAACTAAAATTAACGTTAGATTCGAGACTGGATTAAAATTCTATATAGACTGAAAAAACTTGAGCGGCTTGTAAATGGAAAACGAAACAGAAGGCGGAGGAGAGGCCAGATGATGATTGATCTATGGATGCCATATCAAGAAATGCAGCGACTAGTCCAAGACAGGAAAGCTTGGAGTGAGCATGTCCTGTAAGACCTGCAGAAAACACATGATGTTAGTCTGACAGGCGGCATGGATTTTTAAAATTTTTTCAAATTCTGACCTTTTTTGTAAGGCTGTACTGTATAAAAATGATGTTAATTTCAAAACCGAAAACTTTATTCAGATTTTTGTTAAAATTCTCTTCAATTTTATACCCCACACGAGATGCGGCGACTTTTCAAAATTTGAAGCGTCCTGTGGGACGACAGGAACTGTACACAACTCTTCCCCCAAACTGGCATCACTGACGGGGGGGTATCAAGGGATCAACCCCCCGGAGCTATTAAAAGTTTCAGCTAAATTACATAATCACGTAACCAATTCTGACTCCTAACCTCTAATTGAGAATCCGGCTACGTAAACATTAACACGATACATTGTCTTCTTCCTTGATACCTTCATCTTCTCATCGTCCGGCCTGCACTGGCGTCCGCCCCCCCCCCAAAAACCAAACTACTCAAACCACTAGCAGAAGGGCACTGCCAGCACGGACAAGCCGCAAACATCACAAAAACGCTGCATAATTTACAAGCAACAAGAACAGCAACAAGATTTTAAATAACGTGAAGGGTGGACGAGTCAAACTTAACACGAGCAAACTCAAAGTGAGAAAACATCGAGCAAAAGACGTACAATGTTTACTGTACTAAACGCGCAGCGCTCCACTAACAAAGTATTCATTAAGTTTTCATAATCCCTCCGCTGTCTGGAGCACGTCATCACTGCCGCTATTAATCGCCGTCATCATCACTGTCACATCATTGTCAGCCGCCGCGCGAAACAAATAATAACCAAGGAAAACTAATTTACACGCGTTAAGGAAAATGAAGCTCAGATATTTCCGGACCGTGTTTGCAGGTTGATACCTTTCAACATCTTGCATTACATCAGACGTGAGATGCGCCAGCGTTGCAAAAAGTGGAATCGCACAAGTAACAGGAGCATTTTTGAAGAAAAAAATCTCTTCTTGCGTCCAGAATCGTTTCCCCGGTAATCGGGAAGAAATTCGCAAAAAGTTTAACTACACCGTATACGAGATTTTATCGGAAAGTTCATGAAATTCTTGTTTATCTTAAAAATTATGCCTTCATTCATCAACACTTACACTGCCCCCTTCAAAGTAGCCTCAGTCGAGTGTAACATGAGTAAGCCAGCCGTTTTGCAGTCTTCAAAATATTTCAAGCATGCACTTTTTGGTACAGCCTTCAGTTCCCTTAGCGATTTTCGTTTTACGTTTTCAACGGTCGCGAAACTTTGTCCTTTCGTGGAAGTTATCACTATCGGGAGGAGGAAAGATCGCGTTGGGACATACCGGGTGAATACGGTAGTTGCCGTGTCATCATTATGACGTTTTATTTTGCCTAACCTGGAAAAATTCTTAACAACCAATGACGTCCGTCCAGGTGCATTATCAGGCAGCAATTTTCGTAATGATTCATCCGTAAATCTGGCCGTTTTCAACAAATAGCTTCATAGAAATGGCGTAAAGTTTCAGAATATTACTCTTTATTTACCACTGCGACTAGCCATGAAATTTTGTGGAACACAAAAACATACTCTTCATCTGACAATGACGATCTTCAACTCATTCACGACAGTCTTTGAAGCTTGTAAACCGCTTTTTAACCCACACCAGTGGCAGAAGCCAGAAGCCTTCTGAACACGTTTACCAGGACAGTGCAGTTTATCTCACAGTTTACACAAAATTTAATCTATGTTCTTCAATCTTGCATTGTAGAATAAAACAAAAAATCGCCTAATACACCTACGGACGACATACTCAATTAGCTGTGAAATCTACAGAGCTTTCTCCATTATCCCTTTTCCTGTTCGTAGTTTACCACACTTCGGCCCAATATGTTACAAATAGGCCTACTTTCCACTACTGTCTTATACAGTATTGATTTTTGTTTCGGCCCTTAATTGTTTGCTTCATAAAGTGGAATGTGACTGTCTCGTCACTTGTTTACCTTGTCCTATAAGATTTTTTGTTTCTGCTACATTAGCGCCGTCTTTTTGTAACCGTGACACCAATGTATCTGTACGGAATCTACTCCCTTCACAACTCCCCGTTCCAACAATATATCTCTGCTTGTATTTCCGACGACAATATATTCAGTTTCATTTGTATTTACTGTTGAGCCCCATTTCTGGTATTCTTTATCTAACTTCGGAAAATAATTTACCGATTACTAAATACCGTAAGTCAACGACATCACTATGAGTGCTGCTGACCGACTCTGGGCTATGTGGTTGTGCGTCGCAGAAACGTACCACAAGCAATCCGAGTTCCGAGCTGCCTTCAGGAGCTCCTGCCTCCTAACCCTGCCCAAGTAGGGCGACTGCTCTGTAGTAGGCCGTTCTCGGCTGTTGTGCTAGCCTACACTAGCCCAGTATACACAGAGGGCGTTTCCACGAATCACCTGGACGTATACGGTACCTGCCCAGCCCAGCCACAAGAGGATTGTCTGGGAACCTCGCCGCACGTGCATAAAATCTGCGTTCAAGACGCCTGAAGCTGTCATCTAAGGAGCGGACGCCAAGTTCTCTCCTTAACAGGCAGCCATTGGGCTCGACCCAGATGCTGCAGTCATGCACCGGGTGCAAAGACGCCCCGCTACTACAGTGCTACATGCTACTCTCTTCTTAGAAGGCGAGATGAGAATCGGCGGGGGACTTTGGCCGCTAGCCGAAGTCCCCTGTCGAGGAGGCTCTGCAACCTCTTTTTATGTATGTTGGCGAGGTAACCCCAGATCGTGCAACTGTATGTTATGACCGGTAGCAAATACGCGCCGACGATCATTTTGTCCGATTTCCTTGTCACAGCCGAGCTGATCAGGAGTGGAAACAGTAAGCTCAGACGAGCGGATGCTCGTTTAAGAACTGTCTAAGCGTGGGTATATGACTGCTGATGATGACTGTTGGTTAACAGTGAGACACAGTGACTTAGAAGCGAGCCAATGGCGACGCGCAGCAGGCCGATAAAGTCTATGAATATTTCATATAATCCGCGGCCAAAGCCCGTAACAAAATAAACACGTTCTGTGTCGCGAGTGCGTGCTTCTGACTCTTGCATACTCACTTAGTGTTGTGTTGGCTGCTGCTGCTGTTGCTACTATGTTTACTTTAGAGAAGGGCGCCCTTTCAAGTACCTAATTAAAGTGTTCCCGCTGTTGATGTTGTCGGTATTGTTCACCTTTTAAATGGAATTTTCTTTGTGGGACGCGTTTCTTTGTTGAGCTGAATACTGAATAATTCGGATGACTGTACGTAATGAGCTACAGTGTTCTGTTACGACAACAAAGTTGGATATGATGTTTTCATTGCAACGTAGCGTGTGAGCAGTCTCCTATTAGCAGTGTTTGCTATGTATACCTCATGCTTAATGTTAATACGTATAGACCTAACTATCATTCATGCGCATATCGAGCACTGGCCTCTTCAGCTGATATCTTCTAGGTGTTCTGGTCCAATAACCCCCTGTCACTCTCTCCAATAATATTTTCCAATAATCCTTTTGACCTGGTAAACTATTCTTCGGCCTTGTGCATTTTCTGTCCATTAGACACGCTTCAGTTTTAGTCCTTTTCCAAAGAATCGGATTTGTGTTAAAATTCCCCGCTGTCTGACAGCCGGGTGGATTTTTACAGTTTTTCCACCAAATTCTTGATCCCATTTTTGGGCCCTGTGGTATAAAATTTTCAAAAACAGTAACAGTATATTCAGATTTTTGTTAAAAATCTCTTTAATTTGATATGCCACATGGAATTTGCAATTTTATCAACTTTTTCCCAAATTTTTGGACCCTGGCGTCCAAAAATTTTGAAATTTCCAAAAAATAACACTATATTCAGATGTTAGTTAAAATTACTTTTAGAGTGATACGCCACATGAATTTTTGCGATTTCATAAAAATTTGCATCTAGTTTTTGTCCCTCGCTTCCCAAAATTTTGATATTTTCAAAAATCACAGCTAAATTCATATCTATCTTGGATAAACTTTCTTTTAATTTGTGGGATATCCAGATCAGCTTCCGTGAATTGATTAAAATTTTGACTCCCTCAAATTTTTTCCCCCCGTCCCTCTATTTCTTGGGGCATCAATCTCACAAACGCCAGTTTTTGCTCCTACATAGCACTTTTCCGATTTTTTAACAATTTTTCCTCCTAACATTTTTGCCTCCCGCCTCCGGTAATTTCGGTGGGGGGGATCGATATAAAGAACAATACGATTTGTAGAGTAAAAGTATGGACCAGGTTGCCAAATTTTACGAAAATCGGTTCATCCATTCAAAAGTTATCCTAAGACATGCCCGAAACAGGCAGACAGACAAGTGCCAAACGAACTAGTTAAAACTGAGAACTCTCTTCGCAAGTACAAAAATAATGAATGACCAACATGTGGTACACCTACGGCCCTTCCATTACCTACAGCTTTAAACAATTAAAATTTGTTACTTTGATTGTATCTAATTGCACGGGTATTTTCGTTCAAACGATAAGCAAGTTCTGCCACTTTGGGAGCATACTAGTCAATGGAGGCCCAATAATCCAGTTACCACTGACTGCGTGATTTACTGAAGTGCGCAGGTCTATATGAGCACAGGAATTACGTCATCGCGCCTTTGGCTGGTCCATTAAAATACATAAGTAAAATTCAGTAGGCCTGTCAACAGTTCGTGTAGGCGTCTCACTTGGTGCGTACGAGGCAGCACCTTTACAAAGATCTGAATGCGTCTTTACAGCTGAAGGTGGATACGTCTTTGTAGCACAGCCAATGTTCACTTCACGTCCGCGTACATTAGCAAGGCGCTAATGTAAGTTGTTTCCGTAATGAAGTGTGCATATGTAGGGGTATATTGTGAATAGTGCTGTGTAAATGGAATCACGAAATTATGAGTAGTACCGAAAGCCTGGATATCTCTTTGTCTGACCCCACAAGCAAATTACGTTGGTAGTGTGTTATTAAACGAGCGAAGGGAATTCTTTGTTTTAACTCGACCGTTTGGCTTTTGTCTGTCTATTTATCTGGGTCGCCTGTCTATTTATGTGGGCTATGTCTCAAGATAACGTTTGAACCCATCAACCGATTTTCATAAAACTTGTCACGCGAGATCATACTTTAACCCTACAGAATCCTATTATTCTTGATATCCATTATTATTATTACGGCTGTACAATGTCTACACACTTTCCGGAACCAAAGACTACAGAAGTGATTGAACTCTCATCTTCCACTGCTGCTTGTCCATCCAAAGAGCTTCTTCAATTTCTCGTTCCCTCAGTACGATCTGAATTTCTTCTATCTAGGCAATCTTTCCTGTGACATTCTTTTCGTGTGTCCATAAGATTGTAAGTTTTTTGTTTGGATAAAATCTACAATTGAATTTTTCACATTCATTCTGTCCTTAATGAATTAATTTCTAATTTCCACACGTCTGGATACTCTTGACCAACGTCTCCAAAAGTTTATTTCTGCTGTCATTAATTTTCTTGATATTCATCCCCTCAAAAAAAAAATTAGAGGGGTAGGCAAAAATGTGAGAATTTTGTTTTAATTTAAAAAGGCCAGGTCAAATGCTTATGAAATTAAAGGGAATTTTAACCAACATTTCAATATAGTGTTCAAATTTTAAAATTTTACATTTTTGGACGTGAGTGCCCACAAAGTGGGTGAAAATTTTGATAAAACCGTAACATTTCTTGTGGGTTACCAAACTGCAACATATCTGTGGGTTTTTTACTAACATATCTGCATGTAGTGTTACGCTTTGGAAATTTCAATATTTTGGAGATCAAGGCCAAAAAAGAGAGCAAAAATTTTAAGAAATTGTGAAAATCCAGCAAGGGTAAAAAGAATTGTAACCCAAATGCGAGTGTTTCGAATTTTTAGTGTTTATTGTCAGATATTGTGCGCTCTACAATTTTTATAATCATCTTTATTCTGTACGTAACTCTTCAATATTTCTTGCAGATTTTCTACATTATGAATAATATAGCTTGAAATAAATACGTACTTCTGCAAGTAAAATTTTATTGAATTGTATTATTGTTATTATCACACGACGCACCTTTTAGGTAAATTAAATTAATTAATTAATTAATCAATTAAAAATAATTCTGTGAATTGTACGTCAGGTTAAAATAAACCTACTTGCAATGTATTTATTTGAAGATATTACATGAGAGACCTACAGGAAACTCAACGAGTTACTTATTAAGGAATATTTCAGGATCTATTCATATTGTAACATTACTACGGAAATAGTAGAGTAATAGGGATTTTTGTTATTTTTTCTATAATTAAAAATCATCTAGTATCGAAATTTATGTAATAATAAATGTAATTCGTTCAAAACAGTGAGCGAATTATGCAGGTCAGGGAACATAGCCTACTAGTTATATCGTTTCCTTAAATAAGAGTTTCCAGAGCTTTACTTGGTTAATAAAGAGGCAGTCGCGGCTGTATAGGCTACGTACAATGTAAAATATTAATTACGGGTCTGTAAATTTAATACAAACAGTAGATGACGGAAGAATAATGTATTCGTTGTGTACTGCAGAAGAAATTAGCGAATATTGTTTGCGACAGCAGAATAATGAATGGGGAGTGAATAATTTTATAAAGTCAAGACTGTGGGGGGTGGGGCGAGGGTGTTATAGAACGGAAGTGACATGGTTGGCGCGCGCTCTGCGTTTGTTTTGGAAACGGCTGTAGATTAAGAGGGTGAGAACAGAAGATTGGTTGGGGTAGGAGAACACGAGAGAGAGAGAGAGAGAGAGAGAGAGAGAGAGAGAGAGAGAGAGAGAGAGAGAGCAAATAAGGAGGAGTTCTTGTGTACAAATTATTATAACGAAACTGGCAGCGAACCTCTTGTTTTTCCCGAACTATATAAACAGAAAATTAAATGTTTTGTTGAGTAGATTTTGTGAAACGGAGACAAACAAAGTTATTGACGCGCGACTCCGCTGTTCAAGGTCGGGTGCGCTATGTGTAGTGTCAAAGTAGGGTCGGATAATATTAAATAAATAATAGTAAACGGGTTTGCAAGAATTGCTAAACAGATACATTTAATGTAATCATTCACTAGTTTTAAGAATATTGTTGAGATGCGATTGAAGATAATTGCGTGTGAAAGGGAAATGAAGTGTCTCGATTAGATTGGGACAGTGAGCTTCCCCTCTAGCGACAGTGAGGCTTGATTTTGGAACAAAATCTTGTAATACTGACTCGGCCAATAGGATGAGAGTCGGAAGCCTTTGATATAAGACTGTGGTCTTAAAAGTGCGGCAATGTTCTAACCCTGTCTCTGTGCACCAATCAGATTGTGTCGCTAGTAAACTGACTATCGTTTTTAGTCCGCGTGGACTCCGCGTTACCACAATGAGTGCGTGCGTGCGTGCGTGCGTGCGTGCGTGCGTGCGTGTGTGTGTGTGTGTGTGTGTGTGAGAGAGAGAGAGAGAGAGAGAGAGAGAGAGAGCAAATAAGGAGAAGGAATTCTTGTGTACAAATTGTTATAACGAAACTGGCAGCGAACCTCTTGTTTGTCCCAAACTATATAAACGGAAAATTAAACGTTTTGTTGAGCAGATTTTGTGAAACGGAGGCAAACAAAGTTATTGACGCCCGACTCCGCTGCCGACGGTTCAAGGTCGCTTGTTTTATGTGTGATGTCAAAGTCGGATTTGCTCTCGAGTCAATGACAAATAATTGTGTAGGAACACACGCAGCGGCTCACTGTCACGTCTGGAGTCGTGTGGCACATTACGGGGAGGTGAAGAAGAGAGACTTAGAGTGGATTAATGTAGTAGACGTGAGCCTAGTCTGAAGTAGTGTGATAAACGGCCGCAAACTACTGCTCGTTCGACGAAATAGTGGTTTTAGTGGGTAGTTCATTTGAAATGGGAGTCCCACATTTCGTGGCATGCGTAAATGCTCTTAAAAAAAACGATTCTAATAGTATGATTAGACTGAAATTTTGCAGATTTTATAAAATTTTACATAGGCCTATATATAGATGACATCGTGCGAGAATGGTAACAAAGTGCTCCTCTAGGTATACAGATTAGCCGACACGAGTTCCTAAACACTATGCTGTTTGCCGATGATCAATTTGTAATCCAAGATAGTGAGGATAAATTACAACTGGCTATCCACTCACTAAAGCTGTTATCAAAAGGTTATAATTTGAACATTTCAATAGAAAAAACTAAGACCATGGCATTCCTAGGAAAAGATTCGATTCGGACAAAAACTGTAATTGAAAATAAAATTTTAGAACAAGTATCACATTTCAATTACCTAGGCTGTGATATTACATATGAAGAAGACAAAGATATTCTTAATAAAACAAACAATTTCCAAAGAATATGTGGGACATTAGGGGGAACACTCAAAGGAAAGACCACGAAAGAAACACAAATAACATTCTATAAGGTGGCAGTCCCCATGGTATAATACGGGTCCGAATCATGGCCACCAAGAAAGAAAGATTATAGACAGATGGAAATCTGAAATGAAATATCTTAGCTCTGTGAAAGGTTAAGATTAGATCACATAAAGAACGAAAATATAAGACAGGGATTAAAAGTATAACCAGTAACGGAATAGCGAAAACTATAAAAAAAGATGGAAAGAGCATGTTATGCGCATGTCTCCAGGAAGAATTCCAAGAAAATCCTGAATTATAAGCCAACCGGAAGAAGAAATGTTGGCAGACTGAGACGGAGATGGTGAAGCCGGAACAGGCAACCTGCCTAATCCTGGACAGACAGATGATGATGATTAAATTTTACGTTACAAAAAAGGTTTACATAGAGCGGGTATGTGCCACACGACAATTGTGGTAGCCATAAATTGTCTGCAACAGATTTTGTTGGTGTGTGTTTATGTTTACATTCAGATCTTTATATTATATCAGCTGATTACTGTATGTTGATTTTCATTTTGCCCCAATATCTGAAAATGTGATACGATTTTTGAAGTCCGTCATGATGTTCATTGGATTTTCGTGGCCCTCTTCTTTTACATGTTTGTATATTCGGTATTGTTCATAAATATTAGATCTTATTTCATCATTGCATGTTTTCAATACCGTTAAGTGTTACTGTATTGGACCATATTCACAAGACTGTTCTTTTATGTGTTTGGCTACTGATGAGTTCGGATTTGAAAGTTGAGAATGTCTGGTGTGTTCAATACATATGTGTGTATAAAGGATCTTGATATGGAAATGTTGCAGTGCAACACAAAATACATAGGTTATAAAAATAAAAATAAACATTCCGCAACAAAATCAGTTCTCGAGAAACTTCATTGTACGGTATCTCTAGGTTATGAACAAAAAATACACCACAATACAAGATTGAGATTACAGGTACCACTAGTAAGCAAAAAGTGTATGTACATTATAAACACATCACATTATCATTACCTTAACAATGATTTTTCTTTTCTTTTTTACAATAAGTTGTCTCACCTTTCTCAGAATGTGTGACTATTTTAAAGAAAACTGTTACTATAGCGACAACGACAGCTGAAAGTGAACGATTCTTTTCTACGATGCTTTAGAACTTTTAAAAAAATAATATAGACACTGTCACACTGAACGCATTGGCTATGTTGTCTATAGCAGTGTTCCGCAACCGGTGTGCCGCGGCACAATAGTGTGCCGTCACAAGGTGAAAGGTGTGACGCGAACTTTTACTTATTATTGTAATAAATTAATTGTCGATTTTAAGTAAGAAGGTGCTTGTTTATTCTTTAATACATGCTGATAACTGTTATATTTTCATAGAAATTAAACGTAATTTATTTACTCAATGTTGTTTTATAGTTTGCTTATCTTAAGTTATTTGTATTCTCGCCTGAAATATTGGGCCGGTTTGATGGGTTACAGGCGGCAAGCTTTGTGTTCACCGCAAAGGTATGAGTAGAGTTATTTACTTTAAAATTCGTATTTTCTACAGTGAATTAAAGTTAATAAATTGTTAATAAATGCATGAGTCTATTCCTGTTTCATATTAATAATAATAATAATAATAACAATAACAATAATGATAATAATAATAACTGATTACATAACGACGTAATATTTCGTAATTATATTAAGATTCATATGATTTTGAGGGGACAGACATTTTGGTGTGCCGTGTTGAGTCTAGGTCCGTCTGGGGTGTGCCGTGAGTAAAAAAAGGTTGCGGAACACTGGTCTATAGGACACAATATGACATATGGAATTCCAGATTTTAATAATAAAGTGGAAGGCGAATTTGGTACATCTAAAAACAGAAAACGGAATTATTTTACAAAAAGTGACTACCAGATAAGACATCGAGAAGCCTATCGAACAGCCCAGAACATTCTCCACCCCCACCCCCCCCCGTCCAGTGTGGCAGTTGTTGCCTCAGTCAAGGCCGCTCTCAAGTAGGTTCCAGTGTATTCAAGAACACTTGAGATACGCATTAAGTGGCATGAAGTGAGGATGGAAAATTTCTACAACGCGTGCGTTACCTGTAAAAAGCCATAGCAGCAGGCTTGTGAGACAGTGGTGTTGAGCGATTTCTTTAGCGCGGATCGAGTGTTCGTAGAAGTACTGTAGCGAAGTGTTGTTATTAGTGCGAAATTCTTTATAGTTGAGATTATTATTGCGTGTGGACAAATCTAGCTGGAATTATTGTACGAGTTGATTACGAATTATTAATTGTGCTGTTTACAGCTGTTTTTTAGTGACTTCATTGATGTCTTGTATTTTGTTTTCCACTGTACCATACGACGATCAGTGAGACGGTCCTAACAACATTTTTTACGTAACTGCTGACAACCGCAAACAGTGCCCTTCCCCATAGATTTGGCCCTCTGTGTGCCCTGCCGTACTCACGAGCCGTCACTGTGTAGGCATGCTTCAGTTATCTAAAAATATCAGCAACATCTTATCGCATAACAGGTGTAAGGTTTGTGAAATACCCATTACCTACAAGCAGAGACGTATGTGCAATTTGGCCTGGGAGGGTCTCGAGTCGGGTCGCTAAAAAAAAAAAAAAAAAAAAAAAAAAAAAAAAAAAAAAAAAAAACACGTTAAGACTAGTCAACATTACTGTCCTTGAAGTGGCTGAAATCAATCCCACAATAAAAATACGCGTTATTGAAACACTGTTTACACGATACTTAATGACTGAATTGATTTTCCTATATTTCATATTTCAAACGTATAGGCCTACGCTAATCCTATGTAATAAACCTGTTTTTATATTCAAAAAGAGTTAGACTACTACTAGGTATATTAGCGTGAGCAGCTGAAAAAGTAATAAAACAGCCTAAAAATTACGAGATTAACAAAATTCGTCAACTTTTTCGACCTTCTAGGGGGGGGGTCCGGCCCGTTCGTCCCCACCCCGCCGTGATACGCCCCTGATTATAATGCCGACATAGAAATATGCAACGAAATTTACAGACTACTTAAAATGTCAATAAAATATCTAGGTATCGTGTAAATTCTGTTTGTACTGATAATCGTATTTTGTTATGAGCAGGTAATAGGCTATATACGTCGAGTGTTTGTTGATTTCTAACACGTGGAGCGCTGTCCGGTCAAGGCACTTGTTTGTTTACTTCAAGCTGCAGGCAGTTTATTTTGACAGATGATTCTGCGGGCGCTACTACTGCCGGTCAGGCCGTACGAACTGACAGCTTTCCGATAAAGTATCCACGAAGCCATTAAGTATGGGACCTTTGTTTAGCTCCGGCTACTCCAAATCGATACCGTGTGTAGGTACCTGCAATATGACAATAGAGTAATCTAATAACACGCTAACTGATACGGTAATCGATCGCAAAACAATAATTCAATCGATATCAGTCAGACAGAAAATTATGAGGCGCTAAACAAATTCTACACTTGGGTTTTCAAATTCTGTCAATGGATATTTTCCAAAGAGAATTCAAGAAGATTGCTTAGCTGTAACCATAAAACCCATATCGAAACAATAAAAATGCTCACACCGGACGGTATTTTAAAAAACATTTTATTACGCAAGTAAAAAACATAAATACGTAGTTCATCTCATATCTCACAGACCGCTACGGACTCTTACTTACCTTCTTCTTCTTCTGCCTGATGGGTAATGTCAGAATTGAACTGGACGTCTGGCTGGGTTCATTCTGTTTACGTGATCCATCCATTCTTCTTCTTCTTTAGCATATACTACATAAGAGGGCTATTTTTTTTCAACCTCCTGTGAGTTGGCAAACCTAGTTTGTTGTCACAGCAACAATCTGATTACTGATTAACGTTTTTGAGGCTTTGTTCTAATCTGTAACCCCTGGTTTTATAGTTATTTTGTCTATTACTGTGGTGACGACAGTTTAATTATGGCAACTACAATTGAAATTGCCTCCAAGTGTGAGATTCGGTCTGTTATTAGATTTCTTCAAGCTGAAGGTCATAATGCTGCAGAAATTCATCGAAGATTGAGTAATGTGTATGGAGAAAATGTGATGAGTGATGGTTCAGTTCGGGAATGGTGTAGAAAATTTAAAGAAGGGCGAATTGATGTTCATGATGAAGGAGGGCAAGAAAGAAAGTCCGTGGCTACTGATGCTGTTGAAAGGGTAGACACGATGGTTCGATAGCGCCGTCGTTTCACAATTACTGAGATTTTCCTGAAATTTCTAGGTCTGCTCTTTATGATATTCTTACTCAGAGGCTTGGGTATAGGAAACTCTCGATGCGGGATGTGCTCGGTGGGTTCCCAAACAACTCACAGATGTCGACTCGAAGAATGTGTGCATCGTTATCGTTTTGTAGACTTGTCACCAAGTGACTACCATTTGTTCAATGACTTGAAAAAGTGGATAGGTGGGCAGCGATTTGACCGCAATGATGAGTTAAAGTCCAGTGTGGTATATTGGCTGACTACTCATGAGCGAACATTCTACAACATGGCATAGAAAAGTTGGTGCCTCACTATAAGTGCCTCAACAGTGGTGGTGACTATGTAGAAAAGTAGTTTACATATATATGAAACTTTTGTATATAATAAAATTACTGATATCATTCATGCGTCTGTTTGTTGGTCTATCGGATGCTGAAAACAAATAGCCGTCGTTATTTAACTGTATAGTATTTATTGTTAGATAATAATGAAGGTATAATAGAGACATTAAACATTGTATATTTACATAAAATCTTCACTGCGAAACTGACATGGACGTCTAATCGAGCTCTTAGAATACACAAAATATCGGTATGGAGAACCATACATGACTTCCATGTTCTAAGATTTATATTTAAAATCATTTTCGAAATGAAATATTTCCGTAGAAACTACTTCTTTCTTCAGAAGTACTGTGATCACTAACGTATACCACCTCACGTTAGTCCACTCGATTTTCACTGATGATGGCACTCGATGGTAATGCCGAAACGTTTGGTTTTTGCAGAAAACATTGGACCACGCCCAAACAGTCCGGGAAGGAATTTTAAGAGCAAACTAGTTCTTTGTTCCCGATAACGTAGTACACATATAAAAAATTATCCCCTCCCCCTTCAATTACCCTTTTCATTTATAGATATTTCATCTACCTTTCTACAGTGCATTATTATGACCTTCTTTCAGGATACTTTATTTATCAAAATGAAATACTTTACTCTTGTTAAAACACAGAACGTTGCAGGTAAACTACCCCTTCTCCTTAACCCATCTTCACCAAAATCAACAGGGCCTGAGTCCTCTACAGCTCATGCTCATATGCAAAATGTTATTTGATTCTGTTTGAATTTGCGGCAGTTATCGTTCGCCATAGAAAAAATTCTTCACACACACACACACACACACACACACACACACACACACACACACACACACACACACACACACACGTTTGTCGGAAAATGACTTTTCTTCATGTTTTGAGGGTAGTACAATCAGAATAAGCCCTTATCTCGAACACGATTTTTTCGCCATCACCATACTTCCATTTCCTTATGGAACATGGAAGTAAAAAATGATTAAACGTTACTGCTATAATAATTATTTTAAGATTATTGAATAATTAAAAAAATCGCGCACATTTCTAATGATGTCACTTTAGAAGCGTCCCACTACACTGTGCGGACGCTGTCTCAACTGTTTGTTTGTTCCCTGAAGTTATCAATGTAATTGTAGTGTGGTAGACTGCCTGTTAATGAATTCCAAGAACTCAAAGCGAGCCGGTCTTATCTGTGTGTCGAGTTGTAGTTTGAAAACATCTAAACGTTAGTTTAAACAATAGATGCGACTGATTACGAATGAAGAACGAAACACTGGACAGGCGCGACTGGTTAGGAATGATTCAGTTATCCAAAATTATCGACAGCATCTTATCGCATAACAGCTGTGTAAGACCGGGCATAACAGGTGTCTACTCGAGGGATGGAAGGAAACAGACCGAGTCTTGTTACGATAAAAAAATAGGACTAGAGCCAATGCACATTTAATTTTTTTTAAATAAAATATTAATACCTCAGGGAAACATTTTTTTTAATAGGTATCTCTTGCAGACCTTTCTCAATTAAAATAATATATCCTTATTAGTTTACTTATTAACGTAAACTGAGTAATTATTAAACTGGTTTTTCAAGATAAGGTCGCGGCCAGCATAAAGTACTTAAGTAGCCTACTTATGTTGTGGGTCGTCAATTAGAAACCACTACTGCATTATTACGAGGCACGTCCAGAAAGTAAGAATACAAGGGCTGTGTAGGACATAGAGAAATTTTTTTTTCAAAGTTGGCACCCGTGACGTGTAGACGGGTTCTTAACGGTCAAAATGAGACATCGAGTGCCTCAATCCGTTAAGAAATGTCGTCGCAGCAGCTTAACACGTCAACCAGTTCGTCCCCCGTTTGCTCCACGTACTGAGGGTGAATCCTTTCTCGACTCAATTGTGATTGGGGACGAAACGTGGGTGTGTCACTATACTCCTGAGTCAAAAAGACAGTCTCTGCAGTGGGGCCATACCCATTCGCCAACATCCAAAAAATTCAAAGTTCAGTATCCACAGAGGAAAATCATGGCATCCGTCTTTTGAGACCGGAACGGGATCTTGTTGGTCGATTTCATGCCCAAAGGGACCACCATCAATGCTGCTGCATATTGTGAGACCCTAAAGAAGTTGAAACAAAAAATCAAAGACAAAAGGAGGGGAATGCTGACTCGTGGTGTGTCACTCCTTCATGACAACGCCAGACCCCATACCGCCCGGCTCGCTCAGGACCTGCTCGTGTCGTTTGGATGGGACATTGTGACTCACCCACCCTACTCCCCGGACCTGGCACCCTCGGATTACCATCTTTTCACCAAATTGAAGGAGTTCTTGGGTGGACAGCGATTTTCGGACGATGAGGAGGTCATGGAGACTGTGAAAAAGTGGCTTAAGGAGGTGGAGCGGAAGGTATACGACGAGGGTATACAAAAGCTGGTGCCCAGGCTTCAAAAGTGCATTGACCTCAACGGCGATTATGTGGAGAAATGATAAAATATTTTGGCACATACCCTGTAAATTTCATTAAAATATATTAATTTTTCGATTTTTAACAAGTGTTGTATTCTTACTTTCTGGACGTGCCTCGTACATCATTCTATAATATCATCACAACGGATATCCTGCTAGGAATGGTCGCGTATTTAGAATGTGACCAGGGGGGGGGGGTCGACTCGTCTTCATACAAGAAGAAAAACAAGTTAACACTAACCAAAACCATCTTTAAAGTGGCTAAACCCTGTGAGAGCACCCTGAAGTCAGTCCCATTAAATTAATCGGTAATAACGCGACGTACATACGCGCTAATGAAACACTGTTTATAAGATACTTATTGACTGAACCGATTTTCTTATATTTCAAACATATACGCTAATGCTGTGTAATAAACCTGTTTGTAGGCCTATATTTAAAAAACGGATTACTACTACGCCTATATCAGCATACACAGATAAACAAATTACAAAACCGTCTAAAAATTAAGTGGTTAACCAAATTCGTAAAATCTTTCGACTCGTTCGCCCCCCCCCCCCGTAAATACGCCCCTGGCTCCGACACTGCTTTGTTTCCCCGTAATCTGCGTTTGTAATACGTTAACCCGCCTCCGGCAAAACACAGCCGTCTGCTCAATTCTTTCCAGTGACATTAAAGTAACGTCACAGTGAGTTTCGCCCCGTTGTGAGACGAAACCTGACAGAGTGTCGCGCGGACGTTGTTTCCTCTACACAATATAAGAAGACTTCCCGGAACGTGAAGTAAGCGACGTCGCCCGTGAGTGACGTGAAGTGTCTGCTAAATATACAAACACAGTAATGTGGGGATCAGCTGGGCCGGCTGCCAGTTTGCCCTCGGGGTCACTAGCCTATCTGTTGTACGTTATTGTCTTTATGGTTATTGTTATTGTTCTTTGGCTTTTTGTATAAAATATTATTTTAAAGAAAACTGAACCGACTAATGCGTTATTTCTTATCTGTGTCCATTATATTGCCTGATAAGTTGTTTTGTTTGCGTTTGTATAATTTCTTCTTACTGATCGTCGGGTTACTTTTGTGCAGGACAAAGAGAGCGCTTATTATATAGACTATTCGGAAAATATAAGAAGTATGGGCTTGACATCATTTGTGAAATACCATCTGTATAGTTGGCGACGGCACAGGGAAAGATCTGTACATGAAATACGATCTACGTATCTCGGAACTATGATATCTGCACAATGAGGAACTGCACAGAATACAAAGCAAAGGACCGTTAAACGAAGAGTGGCGATTGGACAACTTAGAATAGGAACACTACCAAATTGTACCGATCTATAGTTAGAGTACTGCTGCATTGAAAGGCAAAAATAATAGGGAAAAAATGGTCGACGGTGTTGTGATGTAGCCGCGTTTGATAAATTGGAAATATACGTACGAATAATATAGTAATAATAATAGGGAAAATAGGAACACTGACGAACACGATTGTACCGATTCATAGTTGGGAATATTGCTACATAGAATGACAAAACTCGTAGAGAACTGAAATGGACGACTGTGTTGCGATGTAATTGCATTAGATACAATTATAAATAACGATAGGAGAACGTGAGTAGAATGATACGTTGATTATACGCTTATTGAAGCCACTGAGGCGTCCAGACAAATGAGACTAATACTAGAAGTGGGCTAAAAGTTAATAACCAGCAGTAAGACATAAAAAGGAAGACCAGTCTCTCTTGAAATGGCAGAGATTGATTGAGTCGTTGGAAGATCGCAGTCTACAAGAAGAAGACTGGTGAAACAGAATAGCAACGAAGCTGTTACTGGAGTAACGCTGGACGGTGTAGACCAGTGTTTCTCAAGCTATGGGGCACGACCTACTGCGAGGGCCCGAGAGACGGCGTTTGGTGGGTCGCGAAGTCGGGCTCGAAAATTTATTTACCGTGTCTTAAAAAAAAACTATTACATTTAGTATTAAGTGGAATTAAGTATGTATAATTTGTTTAAGTTTAAAAGAGGGCTTAAAGTACTTGATGTTACCCAAAAAGTATGATTATAAACTGGGTGCACACCCCTGCGAGTAATTCTGCCGGCGCCCACGTTTATGCATCTAATGAAGTGTATGAAGTGTCTTGAATATCCTTCAAGACAGGTCTCGAACATAAAAAGTTTAGGAACCACAGGTGCAAACGAGAACCAATAGGCCTTATGTGTACTTCTGCCTTCCCGAGAGTTTCGTCAGTTGCAGTATATCTGAACCAGCTTCTGAACCAGCTGTATTGCTTTATGTTCTTGTGTCTATCCGCCCGGTGTGTGTGTGTGTGTGTGTGCGCGCGCGCGCAGCGAATAGTTAATGGAACAAACAAACAACACCAAACTAGTATACAGGCAGAGACGCCAAAGCATACCTGAGTGTAACACTTCATAACTATGCGTACCTGTAATGAACACACACAGGGTTCCCCCAGTGGAGACTGAACTTTAATGACGTACATACTTTGGCAACTACTCCTATAGTGTACTGGATACAATACTACAGCACGGCGCGGGGGCTGTTTGTTGGCGACACGGGTACTCCGCCCTGATACTAGTAGCTAAATATATAGTCTAGTTCGCAACTAGGGCCAGACGTATTGATTGCACCTGTTATTCCTTGCGGCAATCAGTCAATCTCCTCATATTGGTCGGAGTGAAAGAGTTACACATCGTGGGACCATGGATAATTGTCAGAATGTTGCTGCACATGGTACACAGCGACCTACAGCACTGTCGCTAGCGCAGGCTGCCGAAACCGGGCGCGGGCGCGCAAACGGCTAGGCGCCTACTGCTGTTACGCGGCAAACCTCAGAAATGGTAGTCAATTTACTAGCGACAAAATATGATTGGTACACAGAGACAGGGTTAGAACATTGCCGCACTTTTAAGACCAGTCTTACATCAAAGGCTTCCGACAGTCATCCTATTGGCAGAGGCAGCATTACAACATTCTGTTCCAAAATCAAGCGTCACTGTCGCCAGGGCGGAAGCTCACTGTCCCAATCTAATCAAGACACGGCGTTTCCCTTTTACACGCAATTACCTTCAATCGCATCTCAACAATATTCTCAAAGCAAGTGGATTATTACATTAAATGTATTTGTTTAGCAATTCTTGCAAACTACCCGTTTATATTATTTGTTTAATATTACGCGACCCTACTTTGACACTATACATAGCGCACCCGACCTTGAACAGCGGAGTCGCGCGTCAATAACTTTGTTTGTCTCCGTTTCACAAAATCTGCTTAACAAAACATTTAATTTTCTGTTTATATAGTTTGGGACAAATACAAGGTTCGCTGCCAGTTTCGTTATAATAATT
Organism: Magicicada septendecula; assembly: GCA_034769895.1. NCBI lineage: Eukaryota > Metazoa > Arthropoda > Insecta > Hemiptera > Cicadidae > Magicicada > Magicicada septendecula. Next base: position 30,497,877 of record CM068375.1, read on the forward strand.
TGTACACAAGAATTCCTTCTCCTTTTCTGCTCTCTCTCTCTCTCTCTCTCTCTCTCTCTCTCTCTCTCTCTCTCTCTCTCTCGTGTTCTGTCTGTTCTCCCCCCCTCCCAACCAATCCACTGTTCTCACCCTCTTAATTTACCGCCGTTTCCAAAACAAACTGAGCGCGCGCCAACACTGTCACTTCCGTTCTATAACACCCCCCCCCCAAGTCTTGACTTTATAAAATTATTCACTCCCCATTCATTATTCTGCTGTCGCAAACAATATTCGCTAATTTCTTCTACAGTACACAACGAATACATTATTCTTCCGTTATCTACAGTTTGTATTAAATTTACAGAACCCGTAATTAATATTTTATACTGTACATAAGATAATACAGGCGCGACTCTCTTTATTAAACCGAGCGCAAGTCTGGCAACTAAGTAAAAGAAAAAACGATATAATAAAGCAGCACAAGCTTGCTTTTGATAATATTTCAATATTTTACATAATAAACTACCCAAGTATTAAACTAACCTATAGTCAAACAAAGATGTATATTGGTCTCTCCGATACGTCTGTAATTTCATCACTTTATTTTCAAAGCACATTTCATAATACTGTTATAAGGAATAAACTTTATTACGTGCGCGGACAAGAGTACGCGTTGGGCATACATCCTGTTTTGCATTATTGCATACAATGTTACTACTATATAACCAAAATGAACAAATATACATAAACATCTACATAAAAAAAAAAGAAAGTAGACCTACTAAAGAGAATTCTCCCTTAACCTATCGTTC